>JABBOT010000008.1:18192559-18579027 GCA_016165875.1 Acanthopleura granulata
TACATGATTATCATTAAAGACTGTTGCCCATTTGTTGCTCATAGAGTTCGACATAGAGTTCAGACATTAGATAGGTTGTAATAAAGAATTACTATAGTTGAGGTATCATGGTTACTCATAATTACGATTGATATATGAATCATTTTCTTATTTAGCATGCAGTTATTACCGTTATAATTAAATATTACAGCTATATATAATTTAAAAAAATAACAAAAAAAACAGAAGAAACAAACACACACAGGAGGATACAAATCCGTCTTACATCAATACATAAACATATACCATTTTATATAAGGTGCAATTATCTGCACACTCTTATCAGAGGGAACATTTCTAATGGACCTCCTCGCGGTAAGTTCAAGCCCAGTTCACGCTGTCTTCCTCTTCGGTCGTAAAGAAGGTCCGCCAACAACTTGCACCAACAACTTTTGCCGGTCCTGCCCGGTTTCCTCCAATCATCAATGAAATCAATCAATAAATAAATAAATTCAGGTTTTTGTAGAAATGTTGTGCTGCTTTTTTTTGCACAGAAACTGATTACAATTGTAAACGCTTTTCTGATCGACCTGGCTGTGACTGACCTTTGTGTGACCAACGTGGTGGACGTGGCGGCCATTACAACTATGGGCCAGATGAGTCAATCTGACACGGGAATTATGGAATACAGGTAGAAAGCATGGTGACAGCTTCTAGTCAAGTTCAAATAAAAAATCATGTCGTCGTCAATGCGAACCCATTGGTCATACTGAACGTTTCTGTTCCTAACTGACAAAATCAATTGCACTTAAAAGCAAGGTGTCTCTGAAGGAATTTGCGGAACTAACCGCTGATTGTATGTTAGATGTTTAAAATCATTTTATTCTCTTGGAAAATTCTCAAAGAATAAATCAAAATATTTTCGGAACAGTGCTAAATGGTCTTCTGTGTGACATATACTTTATTTTATTGTCTTCTTTGCTGTTAAACGTTTATCTGTTGAATACTCTTCACTCTCTCTACTGCGCATGTTCTCATTCGCAGGTGTGCTGGTTGGGTGAACCGTCTTTCTGACTCATTCAATCATCTGTGAGCTTATTGTCAGTGTCGGTGTCGCCTCCTTCTTGGCATAACTTGGCAGCGTTCTGGTCGTCTGTCTCCACGGATTCGTCATGATCTGTTTCGTCAGTCAGAATGGTAAAATCTTCAACAAAACGACCGCCGGTGAAACATGGCTGTTCGGCTTCGTCTGTAATTTGCGCTACGTCATGAAATGGGACAACAATGGTCACGGCTTCAACTACAAACTGGGAATGTGTTCCTACGATTACAAAACCGACACTTGGTTTTTCATAATCCTTTCTGTTTTTTATTCTCTTTTTCTTCGGGAATATTTCTTTTTGTTCCAAAGCAAAGGCGGCTGATGGATAGCAAGTTAGCGAGCAAGGACCAGGAGAACTCTTTCATACTGGCCTATACATTGCTGTTGATCACCCTGGCCTTTTTTGTCAGTACAATACCATACACCGTCCTTATGATCGTGGACAAGGCGAATCTGCTCAAACAGGAAATCTACCTAACGGCACATTTGTTTCTGTGTTCGGGATCTGCATTCAACTGGATTATTTACGACTTGACCAATCGGCAGTTCCGAGCAGCTTTCAAACAGACCCTGTGCCCGAAAAGTGTTCAGAAATCCTAGACAGAAAACCCATTGGCACCTTTGCTGAAAGCCTTCACATGCAGGGAAACCAATACCTGACATCTTTTGTCAAGACATTTCGAGTAAATCCACTATATACATTCGCCATCTTTTGTCAATGTCTTAATAAGAAAAATAATGCGCCTGGCATGTTTCCTCAAGGCCAATCGAGCAAATCCACTGTATATATTCGCCATCTTTTCTCAAGGTCTTCGGAGGACAAATACTGTGTCTGACATCTTTTTTCCAGGCATTATGAGCAGATCTACTGTACATATGTTTGCCATTTTTTCTCAATACCTTCAAAGCAAAACTATGTGCCTGACATCTTTTCTAAAACCTTTACGAGAAAATCCATGGTACATGTATATACAATGTTGTACGTTACCATTACTTTGCTCATGTTCCCGTGGCTATACCAGGGGAACATTCATTGGGTTCGACAGTCTCTCACGGACACGATAATAAAATCTACAACAACATACAAGCGTCACATTTTTCAAGCTCAATCACAGACACGCCCATATATCCTCGAGACACTTTTCAAAAGTTTAGAAGCGGACTTCTCTCCAGCCTGAAACACTCCAACAACCTCAGGATCCACCCTTGCAGATTTCTGTAAGTTTTCCATTAGATACCCTTAACCCTCCCCTCAGACAGTTTGCAGCCAGTATATAATTCACTTGTCGTCGGCAGAAAGGGTTAATTTCAAGTTAATTCAGAAAGTTAACTATGAGGGTGAAATTGTATATGTTGTAATACATAAAACTGCATAGGAATGTTTAAAACTTGCAGTGAGAAGGGGTAGTGCTTAAACCTTGTCACAGGCGTGTGTGAGAATGGCTTCCCATTGTTTTCTTCTTTCGTCAAAAGTACTCACAGCTGACACTTTCAGTAAAAGATATTCTTAGGACCAATACATATTATAGTGTCTCAATTCATTCCACTCTGCACTCTTTTATTTATTATCAGTCTTGTAATTTATTTAGGAACTAGACTTGAACGACTCTCTACATAAATTATTTCAACATTTGGTGTGCGACCGACACATCAGTCGATGTTGTGAATCTGTATATTTGGTCTAAAGATAAGAATGCGGAACTAAACTGAGCAAATCTTGTGAAACCTGCGAGTTTGGAAATCCAACCTAAATATATACATACACACTGCGTTTTATGCCCGACGCATTTTGCCGTGAGACAAACTAGTCAATCTTGTATTTTCGCTTGTACTTATCAGGAAACTATTTCCATCAGGGGTACAATCGGTGAAGTACCATGACGTTGACAAGAAAAACCAGCCCTCGGAGATCGCACCACACTGCTTCATGGTATATACACTACCAGTTGGCTTAGCCTATTTAAGCCCAGCCGTTAGGCCAGCTGAAGTGGGCATTATCGGGGGTTCACACGACATGATCGTTTACAATACATATATAGAGCATAATTTATTCTTTAGGTCAATTTTACAAGTAAGCCTACACGTAGGCCTACTATGTATGTTTTCCAAAACACCTGTAAATGAACAAAGCGATACCCTATTTAACATTCATAGAGGTGCCAATTTTCGTGTAGGCCTACACATATATTTTCAGAAATGGTTGTATATTCTCTTCATTCTTGAGTATCATAATTTTGGTAATTTGTTTTACTGAGTGTAATAATGAATATTCCTGGACTAAACTTAGATCTTTTTTAGCATATAAGTAGCCTACGCAGGGGCGGCGGAAGCAAATTAAGATTGCCCCAACTATGTCAGCCCAATAGGCGAAGATCCAGGTGCCGCATAGGCCCCGGAAGCTAGGGAACGCTAGATGGCCGCAGAGACGTTGTAAGCGATTTCTGGCGTCTGAAATTAGGAACTACATTAAGATATACGAAGTACTGAATTCTTATTATTGACGCACATATCGGTACCCAGTGGCCCAGAAAAATGCAATTGTTGGGGTGAAATATGGGCGTCAAACGTTCACAAGGTATTGAAATTTGGACCTCGAGTAGAACACCTTTCGGCAATGTACATTACTGGGGTTGGCCTACTATATTTTTTTCACCTAGTGCCAAATAAATTTTCGAAATTCGGGGCTAAAACGATCATACATTTCGGAAAATGATGCTGTCAACTGTTTTTGAAGTCCCAAAGGGTATACTTTTGCAGATAATTTACTCACTTCAACGATATAGAATATGTGGGCCTGCATAGATCTCGCTGTTTTGTGACAGCACAGACGGCGCTGTTTTGATATAACAGCCTGTGTATAAATACCGTCCAGCAACCGGTTGATTCCATTACAGCTGTTTGCCTACTTGTAGAAGTACCCAGACTGCAATTTGGTTAATTCATTGTTCGTTTTAATCAAACTTAGTTATTTCAGAGATAAAAATTCGAAATGTCGATTCTAAACTATTTCTCTCTAAAATCACTCTCCGAAATTCGTCAGAATCCATCTCCTCCGACAGAGGCTGTCGAAGAAAACCCGCAATGCGGTGACAACGTGCCTTCGACATCTGCGTCCGAAATAACCCCACAGCGTACTCGCACGACACGTGTGTCATCTACGCCCAATCAACCCAGATAGTTTGATTTTCCAATCCATGAGTTTGGAAAAAAAAAACTGTCGTTAACGAAAAGGTTTCATAAGGAATGGTTTGGTAGATACACCTGGTTGCATTATCAAGAAAATACCGATTTAACTTTCTGTTTTGTATGCCAAAACGCAACTTTTTCGTCAGGGTAATCCTCCAGAAGTAAGGATGAGCCCACTTTCACATCTGAAGGTTTCAGCACTTGGAAAGAAGCACAGGGTGTATTTAAAGAACACGAAGCTAGCAAGTATCATAAAGAAGCCTTTGAACGTCTCATTACCTTACCAGCAACTACTAGATATATTGGCGAATCCCTCATTCAAGCGCATGCTGAAGAAAAGGCGGAAAATAGACGCATTATATAAAAAATATTCGAAAATATGCGTCACTTATGTCGACAGATGAAGACGATGGGAACTTCACGCAGCTTCTCCTTTTACGTGGAAGTGACGACCCGTCTCTTCTACAGTGGTTAAAAAAGAAATCAAAAGATATTTATCGCATGACATTTAGAATGAAATGGTTCGTGTGCTTTCAAGACAGGTCATAAATAAAATTCTGAAGTCTATCCATTGCTCCGAGTTTTACTGTATGATGGTAGATGAGTTAGCTGACGTTTCCAATCATGAACAGGACGTAATAGTTTTTAGGTGCGTAGGAGAGGATTTTATTGTCCACGAAGATTTCCTTGGGGTTTACAAAGTAGATGACATCTCTGTTGAAACTTTGGTAAATGTAAT
Source organism: Acanthopleura granulata (assembly GCA_016165875.1). NCBI lineage: Eukaryota > Metazoa > Mollusca > Polyplacophora > Chitonida > Chitonidae > Acanthopleura > Acanthopleura granulata. Next base: position 18,197,566 of record JABBOT010000008.1, read on the forward strand.
TTTGGACGTTCTTAGTAGAATGAATATATCAATAGGAAAAAAGCAGAGGGCAATGTTATGATGGCGCGAGCAATATGAATGGGAGACCATCCGGCGTGGCTGTCAGGTTACAGGAGTTGGAACCGAAAGCGTTGTTCACACACTGTTATGGACGCTCATTAAATGTTACGTGCAACGACGCCATCAAAGAGGTAAAAGCTACTAAAGACGCTTTGGAAGTTACACACGAAATTTGTAAATCGATCAAATACTCACTCAGGCGTGAAGCACTGTTTGATAACCTGAAAACTAATATTCAACCCGATACACCTGGAGTTAGAGTACTTTGTCCTGCGGGCTGGACTGTTCCTGCAAGTTCACTGGGGAGCATTCTTGATAACTATGAGGTTTTATTTAAACTGTGGGAAGAAGTACTACAATGTGCGGCAGACACACTGAAGTGAAAGCTGGGATTATTAGAGTGCACTCACAAATGAGAAAATTCGATCTTTTCTGGGGATTATCACTCTCACACCTCATTCTTCAGCACTCCGATAATCTTAGTAAAACATTACAAAGTCCAAATTTGTCAGCAGCAGTAGGTCAAGAAATTGCTTCGTTGATTGTTAAAACCTTTCAGAAAATAAGGCAAAACCGAGATTTTGACCTGCTTTACGAGAAGATTCTCCAAAACGCGAAATCACTCGACGTAGAAGATCCCGTGTTACCGCGCAAACGCAAGGCGCCATCACGACACGAAGTTGGCGTAGGCGCGGGGCATTTCCCTCAGATGCAGCGAGAGGTCCACAAGCAACAGTACTTTGATGTTCTTGATGGTATCATCAATGCAATTCAAGACAGGTTTGATCAAGCGGGGTTCCGACAATACAGAAATCTTCACGGTCTGCTTCTGAATGCCTGCCGTAATAAAGAGTACGGTCAGCAACTAGAAGCCGTGGCAGCATTCTACACATCAGATTTTAATAAAGAGAGACTAAGTACTCAGTTAAGTACACTTTCTTTAAAATTTGCCGAACGCGAAGACTCGCCTGTTGATTTGAAGTCTCTGATTTCAATTTTTTCTGATGTGTTACACCATGAGAGGACCTTTTTCTCCGAGATTTGCTTTGTACTTTGTCTGATCCTTGTTATGCCAGCCACAAATACAACCAGCGAAAGGTCTTTCTCTGCTCTCTGTAGGGTAAAAACATACCTGCGGTCCACCATGACAGCCTACGTTAAATGACCTCATGGTCTTGCATGTTCATAAGGATTATACAGACAACACTGATATCAAAACTGCAGTCAATCAGTTCGTTGAATTCACAGACTATAGGGAATCAGCCTTTGGAAAGTACTGATAGCCTAAATCGATCGGCAAGCAATTACACACAGCGTAATTATTTCAACTAATTGTGTGACACTCATGCGTCCACTCAATGCAAACCTGTGTCAGAAAAGATCCAGTTTCTGATGGGCGAATACCAGCCCTTATAAATCCGGTTCTCCGACTCGTTCTGTCTTTTCAATATACTACATTACTATTATATAATTCTTGTCATGGGCAGCAGCCTGCATGAAGCTTCAAAATATAGTAGGCCTACCACAACTTCACAGCCATAAATACGAGGTGGAAGTTATTGACTTGATAAGCATTTGGAGAAAAAAAACAAAACTCTATTTACCTATAGGTGCTGGATAATTTGTCTTCATTCTTGTTCTGCTTCTGAGTCTTTTTCAATATTTTTTTTCTTTTTTGTGGAAATTATTGCCCCGATCATGGTCGGGGTGGTCGGAGCGTAGCCCATGCTACGGTATTCCTCAAATGCTTTTACTTATGACCTGCTTTCAGGAGGCTCGGTTTTCATGGATTTCCTGTGAGCTCACGAATGTCAAGAAAAAGCACATAAAAATGTGGTAAACAGCGCCTACAATTAGTGTTAAACAGACGATTTCTACATGGATATAATCTAGGGCTAGTCATGTTAACTGGCTTAGCAGTTTAAGTGAAGTTATTTTTCATTACGGCGTTAATCCACAAAAAGAAAAAAATTCAAATAAAAATAACGATAAATATACAAATCGTTTGCTTGTTGACCGGTCATTGTGGTTTCAGATTTTTTGACGTTGAATATACTGATCAGTAATGTGTCCTCTAATGAGAATACAGTTATAGGTCTACAATCACTACAGAGAACGATAGATGTGTGGAACCAGCCCTTCCTGGAATCGAACTCTTCATCCACGCCTTGTCATTTCTTCCATATGATATGAAAATATAAACCATATCAAAATGTGAAAATGACGTATTGGACATCTCACTCTGTGTGTACATCGTTGGTGTCATACGAAATTTCAAACATTTTCGACTGATTTATAATAATTCCTAAGTTTTGTTATTTAAAAAATGATCATTGCAGGAACAAAGAGTTTAACTTGTTTAACCTAAAATAAAGCTTTTTCATCTTGGAAAAAAGGATTACAACGCTGAGAAAATCTATTTATCATGATTTTTGGAAGCATTTATTTCTGAATTTAACAATTTTGTCTTATTGGTTTCTGTGTGTGCATTAACTCGCTTTCGCATATGTACTCTAACAGGTTACCGTTTTCACGGCCAACGCGGATCAAGGAAGCAAGTGGTTTATAAATAGTTACGTTTATAATCATAAGTGGAACGCTTGAATTTCAAAGGATCGGGATATTACCTGGATAAACTCCTGTTCTAAGAGCTTGAGAATTCCATAATCTTCAATGCTTTTTGTATTAGGTGCACACATATGTATCACAACATCGTCATTGTGAATGTCTACCGGGAAATAAGAACGTCATGGATTTTGCTGAGGGTGATTGTATTTATTTTGTAACAGTTCAGTAGTGATGGATATACATTTGAGTATAAAAGTAATGATGTCAGGCAAGATACAATAAGCGTGTAGGCTTGCATAGGGTTACTTTGAAGGGAATTATTGCATTTAGCCTTAGTTTTATTTAAAGATAATATTCATTTTTTTGTTTCTTTCATAGCTTTCTAACTCCGTAGGGTACTCAAAAATTTTGAGAAAGTTAATGACTGTTTATTTTAAGTTCTAATCAGTTAAGAGTTGTGTATGTTAATCCTTACGTTAATGTAAAAAAGTACATGCCTTATACATTGAAAGTAATGTTAAATATCAAGAATATGTATGACCGACATCGAACACAGGTGGCTAACTGTGTGTTATCATACTATATAATGGACAGGAAGTTCTCTACAGTAGTTACTTGGCTGATCACGGAAAAAAGCCCAACAGGCGAACGACAATTATTTGAAGAAGTCCCAATGCCACACAATTGTTCGAAATGAATGCTCATATAGTTCTTCCCCTTAAGGGATTATCGTGGGTCTAAATATAGGATAAATGGATACATTATACAACAGGGAATAACTCTTTCGTGTTTACACTAACCATTTTATACGTGTAAAGGAAATGTCAAATATCCGTTCTGTTCAGCTTAACAAATTGTCAGAGGGCACAAAATGCACAAGGACTCAAGCGGAACGTCTCACACATGAAAACCTGAAGCTTGTGTAATCAGTCTAGAACTGGACAATTAAACTATAGATAAAATTATTCTGCACCAGGAAACAAATCTATTTCACACAACAAACGCGATCGGCATAAGAACCCCAGAGGAACCTCTCAGACAAGATGGACTGTAGCTCGTGTAATGGCAGCACAAACCAGTCCGGGCACTATGTTATTTTGCTGGAGAGAAATCCTGCTCTCGCCATTCCTTATGTCACCGTAATGGCAATCTGCTCGGTGTCGGGAACCTTCGGAAACATTTTAGTTATTGTGTCCATTCTCAAAACAAAGGTAAGGTTTATTTATTTCATTGAGTTTTTATGCCCTACTTAAGAAGAGTTCAATTATTACATTGGTTAAGTGCTAATGAACTTTTGACAGGTGTCATTTTACCTTCCAGTCATAGGGGGATTTGGCGATTAAGGGGAAATTACTGTTCATATCAAGACTTGCACACTAACAATGCTTATTGTGGTATCACGGTTTAGCAGAATTACTTTTAAAACGTGCATTGATATTTGTTTGCAAAATATCACACGTCGCCGGTCTGGATTCACTCAAAGTGCTGTGTCACATGTAGTAAATAATAACTAATTACGTTAAAAAGCATGTTGTGAAAACAAACAAGTGATAAACTGGTGCAAATGTCGATGATTTTTTTTCTGCAGAAGCTGAGGACAATCGGGAACGCATTCCTGATCAGCATGGCGGTGTCTGACCTAGGGGTGACGACTTTAGTGGACGTGTCTGCTATCACAGGTATGGTAATCCTGTCATCTGTCTTTCTAGATCAAACACAGACACAAAACATCCACCTTGATCCCTTTAAATTATTGTATCACAGTAACATGTATTGGTTGTCTTCTATCTTGAAACCGTTGAATGGCAATGAATCTAGGGTAATTGTGTTTTCATGTTATATAGATGGAAGTTAGTGAAGGCCATTTTCGCACCATAGTTTCACCGTATAGGTTGTGACACAGTGCCGGCATGATGTCGCTCCATCGCTTCGTGGGCTCATCCGATGGTTAGAGTTCTGGCTCCCTGCCACCATCATTCCTCTGAACCAATGGCCTCTGTAAATGCTGGGATCATGATGGTCTATTAAAGGCCTGTTTCCAAGTGAAGAAATCTGAAGTCCCCCATTTTGTCCGACACTCGTATATACCAATCGCAGGTCAGTAGGGATGTTCCAAGTAGACAAAAAAAAAAAAACCCCACAAAAAAACAAAAGCCAAACATCCAAAGTTATGGTGAGTAACAAGACCAATAAAACCATAAATTGATCAGTACTGGGACAAGGCTGCTACAATTACGGATACGTGGTTGTGATTTAATAAAAACTATGTTCAAAATGACTTTAAGGGGCCTCCGTGGCCCAGTCGGTTAGAGCGCTAGAGCAGCTCAGAAGCCTCCCACCAATGCAGTCGCTATGAGTTCAAGTCCAGCTGATGCTAGCTTCCTCTCCGGCCCTATGTCGGAAGGTTTGCCTGCAACCAGCGGATGGTCGTGGGTTTCCATCAGGCTGTGCCCGGTTTCCTCCCACCATCACGCAGGCCGCCGTCGTATAAGTGAAATATTCTTGAGTACGGCGTAAAACACCGTATTTCTTTGCAATAAATAAATAAATAAATAAATGAATAAATAAATCAAAATGACTTTAGGCAAGAAGCAAAACACAAACCTTACAGCGACTAAAGAAATTTCAAGAAATCTTAAGTAACTTTTTCAGTGTTCCATGCTGTGAGGCTTATGCCAGTTTAAGTAATCCTTAAAGGGGAACACCTGCAGATATAAAGTTATGATGAGTAAAAATAGCATTAAAAACGATAATTGAAATTACGTGATTAATAATTTTTTTATTTTTTCCCCACCAAATTAAATGCAGTCAAATATTTTGGTTGTATAGTGGGTTGATGGACTCTATTAATAATGTCTGTCAACCGTGACGTCACCGTGACTTGCAAACATGACAAGAGTACGCCACACGACTTCATCCAGATCTAAGAAAGGTGTACAAAAAGTTTTGTGACGTCACTGTTGACACAGAATTTCAGTAAGAACCAAAAGACCCATCACACTATCAATTCAGTTCAGTTCAAATCAGTTTAATTAGCTATAAAAAAATCTTAAAAAGTTACCAAAGATATTTTCACATAAAGTTTTCAATGGTCTTTTGACTCACCATAACTTCATATTTGCGGAGTCTTCCGTTTTAGGGAATAGTTTAACTGGCATAAGCACCACAGCATGGAACATTGAAAATGTGACGTAAAATTTCTTGAAATTCTTTTGGTAGCTTTGTGGTTTGTGTTTTGCTTCATGTCTAAATTCATTTTGAACATATTTTTTATTAAATCATGACGACGTATCCTTTCTCGTAGCCGTCTTGTCCTGATACCGACCTATTTGTCTTGTCTCACTGAATTATCGTGTGGAAGACACCAGGCACGACACCCCACATGTACGAAGTGTTCCTGTGTGAATGCATTGTGTGTCATAAATCCTAACAGAAACGAAGGGTTCGTCATGAAAACTGCGAACTCTGAGAAAATTTGGCTATTCCTTGGCCCTAGCCAATTTCCTCTATTCATAAACCCGACGTCATCATATCTAGGGGGAATAGCTCACATAGAACATGAATCAAATAAATAAAAGAAATAAAATCTCACGGAAGTAAACTATGAGGTAACATATGTCTTGATTAAAAGCATTAATCTGCTAGTGTACGATGTGTAGCCTGTTCATCATTCTTGTATTTGTGATGATGATATATGGGCAAATTGGTGAGTTAACGTAGTACCTGTGCGATATAAGAGAAATATGGTTTATTCGGCTTGGACCTAAGTTACCACTGCATGTGAAGGAAAAAGGTAACAGGTGTCGCTCAAATGTGTGTTTTGTATTTTCTGTAGGTGTACTGCACGGACCAGATCCTTTTCTTCAGTACCCCTTCTTGTGTGATGTGATCGTCAGTATCGGTATCATCTGCTGCCTCAGTTCTGTTGGCAGTATTATGGTCGTTAGTCTCCACAGATTCGTGATCATCTGTTTCTTCAAGCACAGCCGTAAAATCTTCACCAAGCTGTCTTCCGGTGCGATGATAGCCATTATATGGATGATCGGATTGGTCAGTAATTTCCGTTACCTCATGAAATGGGACACAGACGGCCACGGTTTTGACCCCAAACTGGAACAGTGTTTCTACGACCGAAGAACAAGCTCTTGGTTTTACAGAATTCTGTCTTTCTTAGCTCTTGTTGTTGTCACGGTTTCCTATTCGGGGATATTTTATTTTGTCCGTAGACACAGAGAGCATATGAGGAGGAATAATGAAGTGAACAGAGAGAACTCCATTAGGCTAGCCTACACGCTGTTGTATGTTGTCGTACTGTTTTACATCTGTACAGTTCCATACGCCATCATCACGATTTTGGACAGAGCGAATCGCCTGGCACAAGAAGCTTACATGCTTACCATTTTGTTGCTGTATTCCAACTCTGCCATCAACTGGATTATTTACGGCCTGACCAATCAGCAGTTCAGAGCCGCCTTCAAGCAGACCCTACGTCTGGAAAGAAACTGATCAGATTCATTAATGTATGAAAAGGGGTCATCCTGGGGTCTTTTATATTTGCTAGGTCTGCCTTAGTTGTAACACGTCCTCCCTGTAATCTTTTATAAGTTTATATAATCTTATATAAGACAGGAAGAACTCGTTCCAATATGAAGTGATCGGAAAAGGCCCATAGAAAGGTTTCATAATTTTACATATTCCTGCCTGTATTGTTACTGTAAAATATATTCTGATTCTCGTGTTAACAATATATTAGCCCGCGTTAATAAACTGGCAAGTAAGAAAGAAACACAAAATACTGCTCCGGTACTATTCCGTAATTATTGTATATTTCCAGTTTTTTTTTCACGTTGACTTTACAAAGAGACGGATATTTTAGATTCAGATGTTGTGAATTATCCCTTCTTGGAGAGCGATATACAGAAAGGTCCTGTATATGACGTGTCTCGCCTTGTAGCATTTGTTACATCCTGTGTTCTGAGTGATGATTTCAAAGAACGTCACAAGTTATTCCTGCAAAAACTAATGTGTCGACGATATTCCATCAATCGTCTTCACTCCAAGTCTTTTAAGTTTTACAATGAGTATACCTTTCTTGTTAGTAAATACCGACGGAGTGTTCATAATCTGTGGGACCCATAATGCTTCTTAATTGTGTCTTATTCCCCTCAACCTGGAGGTAGGGGCCGTATGTCCATCGTATTGAGATATATGATAAATATGATATATATGATATATATAATTGATTAACGACACCATATATACTAAAATGGTGCACGGTTTTGATACTGATTAAATTCATCCATGAGAACATTCATCTTTTCGTCATCAGTGAAAACTGTTTCTCTTAGCATAAATTCGCCCAATTTTTTTGTATTTTACATACTTCCTTAGTTCTTTGGTCGTTTATGTTGTTTGTCGTTTTCGATAACTGTTGTTGCGATTATTGAAGACAACAATTATTGGTGGACGGCTGGTATACCAATGTCAGTTGCGGCGTCTAGGTTTTCTCCATATCACACTGTAACGGAATTAAAGCGAGTAAGAGAACCCATTCCATCTGGGGAATATGTTCCCTTCTTTACACCAGAGAATTTTTATATCGTGGCTTGTACATTTTGTATTTATGTGGTAGTTTTGTATATAATTTAACACTATAATAGTGTATGCTTATACATGAACATTTGATGCCGAGATCCTCCGGGCTCTGCCCCGGGTTTCCTCCAACCATAATGCTGGCAGCCGTCATATAAGGGAAATATTCTTGAGTTCGGAGTGAAATATCAATCAATCAAATAAATAAATAAATAAATAAATAAATAAATAAATTGATGACCAGATATGTTTAAAATACTACGGTCCTTTTCATTTATCAGCGAAAGGCCTGACAACTACGCGATGCCTTATCCGGACAATAGAGGCGGAAGTTACATTGATTACATTGAACAGAGTTTGCCGATCTACCACTCAGAAACGCGCCTTTGACCAATCATAATCAATATCGTTACAAATAGATCAACGAATGTGGGGTTACAAATGTTTGATTTTTCTGTGACGTCATGCATGGGGTCACAATCATTTTTATAAGCAAGGGAATGAAAAACAATGTTGTGCTTGTTATGGTAAGACATCGGATATGGAAGAGCTATTCGTTTTCCACCAACTCTGCTGAACGACTTTCTGTGAATCAACATATAGCAGTGCTGATTACTTTTCGAACATATTTTAACTTCCTTGATTGGAGCTATACTATAACAATTATTTGTTGACTAAAACCCCCATGGTGACATTTTGGAGAGGAAAAATAAAGAAAGTTGCATTTGAATCGGTCAATCCGTCAAGTCTCTGGCATTGTCTCTTTAAATCGGTTTTGTCCATGGTTTTTCCTGCAAACACAGTCAGTTGTTGTGAAGAAATGTAATGACTTCCAGTGCGGATGCCTGGTTGTTAAGACCTCCAGTACCCAGGCTCAGTCGTTACCTACTCCAATACTCATATCCAGTCGTTATTCATTCAGTACTCACACCCAGTCCTTGTTACCTCCAGTACTCAACTGTGTGTGACAGATCGTCATGCCGTCCGGCACTCACACACAGTTGCTATTACCACCATATACCCTCACCCAATTGTTATGACATCCAGTACTCATACCCAGTCCCTGTTAACTTAGGTACTCAAACTCTGTGGTTATGACGTCACACAGTTGTTATGACTCCCAGTACTCATATGCAGTCATCGTGACCCTTAGTACTCTTACTCTGTAGTTATGACCTCCAGTACTCAAACTTAACTGCGATAATCTCTGTTACTCATACCCAATCGTTATATGACCTGCAGTATTTATTCCCAGTCGTTATGACCTCCAGTACCCAAACTTAATTGTGATGACCTCAAATACTCATATCCAGTTGTTATGACCTTCAGTACCCAGACTTAATTTTGATGACCTCAAATACTCATATCCAGTTGTTATGACCTCCAGTATTCATAGCAAGTTGTTATGACCTCCAGTACATAATCCTGTCGTTATGACCTACTGCACTCGGACCCAACTGTTATGATGACCAGTATCCATATCCATTTATTATGATATCCAGTATCCATACACAGTTAAGACCTCCAGTGCTCACACTTCGTTCCTATGAGATTAAGCAACCCATACGCAGTTATTATGACCTCGAGTACCCATTTGTTGATCTCCAGTACTTATGCACAGTTATAGCCTCCAGTACGCATACACATTTGTTATGACCTTCAGTAGTCACACCTAGTTAAGTAGTTATAACCTCCAGTACTCACAACTCACAACCTCTAGTAAACACACTCCGTTACTGAGACGAGTTATGACCTCTTGTACTTATAAATGCTGGTTTTTGACCTCCAGTGGAAGTGCGCAGTTATGAACTCCGGTACTCTTACCTGAGGGGATTGTAGCCTCTGGTGGATATCCGGATGGGTTATATTGCTCTGCATCTGCCAGTGATAATTTTTAACTCTACTGGTCGAAGACCGGAAGAGGTTATGTACTAGGAAGTTGTCTGTGATCCGTTCGTCCGTCCGTATGTCTGTTTGTAAGGAGTCTGTTAACTTTTCCCTCAGAACGTTTCTCCTCCCACAATTTTTGTCGGATTTCAACGAATCTTGGTTCAAGTGTAGGCAACATTAAAAGACACAATTTGTCATATCGATTTTCCATTTCTATGATAGGTTGTCAGTCTGTCTCTTCATCTAATATATGTTAACATATCTTTCAAAATGCTACTACTGTGACACATATTTCGTAGTACTGATTTACAATTTTGATTGTCCACTGTCCGTTATACATACATAATTTTATCATCGACTGTGTGGTAATTTTGTTCCAACCACTAGAGCTTCTGTCTCATCAGACACTAAGAATAGTTCTCACACTTGGTGGCTATGGAATATGGATTATTGTGGACAAAAACTATATATCTCCCGGACAATACGTAAGTAACCCTTCCTTTTATGCTTCAACGATGTTTTAACAGCACATTTCGAGATCATGATGCGAGATCAAGCGTAAATTAGGAATTGTGTCCTATTTCTACACAAAATTGTTCCAAATCAAATTATTTAATATCCTCTATCACATATTTTTAACATTGTCGTGGTTACTGCGGATCCAGGAAGCAAGATATTAGTCAATATACATACGCTAATAATGATAACAACCCTTTTTACCATAAATTATGTTATAAGCATAAAAATGAAACAAATGAAAAAACCAACCGGAAATTACAACAGGAAATAACTTTGTATTTATACAAGTATCACCATTTTACAAGCGTAAGTAGTCGGTCAGATATCAGACCTGTTCAGTTTGAGATTTTTTTCAAGCAAATTCTGCACGAGATGAAATTAAGATGGATAATAACTTGCGTAATGACAGCACAAACCAGTCCGGGCACTATGTTACTTTGCTGGAGAGAAATCCTGCTCTCGCCATTCCTTATGTCACCTTGATGGCAATCTGCTCGGTGTCGGGAACCTTCGGCAACATTTTGGTTATTGTGTCCATTCTCAAAACAAAGGTGACGTTCCTTTTTATTTATTTGATCGGCGCTTCATTAACTGCTGACTTATACAAGAAAAGTGCTGGCGAACTTTTAACGTATGTAATTTCAAGTTTAACTTCAATTTTTGTTTAGAAATTATATAATAGATTTGACTGGAGTTTTACGCTATGCACAAACAATAATTCACGTTTATGTACATCAATCACGGACTGGTGGATGCCGGAATTTAACCGCTTAGGCAACGAGGCCCAGTATAACTAATTACTCTCTATAAACTACTGTGTACCAATAGCATAGCATTGTAGAAAAAAATGCACATTCACATAGTTTTTTTTGACCAGCATTACACAATTGTTCATCCAAAGTGACGTGCATAAGTGATACACAATTTGTGTGTCAGCAATACACGTCATTTTGGATGTGCAAATTTTGACTATTGTTTATAGCGAGTACTGCGGAATTCCAGATTTTAAATTAAAGTGCAATTTTATGAGCAGTGCTTTGTTTTTTGAATACAAAAAACAGAGATACATTGGTGTAAATGTTGATTTTCAACAGAAGCTAAGGACAATCGGGAACGCGTTCCTGGTCAACATGGCGGTGTCTGACCTGGGGGTGACGACTTTAGTGGACGTGTCTGCTATCACAGGTATGGTAATCCTGTCATCTTTCTCCAAAGACAGTCACAAGTCACGCTTTTTTCATTCTTGTATTACAATAGTCAAATAAACTCATGTATTTGTTCCCCTATTAGCATGTTCTATACCGTAGTAAATGAATGCTCGGAGACATGCATGCTGTAGCTCTCACGATTGACATATAAACCTTCGCGAAACCTCACAAGCGCTGAAAGGGCGTCTACAAGAAGCATTCATTGTTCAAAAGTATACCATGTACATGTATACACTCACGTAGACACATATGCGATTGGCTTAAAACCACAACTTCCTTGCTAGCTCTCCTATAATGGTGATATATCAGTCGACTAGCCAAACACTTATGTCATAAATATGCCTCGTCATGATATGCCAGAAATGTTACCTCCGTGGAGTTAAGGAATACACAATCATTTATTCTGAATTATACATCTGATCCAGTGATCTGAGCATCTAAGCCAGGTAATCGTAAATGTTGGGTTTCTTATGTGTAATAAAAGCACATTAACTGGTATAAATGTGTATGTCGTAGCAGACATTCAGATGACAATAGCCATTTCAGGTCAGGAATCACAAAACCAACATTCAGTACAATTGTTTTAGCTTACCGAGGCAGACAAATATAAATCGTTCTCCAAGCGAGGATAAACAACGATATCAAAATTGTAAATCTAACACACCTGTTGATTCCATGGCCTAGAAAGCGTTGGACAGTCTAGCACCGTGTAAATGTCATTTCGCGCATACTGGCATTTTTCCAAGGTTTGCAACTGTGATGGACTAGGTAAGTTGGACTCAATTAAAGCCTCGATAGGTTAAGATTATAGATGTAACTGTCAACTGTTTCAGTGAAAGCATAAACGTAAAACTGGACAAGATCCTGTCATTTTGAACGGAGAAGTGTAGTTGGGATGTTTGAATAATAAAACATTTTCATTCGCCCAAAGCTTGCTTGCCCTAATAGTCTTTAGATCGGAATTGCCATTTCCTCGCATTGCATTGGTTGGGTATGCTTACGTGTACGGGGAAGAAGGCTTGGTGGTTTGAAAAAATAACTGATTAAAACTGCAGAAATATTAATAACATTCTGGTGAAATTGAATGAGTCAAAATAGGAATAAAGAGCCATATATTCGAACGCCGTTTTGAGTTTGAAAACCTTGGTTTAAATGCTACGTACCTATAATCAACATTCGTGACTAAAATTGTTTGCGATTGTGTTAGAATTATGTTGTGTGTAATACTTAAGAGCTAAAAAGAATCCATGTTTTTCAAGTATTAAAAAGCTTGAGACAGTCTTTCTTCGTTTTCCGACATGACTTACAGCGTGATCACCGAGGACACGGTGACCTTAACGTTGCACACTATTTCTGTGCAAAATGTGACAGTGGTGGCAGTGATATAGAGCCAGCGTACTGAGATGTAAGTGCCAAGTAACTAAGTAACTTCATGTCTCAAATGAGCCCTCTGATTGACAGGCGTACTCAGAGGACGGGATGCCCTGTTCCAGCAACCCATCCCCTGCCAGCTGGTCATGAGTATGGCTATGATCTCTTGTGTGGTTACAATTGGCAGCATTACAATCGTCAGTCTCCATAGATTCGTCATTATCTGTTTCTTCAAGAAGAGCGCTAAAATCTTCACCGAAACGTCCGCCGGTGTGATTATAGCGGCAACATGGCTGATTGGCATCAGCTACAATTTGCGCTTCATCCTGAAATTGGACAACGATGGCAATGGCTTTGACCCAAAACTGGAGCAGTGTTTCTACGATCGCAAAGCAAACTCTTGGCTTTTAAGGATTATGTCTTTGCTAACCCTTGTGGTTGTCACAGTTTCCTATTCCGGAATATTTCACCATGTCCACAAGCACAGACGACAGATGTGGATTAGGGTTGTGAACAAAGAGAGGGAAAACTCCATCAGGCTAGCGTATACTTTACTGCTGACCGTCGTGATATTTTTCGTCTGTGTAATGCCTTTCGCCATCATCACGACTGCGGACAAGGCTAATCGTCTGCCACAGGAGATATACATGGTTGCCATTCTGTTGCTACTCTCAGGATCTAGTCTCAACTGGGTCGTTTACGGCCTGAGTAATCGGCAGATCAGAACAGCCTTCAAACGATCTCTGTGTCCCATAAGATGCTGACCACATGACACGAGGTGTTCATTAAACTTCGAAAGAAAACTACCACATTTACCATCAGTTCTCGAGATGTCTGTTAGTGTATTGTGACATTTAGCCTGATATCGTTTCTTTAGGACTTGACGAAAGCCCACAGCACTGAACAGCTTAAAATTGTACGGCGCTCCCAGAAGATTATATTTGACACCACCATTAATATTCACAACATGTCGGAAGGGGGTGGGGGAAGAAAGAACTTTAAAGACACTGGGATAAAAGCCACATTGGAATCGCAATGATTTAGCGGGAAGTCATACCTTCGAACTGCTCATTACAAAACTGTCACAAAAGGCAATGGAAATCATTTGGCTATTAACCTTAATAATGGGTTAATGGGGAAGAGAGCCACTGTTTGCTGATTTCCCGAACGGTCTAGGAAAGAAACCCCGCCTGAGACGTGACAGACAATATTTTATGTTTATAATTGTTATTTTGTTATGTCGTAACGTCACGGCTTTAAACACAGAATATCAAGGCACATAATGCACTATTCTAAAATACACCCTCATGAGTGTATTAAAAGCACACATTTTTTAAAAACAAATGATGAATAAAGCAAATTACACTAACGAGAACAATTTCAAAATGTGTCTTGCTTCCTGCTGATTATATCAGCTATCACCTGGCAAGTCTCTCAACACCTTGGTCACAATGCACTGGAAGGAAACTCATACTTTGACATTTCTCAAAGGCATGGTAACACCACCCTTTACAAAATTCTCCAAAAAAAGAAAGCCACTGTTCTTGCGAATTTCACTAATGGAACAGGTAGGAAACCTAGGCGTTGAAACCGACATTCATATACCAGTCGTCAACCAAGTCACTGCACTTGCCAATTTGGCAGTCATACTATTTTACAAATTCTTTAACATGCTAAAGAGGAAAGTCACTTCCTTTGCCAATTCCCTTAGTGGGTTCACTGTATTTGACAACTCCCCCAAATATTTGGGGAGTATACCAGTTACCTGACAATACGAACAAAACATAAAGCCAAACTGAGAGAATTGTCTTCATACATTTTATTTTTTACTAACATATCACTTTTTTCTTACATATGTTACTTCTTCATAATGCCCCATTAGTAGATAGAAATTTCACCTTGACATCTTTTACTGTACATATTCCACTATCATATCATACACCAAAAATTAACAAGCCCTCCTCATTTACACTTAAAGCACCTATTTGTACAAAATAATACACAAGGCTAATTACCGCAATGGTCAAATGTTTAACCAGGGACTAAAGATATGGCAAACAATGGAATGACAGTTTATCAAGCTCCAAGATTGCACAATAACAACATAGCAAAGATCAAACTAAGTTTACCCGATGTCACAGTGTGTTAAACCAATCACAGTGGAGGATTAACTTTGATATGAAGAGGCAATTAACTGTGCCTGTACGCTATACAATTTAAATGTAATAGTATGACTTCAGTCAGAAAGTTCAGAAATATCTTTATGACATCCATAAATGTGAATGCTGATCTAAATGTTGTTTATAATCATAAATTTGCCATACCGCTTTGAACAAGACTGTGTATCTTGCATCTTCCTGTGTATAGAAAGTTTTATACCATTTTATACCACTTTTTTACCATCAGTTTATGTATGTATGTATGTATGTATGTGTATTAACACTTACAGTGATTATACATACTTATTCCACTGTGCAGGCAGGATAGGCTGGGTGGCCACTGCCATGTTCTCAGTGAGATTGGGCGATGTCTGAGAAGTACTGTAGAATGTCTGTGATTGTAAACTCCAGGGTTATCTTGGAGTCTGGGTAACACTTGTTGATCAGTTGATCAAACTGTTTGTACTGTTTGATAAACTCATCCTGCATAGTCACCCACACAACCTGGCAAAGCGAAACAGAAAGCAGTGTTACAAAAATCAAAATACTATGCAATGCCCTGAAAACCCCTCGGCCTTAAGCACATGTACAGTGTAACAAATAGATACAAATTCCAAGAGATATTATGTCTAATTCCAGCCATTCATAAAATTTAACTTAAATCACTGTAATGACTTTGAAAAGGTCAAGTTTGCTGAATATCAAAAGAGTTCTTTATCATGCCAGAGTGTAGCTATGGTATAGTTTGGTGCACTTAGGACAAACTGTTCAAGTGATAAAGTTTACAGGGAAATGGACAGATGCATGGACAGATGGACAGACAGGAAAAATAAGACAAGACCAGTATAAAATCAACTGGGTACAGAGTTTACCTGGAAATGACCAGACAGACAAACAACTGATCGTGTAAAGTTGAAATGAAATAGAGTTAATCTACACCCCTAAATTTACATGTAAATGTCCTGTAAATTTGGAAAGCGTTGATTACAAGCGTTGATTACAAACATCAATTAATGGCAGGCATACAAAAAGAGTTTTTGCCCTAAAAGTAATATTTTATGAGACTTATGTGATTGATTTGATTTGATTGGTGTTTTATGCCGAACTCAAGAATATTTCACTTATACTATCTTGGGAGGAGACTGGGCAGAGCCCGGGGAAACCCACAACCATCCCACGTACGGGCGGAGAGGAAGCCAGCATGAGCTGGTCTTGAACTCACAGCGGCCGCATTGGTGGGAGGCTTTGGGTCATTGTGCTGCGACAGCGTGCTAACCGACTGAGCCACGGAGGCCCTGAGACTTATTTGCCCCAAAGAACTTCCTCAAGATGTAATACCAGAGCCTACCTGTAACAGGTTTTCCTCCTCACACAAATGCTTTTCCACTTTCTTATACAGGTGTTCAAGGCCTTTTTTCACCTGGGAATGAAAGAAATACATTGAAAGACAATATCCACATGTAGAGAACAGACTACATATAAAATCAGGTTATTTTGTAATGCTATTTGCACTTTGCATTTCAGATACAGATATGTAATGCAGCTCTCATCACCAAGATACGGTTGCAATATTGTGTGAAGCCATAATCATTTATTCCACACAGCTGTCTGCCTCCACTTCACATACAAGACAATTTTCATGAGATACTTCAGAAATACATTTTAACTCTTCATTCGATTTAAGTTTAACATTCTTATCAGCAATATTTCAGCCATATTTTGACTGTGCCTCCTTTAAACTACGCCACAATATCTACAGTGTCGCCTGACTTGAATGCCATGCTAAAGACACCAGACACAGTACTTGACCTTTATCTTTAAATATGCCTCAGGAGGTAGTGCCAAGATTATATATTTAAAGTCTTAACAGAAAAGACCACCTCTGAATAATGTATGCATCATCTAAAAGGCCATTTTCTGCTAGTTTCAAACATGGTCTTCATTATGTTTTGGTATTTTTTATCAGTGATTAACAGCAATAAAGTCCGAGGTGCAATGTGGACTTAGTGGACCATATTGAACATGCTGAAGGACAGTGATGTCAGATTTTGTTTTTCTGCTATTCCTGTTGTTATATTTCCTACATTAAACACAGGTACAGGTGTGGTACTACACGTATAACCATATAAAACAAAGACATATAGAAATCAGCAGATGCTTTGCGGGCACAAAAAAAGAATTTGTGACCTCACTGTGCTGCAGACTATACAATATGGTCTGAAAGGTCCACCATAGAAATTCAATGTTTATTTGTATTTTATTCAAAATAAAAAAAAAATATATATATACATATATATAATGAAGCCCATATTTGGAAGCAGCACTGTCTGTTCTTTTAAGTACATATGTATGACTCATCTTGGTACTCAGATCGACCACTTTAACCTGGCAGATGCTCCATTCACTACACAAAAATGGCATGTTGCTGTGGGTAAAGTGAGTCATCAGAACAGTTTAAAGTTCATTGAATATGAAACACAGTAAGCTGTCATGAACTTTTCAGTTAGCACAACATGTGTCACATCCTTCCACACCTTATCTACTGAAATCATCATCTGGTAACAACAAGAACCACTTGTAAATACCTCTTTTCCTGGGTATTCCTTGATGACTTTCCTCAGTTCCTGTTTGCTGAATGCCAGAGCGTAGCCCACTTCTTCTTCTTTCACCCCAGAAGCTACTCGGCTTTGAATGCCTTCAAAGAATGTCTGGAAAAGGGAAGTAAATCTTTCGTTCACTGAGTGCAAGCACATGTAACCCTGTATGAGACTGAAAAAGGAGAATTAAGGTAAATTTAATGTTCAATTCAGATCTACACAACATTTATTTATTTATTTATTTATTTTATTGATGTTTTACGTTGGTATACTGAAAAATATGTTACTTATACGAAAGTGGCCAGCATTAAGGTGGGAGGAAACTGGGTAGTGCCCAGGGGATACCCACAACCATCCACAGGTTGCTGGCAGACCTTCCCACGTACAGTTGGTGAGGCTGGCAATGGTGATAGGCAAAGAGGTCATTACGCTAAAATAGCAGGCTAACCCCCTCGAACATGGAGACTCTTGATCTACCCAATATATTTAGTATAGATATAATTAGTATATATTTATTTCATATAGTTTTTTTACACATATGCAACATGGGTTTGTTTCATAGGTGGAGGAAACTGAGTGCCCAGCTTAAACCACAGGCTTTTGGCAAGTTACTGATGAACTATCTCATGTGACGTACAATTATGCATGCCATAAGAATGAAAGATATGTGGTCTTCCATGTACAGACTGAACATTATCCCCACGGCCCCACAAGTGAGGTGCATCTACCAATCCCCTTTCTAAGGCCAGTTTTGCACCTTGTGTGCCCTAGTGAAAGACAAACACTTCTGACCCACCAGACCAGGACCCCCTGTCTTTGTTTTCTGTTGCCCCAGCTAAACTGTTGTCAGAGTTTTTCACGATAATACAGGCTCCAAAATCAACTCTTATTATGGCTGCCCCAGACGAGCTGTTGTATTACCTTTCACTTGCAAATTTTTTAATGGTTGCCTCAAAGAAGTGTAACAAATAACCGTAAATTTTCCATTAATTCCCATATAAGCTGTAGTCTAAGCTCTACATGTAAGTCACATGCAGTGGTTGCTCCATACAGGCTATAGAGTAAACTCTCGCCTTGGTCGCCCCTAAAAAACTGTAGTGTAAACTCACACTATTTAATGGTTCTCCCTGCAGCTTTATCACTGGCCGCTCACGGGTTTCCCCATACAAGCTTTACCACTTTTCGCTCAATGTTTCCCCATTAAGTATTAACACACGTGCAGCTTTACCACTGATCGCTTAATGGTTTCCTCCAACAAGCTCTAACTGGCACGTAGCTTTTCTAGTGGTTGCCCCTAACAGACCATTATATAAACTCTTGCTATCTAATGGTTTCCTCCAACAAGCTCTAACTGGCATGTAGCTTTTCTAGTGGTTGCCCCTAACAGACCATTATATAAACTCTTGCTATCTAATGGTTTCCTCCAACAAGCTCTAACTGACACGTAGCTTTTCTAGTGGTTGCCCCTAACAGACCATTATATAAACTCTTGCTATCTAATGGTTTCCTCCAACAAGCTCTAACTGACACGTAGCTTTTCTAGTGGTTGCCCCTAATAGACCATTATATAAACTCTTGCTATATAATGGTTTCTCCATACAGCTCTAACTCACACATAACAGTTCCAGTGGTCGCCCCAGATAGGTTGTAACATAAACTCTTACTATCTAACGGTTTCCTCTAACAAACTCTAACTGACACGTAGCTTTTCTAGTGGTTGCCCCTAATAGACCGTTATAAACTCTTGCTATGTAATGGTTTCCCCACACCAGCTCCAACTCACACGTAACTTTTCCAGTGGCCAACCCAGATAAGCTGTAATGTGAACTCTTGCTACATAATGGTTTCCCCACATCAGCTCTAACTCACATGTAACTTTTCCAGTGGCCGACCCAGATAAGCTGTTGTGTAGGCATGCAGATTATCCTGATATATCTGCTTTGCTTCCTTTTTCTCTCCATCCAAACATGAGATCTTTAGCTGGGACAATACCGCTATATAATAAAATAACAGACTTCAGTGTATTTAGACAAAGGTAAATATGATTTAATAAGAAAAAAAACAAAAACAATAGGATCCAGATTGTTGTTAAACACCACACTGTACTCAACGCATGTTTAGTGATGCGATGGCAGTCTATCTATTATAAAGTTTATCAGTGGAGGAAACCAGAGTGCCCAGAGAAAACATTATCATGAAACAAACTGTGACTCAAAACCTGCTCTACTGGTTTTAATAATGCCACACTGACCAGTTTTAGACCAACAGGGCAGCAGTCAGGTTTATGACTGGAGCAAACTGGGATGCCTGGAGCAAACTACTGCCCTACGTCACGCAACTAATATTTACTTGATTTATTTATTTGATCGGTGTTTTCCGTCATACTCAAGAATGGTAATGGAGAAACCTGCTGACTTGAAAGCCAGAGCCGAATCAGCAGGAGCTGAGTTAAAGCTTTGAGCCTCAATGGATAGGGGGCTGGTGAGCTGTCATGAAGAACTCATGAATTCAGCAAAGTGAAAATTTACATCGACTCAAACATATAGCTTGACCGTCTTAATTTTGTAAGGACATTTCAGTTATAGCTACATGTACGTTTCCTGTATTGATCGAGCAGGCCGATGGAGCAGGCCGATCATGTCCTGTTGATAATAACCGATCAACAGCACTTGATGTCTCATGAATACATGTATTGATATAAACAGGGTATAAACAGGAAATACTAGTTCCACAGATGATTGATAACAAAGGCAAAATAGTAACAACACCATCATGCAAAGTTGTCCAAACACACTTCCCATGGCAGCTAAAATGTTTAAACACTTTACACATCTTCTATGAGTGAGGACAAAACCGACAGAAACTGCTGGATGCTGGCGAGCTGTCTAATTAGAATGTTATGCCAAAATACATCTTGGAGATGTGCATAGCTTGCCAAGTCGGTCCAGCAGTTTCATATTTCACTTCTATAATCACTAAACCATCTAGAAACAAAAAATAAAAAGCTCACTTACCAAACATATGGTGGAAATTTTCTGCAACAGAAAACCAACAGAGCACATTGAATTTAATTTCAGAAAGTTAGACAGATTTAAGAAAACTTTGAATGCAGTACACGTACGATCATCATTCCTTTGTCTTTCACAGGTTTTTATCACAAACCTTCAGTTTTCATCATAATTCCATTTGCTCCAAATATTCAGCTGCATATTTACCTCACATATAAGACTATGAGATTTACACTATATTTTCCGTTACAGGTAACGAGTAAAATTATAAAACCTAATTTCTGATTATGAGCACATTTCTCTTGAAGTCACAACTCACCTAACATGACAACTTCACGTGGGGTTTTGGGATGCTCATTAGCTACTCTAACTATCTGGTCAAAAATGGTTCGTACAAGTTCAGTATAGGCTTTTTCCAGGTTGGAGCGTCTGTTAGATCCACGGAATATGTTTTCTGCCTGGTTAGCAAATTGCTGTAAAACAAACATACTGGTCAAAATGTATGGAATTTTAATTTAAAATCTCTGTAATACCCCAGACAATGGAATCCTAAACAAAACAAGGCTAAATATAAAATAAAGGGATAATTGCAAATAAATGCAATTTTTTGCAAACCTCAATAAATGTCATAAATGCCATCATTGCCATTTGTAACATGATTTTGAAAAAAATGAAAAAGTCCTGTTTTTACATATTATGTTCATCATTTTCATATCTTGATCATCATCTTGATGACATTTTAAAACTAGCATCAACACATCCCAGGCCTTCATTTCTGGAGGACTGACCTGCTTCTCTGTTTGTTTGCTTTGGATTTAATATGGCTAAATACAAAAAGTTCCAATGTAGCAGGCTGGTCTGTACATGTACATATAGTACTGCCTCATGTGAACACCCATATCTGTACGTGTACATATAGTGCTGTCTCACAGGAACACTCATATCTGTATGCGATCATCAAATGCTGCCTTACAGGAATACCCATATATATGTGCATATAGAGCTGTCTCACGGGAATACCCATATCTGTATGTGTACATACAGTGCTGCCTTACGGGAATACCCATATCTGTATATGTGCATATAGAGCTGCCTCACGGGAACACCCATATCTGTACGTGTACATACAGTGCTGCCTTACGGGAATACCCATATCTGTATGTGTACATACAGTGCTGCCTTACGGAAACAATTATATCTGTATGTGTACATACAGTGCTACCTCACACGAATATGCATACCTGTATGGTATGTGTACATATAGTACTGACTCACACGAATACCCATACCTGTATGTCTACATATAGTACTGCCTCACAGGAATACCCATATGTGTATGTGTACATATAGTGCTGCCTCATGGGAATACCCACATCTGTACATGTACATATACATGTAGAGCTGCCTCATGGGAATACCATGACATGGCTATGTGTAATGTAATCATTACTTAACCCCATACCTGTATTCCCTTATACTGAGTGAGGATTGACTGACTGATTGATTGACTGGTGTTTACAACTCAAGTACTCAAGAACTTTTCACTCATATCCCAAAGGTCAAGTTTATGGGTGGAGGAAACCAGAGTCTGCCTGGAGTAAACCACTGACCCATGTCACGTACCTGACAAACCTCCTGACTTAAACCTCATTGATCAAGTTCCTGATTGTCGCAGTGAGTCTGTGCTTTAACTATCTGAGTCAACGAGATCCCTTATAATGGTGAGGGAGTCACCACTGTAAAGGTCTTAGGCACAAACTGACTGGGAACTGACCCCAGGAAACTGATTTACTCCCAGGAACTGGGAACTAACCTCAGTAAACTGATCAACTATCAGGGACTTAGAATTGACTCCATCATACTCATTTAAGAGCAGGACAAAGATTGTTTCTTCTAAGTGCAAAGGTCGGGTTTCTGCATCGCACACATTCATACATGTAGACACTAACTTCAAAGCTCGAGTTTCTGCATCGCACACATTCATACATGTAGACACTAACTTCAAAGGTCGAGTTTCTGCATCGCACACATTCATCCATGTAGACACTAACTTCAAAGGTCGGGTTCCTGCATCGCACACATTCATACATGTAGACACTAACTTCAAAGGTCGAGTTTCTGCATCGCACACATTCATACATGTAGACACTAACTTCAAAGGTTGAGTTTCTGCATCGCACACATTCATACATGTAGACACTAACTTCAAAGGTCGAGTTTCTGCATCGCACACATTCATACATGTAGACACTAACTTCAAAGGTCGGGTTTCTGTACTGCAGACAATTTAGATACAATCACCCTTTCCAGAACAGCTTTACTCATGCCTTACCTCAAAGTTGTGAACAAAGCTTATGATTCCACATCTGGTTTTCTTGGACACTTTGGTCTCTTGTATGTTCTGTATTTGAGTTTCCTGTAAAATGCAGTTGACAAAAATCAGTAATTTATGCAGCAATTTCAAGAAAAGAAATATTTGGACATATTTAGAGGGAGGAAAATACATGCACCGCAATATCTATCTTAAAGGTAAAAGCTGTTACCAAGGATACCGAAAGAGTGACAATGTGACTAATCGTTGTAACACAGCTAAAAGTAACCTAATGCAACACTTTTTTGATTGCATTATCATGCTCCAAGTAAATGAATAATCTTGGAAGCATACATGTTCTTTTTTTGTCTTTCATTTCTTCATTTATTTGTTAATTCATTGTTTTTTTCTCTTTTATTTTGCTTATCACTGCTTGTCATTTCTGTGTTTAAGACATGGAATGTTTTTGTTTCTAGAAGTTATCTGGACATTGTAATGACTCCCACCATTAGCTCCAATTCCATTCTTACAAATTAAGTTACACCATCTAATCTTAGTTTGAATAATATGACAGATCTGCAAGGTCATGTGTGTGCCAGACAGGCTTCGACAGACGGATACACAGGCAGACAGTCAGAAGGAGAGATTAATAACTTACCACAAATTTGTCAAATAACCACTTTGTCTTCAGAAGGCAGTTTGCGAACATGGTGCGCAGGAAGGAGCCACTTTCGTGTGCAGTTGTTGCATGATGACCGATCCTGACCAGCATGTACATGGAGTGACTGGAAATACAGGTAACCACATACAGTACATGTAACTACAACCGGTTTTGGCATGGTTAGAAACATAATTAACCACATGTATGTGGAGTAACTGGAAATACAATTAACGGCATACAGTAAATGTGACTACATTCGGTTTTGGCATGGTTAGAAACACAATTAACCACTTGTACATATAGTGGCTGGAAATATACAGTTACCCACATACAGTACATGTAACCACGACCGTTCTTGGCATGGTAGGAAACATAATAAACCACATGTACATGGAGTGACTGGAAATACAATTAACCGCATACAGTAAATATAACCACAACTGGACTTGGCATGGTTGGAACACAATTAACCACATGTACATGAAGTCACTGGAAATACATGTATACTTAAACAGCAAATGTTGTGGTTTGAAATGTAATTAACCACATTTAATTAGCCACTTTTTGTGCACATCACCCTCTACGAGGGAATAGCCTTAAAAATAGTCTGTTTGAAACCTACATGGACATCATCCAACCTCTAATAATGCGTGTCATGACGGTAAATTCAAATACAAAATCAGACGGTTTTCAACAATTCTTAGAGAACACCTAAGGCGTGACCCTTATAATATACCGGAGACTTACTTGCCTTTTTTCAGCTTTTGTCTGCAATGGACAAATTCAGTGCAAACTCAAACCACTGTTTTACTCAGATTTGGTTTTATCTCTCAAACAACAAATGAATTGAACACATTCCAGCATAGGCTTAGTCATCCGATTTTCCTGGATACATTCCCTGGACAATGTAGGAACTGTATACGCTGTATCAGTGGTTACATGTACTTACAAACCATCCAGCTTGTCGGCGTAATTGATGAAATTCTCCAGCTCTTTCTCCAGTTTCGGGAACAGCTCAGACATCATCTTCCTGAAAGATAATAGTGAATACATATTAAGTAGATTCAGTGTATTTGGAAAACAGTATTTTCACAGCCAAAGAGTTTACAATGTAACTGCAGAAATACAACTCTGAAATACAATATTAAATTTCTGGACAAACTAGAGGATTTATTCTGTTGCCAAAAACTACAAGAGTTACAAAGAGTACAGGTACAGGGTTTTCGTGATATCAAATTTTATAATGCCAAAAAAAAAAAAAAAGACAAAAAAAAAGGAAAAAAAAAAAACAGAACAAGAAACAACGTTAGCAAATAGCCATTGGAAATGAATAACTCCTAACCACATGACTATAAACCTAAGATGAAACACGAGACACATTACAGTGAGAAGATAGGAGGTAAATACAGGAGAAAAAAGTAAGAAACTATTGAACATGAATTTTTCCACACTGGACACTGACAAAAATAAAAAAAAAACTTATTTATTTTTGTTACTAGGTGTTTTCCCCTGCACTCAAGAATATTTCACTTATACGATGGTGGCCAGCCTGATAGTGGGAGGTGGCCAGCATGATGGTGGGAGGTGGCCAGCATGATGGTGGGAGGAAACCGAAACCAACAAAATGTATATTCTAACAATGAAGGCAGTGAGAATATGTATGATACATAGGATTCACTCACCCAGCTTCTGCATTCAAGGTACGTCTGAAAGGGAGAAAGGTAAAGCCAGGTAAATACAACAATCACATCCGGATATAAAGTGAGAATTATTACGTATCAAAGCATAAATAAAATCAAAACTAACCTGCCTACTTCACCAATAAATCTGACCACTTAATTCAGAATACACCCTCATTTTTAATACAAAATACACCCTCATTTGTAAAATACAAGACAAGTCTGTGGTGAGTGCTATAATCACTGTTACATATGTGCACTGGATAAACGAAATACAAATCACCATGAAAACAAGGAACACAAACATTACAGTTATGTCTATTAGTGAAGGTACAAGAATACATTCATTGTCTATTGTACACTGCTATATTAAAAACAAAGTTAAACAAAGGTGAATTAATTTGGGGGGGGGGATCTGATACGAAATGCATACTACATAAGCAGGTCTTTATTATTAATTTATAAGTATGGCAGACGTGCATACATGCTCAAACAGGTTTAACATGCTTTCATACATATTTCCTAGAGAAGTTTATTAAACTGTATTTTAACGGGTTAAGGTATTCAGGTGACATCAGGCATGCTGTTACTGGCAAGCAAACTCACTGGACGTGGCGAGACAGACAATATCAAGCTAGAGCATACATTAGTGCAGTTTAGATGTCCGAATGATAAAACAAGCACCGGTCAGTGGACAAGCGGGTATATATAGCAGAAACAATGGCAAGTTCATGCACTTTGTCTTGTAAATATACAATGTGAACAATAACACTTTCATGTGTAGTTCTCTATAAGGAAATGTTAATTTAAAACATAGGCCTTCATGGTTTTTATCTATAAGTGACAACTGTCATTAATACCACACAAAAAACAAAAAACAAAACAAACATGTGAATAGCTTTGATAACATATAAAGAAATTGCAATTGGTGATGAAAATAATAATGCTTAATTTTTGTATTTTACAGATAGAAATAACTGTAATTTGCTATTGAATGACACAATTAAGTGTAATTTGCTTCTGAATGAAAACATTAAATGTAGTTAACACATAAGGAAGTACTTTAAGTTAACAGAGATACCAGGAAGGTGTCATGCATAATTATCATAATTAATAATCCCCTTACATAGAGCCTACTGACTTATCACCCAGTTTGAATGACACCTTATTTCAGTATCCCCAACTTAACCTACTTTCACTGGCATATTAACAACATGCACAGCAAAAATCACCGGGTGTTATTTCAAATACATGCCAATGATATCACAATAATCAAGGTCAGCATGGTGTTTACTGGTTCAATAGCTGATTGAGCTATCCTTGGGACAATTCACCTTTCACCTATGGTGTGGACTGTCAACCATCAGGTATCAACCAATGTATGGTGGTTTGACATCAGATGTACTGTATTGTCATCAACAGGTTTTTCATAAGGTACATGTATATGCACCTGATGGGCTTTTCTTCAGGTATATACCCAGGTGTGTTGGTCTGTCATCAAAGGCTTCTCATCAGGTATATGCCCAGGTATGCTGGCCTGACCTCAAATGGTTTTCCTCAAGTACATGTATATACCCAGGTGTGCTGGTTTGTCATGAACGGTTTTTCATCAGGTGTATGCCCAGGTATGCTGGCCTGACATCAAATGAATTTCCTCAGGTACATGTATATACCCAGGTGTGCTGGTTTGTCATGAACGGTTTTTCATCAGATATATACCCAGGTTTGCTGGTTTGTGATCAAAGGTTTTTCATCAGATATATATCCAGGTGTGCTGGTTTGTGATCAAAGGTTTTTCATCAGGTATATATCCAGGTGTGTTGGTTTGTGATCAAAGGTTTTTCATCAGGTATATGCCCAGGTGTGTTGGTTTGTCATCAAAGGTTTTCCATCAGGTATATGCCCAGGTGTGCTGGTTTGTCATCAACATTTTTTCATCAGGTATATACCCAGGTGTGCTGGTTTGTCATCAACATTTTTTCATCAGGTATAAACCCAGGTGTGCTGGTTCGTAAACAACGGTTTTTCATCGGGTATATACTCAGGTGTGTTGGATGGATTTCAAAAGGTATTTCATCAGGTATATGCTCAGGTGTGCTGGTTTGACATTAAAAGGGTTCTTGTCAGGTATATGCCATGTGTGCTGGTTGGACATCAGGTATATGCTGGTCTCTTCCTGATTCTATCCAGTTCCAAAACCCTGCAACCCTCACTATTTTTAAGCCAGTGAAGTACATCTAACTTTACAGACACATATCAGATTACCTAATAAAAAGTAAACCAAAAATGGTTACTGTTCCAAATTGATACCTACAACACTGAGGTCTGTTTACATGTAAATGACACTTACACACAAAGAAACTTGATCAATAACCAATAATAATAATATTAATGATCAATGCCCTTGAGGCTTCTCTTCACAAGCACTTTGCACACAGAACAGGATAATCATCTGTCATCCAACACAAGATACAACACTACATGAAGAAGCACACTGGTGACAACCGTGATAAAAGCCACATTTCACAAGACTTCAAAAACACAGAGGATGGCAACCTTCCTTGAAGCAGCATTGATCAGGCAGTGGGTGGGGCTTACTTACATGGGCTGTCAATCACAAGGGAGAGGGGGGGATTACTCACATAAAATGGGATGGTCGTCTCTGAAACAGGCCCTCCCCCAGATTTTCCACAAAATACTCCCTAAAAACAAATTAGGGGCTCTCAATCAAGAAAAAAATTCACATACACACATTCCTCGCAGCCTTGTTTTACACAGGTGCAATAATACTACATGTTCAGCAGTCCCAGAACTATGGGTGATGTGTTCAAACCCACTTCCTGCTACGAGTTTGTGGAAGGTTTGTCAGGCAGCTGGCAAGGTACTGGAGTTCCTGTTGTCTTTGCCAGGGTTCTCTCTACCCTACCCAGATTGACAGAAGCTGTATCTGCTAAGTATTCTTCAAGAGTACATATCGTGCATTAAACGAAAAAAACAAAACAACAAAAACCGATATTCTACAAACGCTGAAATTGATATATTCTGAGAGGATGGCATGAAATGATTACGCAGACTTACAAAATTTGCCTATTAAAGAGAACAGAAGACTACTGATAGAATAAGAAGTTGTGTGCAGGTAGCTGTGGAAAGCTATGTGCTCGGGTGCTTGTACACATCACACAAGGGAGACCACTTCCACTGGAAAGGCTACATGAATTCGAGACCACAGATACTGAGGTATTTCTGGCAAACACACTGGGGTGATAAATCTGCCATATGGCGACATAACTTCAAAACTGTGCTGTGCAGACTGTTCTGTTCTGAATGCCTAACATTTCTGGTTGTCATGAGTGGCAGTTCTCAAAATATCATCCAAACATGTTCATTTCCCTACACTTTCCCATGATACCTTTCATGTCACAGAGTTACGTGTACAAATGTTCGTGGTCTCTGTACATAAACGTTTGCTGCAAAAATCCTTTGCTTGATAGTGTTTGATTTCCTTACTAAATTATGCAGTAACAATCCTATAATCTGACTAGTCTCTGGGGCCTTGGTGACAGAAAAAACCCAAATCTACCCGCTAATATGACTTGAGAGGTGTAAAAGTTTGGCAGTATCTTGTCGGTGGTATATTTCCTTTTCCCTTCACTTGTAAAACTAGCAGTCATCCTAGGAAGTGAAAAATTCTTGAGTAGAGCATTAACAATCATTAATCACATAAATAAACAAATAAATGAAAAGTTAGATGTATATATGTTTTAGGAATGAATAAAAATAGTTCTACCACCAATGATGCCTGCTGTAAATGTTACATGTATTCTCGCATGGCTGTGTCACTGGAAAGAGGAATAGAATTCCTGTGACAAGCGACCCAGCTGATTCTCTCTTTCAGCCACTTCGTCAACCATGTTAAAATCAACATCATCAGTTTGAGTCAGTTCATTAATTCCAGGTTTAGAAAAACATTGGGTGTGATAACAATTACATGTAGAACACTCTCATAACAACCTGAAAAACCAGCACCACTAAGGCACTGTCAACAAAGAAAATACAATTCTGTTTATAAATGCAGATATACATGTATGCGCCAACTCATGCTATTACTAGAATATTCCGAACAGAACTTGAATTTCAATTTTTTGACTAAATAAAGGTTAAAAAAACAAGCACAGAATTATAGTCAGAAAGCCACAGTTCTGATGACACTGAAATATTTTTTATAGTTTTCAGCTGAAGAACAAACGCGACAGGGGGAATAACTCCTGAAAAGTATTAAAGGTATCCCGTCGTTCCACAGATCAGTTTGACAAAAAATAGAACAAAGGTAACTCGGAATACTGACGTCATCACACAGTCAATCTATATTTTGACATACACAGGCTTATATTCCGGTACATGTAGCTATACTATGATGATCATGTTGTCATTCTCGCTACCATTCATGTGTCTGCTTACCATGCCTTTGCTTTCTCAAATGCCTGCGATATTCCTCCCACAGCTACATGTATATAACCCTGTATATTTCTTCATTCTACACATTTCCTGATGATGGCACAAACTAAGCAGCCAATACATAGACAGACTGTGGGAGTTTAACATTTGGAGTTACCTTCATTCTATTTTATGAAATGGATGATAAATCCCTATCATTGAAGCTGAACATGGACAGGACCTGAATAAAATTCCTGAACAGCTCTGTGCCAACTGATTCAGTGTGCATGTATCTCAAGACTTCAGCTGGTGATTCTAAACTGTGTTTCGTGGTAGGCAAAGAACCCGCAGGACCATCTAATTCTTCACATCAGATGCGAGTTTTCTGTGAGTTTCTGTGACAAGATTTGTACTGTTACCTTATATATTCTGTACTTGAAAATCACTTTATATCCATCATTAAAAAGGAAAATCACTTTTTGCCTATGCATGAACCTTACCGTACATTTAATACCATGGAATGTATAATACATCATATATAATCTAGTCTGAAATATGAGTTTTAATAAGTAGAGCCAATGTTAGTTTCACACAAGCTTGACAATCACAGCTCAGTGCATTCATAGAACAATTAGCTTGAGCTTAATAATGACATACAAACATTATAATAGTTCTAGATAGACTGACTGTAGGAAAAGTTATATATTCCACTTCCAACAAACAGCCCCTCATGCTAACATGATGTTAGTTCTTGGCCTAGCATTCGTGAGTGATTCAGTCATACTTGATCCCAAATATTGATCATTTTGCCATATCCAAGATATTCCAAACAATCCAGCTTACTCTGTGATATTTGTGGTTCTTCTGGGCATCCATATGTCCCCTTCTTCTTCCACGGTTTCTTCCTTCTGCAAAGTTAAATATACAAAACAATCTTGACCAAGAGAGAGTAATAAAGAAAGGCAAGATTACAGTCTTTGTTTTAATTTACCATTAGTGCCAGGGAGGGGTTTGAACACTTTCAACTAGTCACTTTCTGACTCTAGATTGTTTCAAGCACTTCTCGTAATATGAATAGAAGGGAGCAAAAGGGTAAAAAAAAATTAAAATCATGGAAAACGAATGTGAAATAACAATGAACTGTTATTATAAGTAATCAGAAGGGGTATTTTGGGAGTCTATTCATAGAGCTTTATAGAGTCAATTTATCTGACCAAACAACCATGCAAAATGGCTAAAGACATACATAGTTTGTAATGAGTTCACAGCCCTGTGGTAGAATATCTCTGCAGCTAGCAGAGGTGAATGGCTTAAAAAAAATTCATGCAGCCGTTTGCAAAACTAACCCCTTTGTCCTTGCCAGTTTCTGTCAGATGGAAGAATCGTACACAGAAATCCTGCTCAGCCAAACACACGGGTTCCAGCTCACTTAAGACCTTCTCCAGGGTCTAAACTCAAACGAAAAAAAATAAAATGAGAAAAAAATATACCTATCTGTGAAGAGACCAGGATGGAAAATATCCCTTTTTTTGACAATTTTTACCACTTCAAAGCCGAGTCTATAATGCAGTTTCCATCAAAGCTGGAGAAGATTTTGCTAACGAGATGAAAAACATCAAGCCTGGCCAAGGGAGCAGAAAGAGTTTAAGTTAGGTGGGAAAATACATTTCTGAAGGACTGCAGTTACAAAGACACATCTCACATGAACTGGCCTTCCAAAAGCATAGCTGTGGTAAAACTGACATCTAAAGAACAATAGTATACAATTTGCATAAAATCCTATAAAAGAAAGTTTGAAATCAGTCCTAAGACTGAAGATTATTATTCATTTATTTATGTGATGCTCAATACCTCATTGAAGAACAATACGCTTATATGATGGCTGTCAAGTTTACAGGTGGAGGAGACTGAAGATAGCCCTATGTATACCACTGCCCGTCAAACATTTGAAAACAGGAATACCACTTAAGGAGGAACACAAGGTCACAAATTTTCCACTAAAATGACATTGGTCAGTTTCATGTGTGGAGCAAACCATAAGCACAGCCTGTTGGCGAATGACAAGAGGTCTTCAATGAATATTTGACTGGGCAAACAATCACATGAGCACTGTTCACCAAGGCCCTAAAAACAGTTGAGAGTGAGTGAATGTAAAAACTTCCTGCCCAAGCCTGGGATTGAATCTGTACAGGTACCCTGTGTGTTCAAGTGATTGAAAGATGAGCGCCTTTAACCACTTGGCCATGGCACGCACCCTGGGGACACAGTACAGAAGTTAGTTACCTGGTCAGACAGTTGTCTCTGGCTAACAGTAAAGGGCCGAGCTACAGAGACGTGTATGCTCTACTTAACACCAGAAACATAGTAATTAGTTACCTGGTCAAACAGTTGTCTCTGTGCAAGGTCCTGGTCAGAGCCGTGGTATGATGCGGACACAGAGTCGATGCTCTGTATCGAGGAAGAGCGACCTCTACCCTCACCGGCGCGTGCGAGGCTGGAGGAGCTGCCGCCAAGTTTGGACGAGGTCGGACCAGCACCTGGAGGCAAACAAGTGAAAAGATTTGTCTACCAATGAATATTCTTCTTACATGCTAAAGTCATGTTTCAACTTGGCAAAATTTTGTGGTTCCAGACACCATACCACCATGGTAAACTATTTCAAAAATGGAGTATTTACCCATTTCATGTATTATAAATTTGGCTGGCATTTTAAGAATGCTCCACTCAAAACTTTTCACCTATAACATGCACGTGAGGTCAATTCGCAGAGGAAACTAGAATGACCAGAATAAATCAACAACTACTGCCAGGTGCCTGACAAATCTGCAGACACAACTGGCGAGAGCAGAACAGAGTACAAATATAAAATCATACCTTGGATATGCTGAAAGTTTTGTATCTAAATGCTGAGGAAAGACTTGCTAAAACAACCCATTCTTTACAATAAGGCTCTGAAAACTACATGTGTGCTATTGTATTTTCTTGAACTGGCACGATCCCACAACCAGGAATGTATGCGTAAATGAGAGAGTTCAGAATGATCATTTACAGTGATATAAACCAAATCTTTGATGTGGAGGGAGAACTCACTTAGTTTGCCACGTTCTGGTTTGGACAGAAGCCTTTGTTTGGCACACTCAAAAAACTCTGCAATGTCCTTTTCATACAGCTTGCTCAGGTTCTGGGTGTAAACCTATGAAACAGCAACATCAACTATATATATTTATTTGGTGGTTATTTAATGCCACACTCAAGGATTTTTCACATATACAATGATGATCAATTTATAAGATGAAAAAACCAGATTGCTTGGTGTAAACCTCCATCCTATGGCAAGTTACTGACAAACTTTCCATGACATGAGACACAGGTATGCACACCACAGTAGTGGAAGACAGGTTCTTTTCAACGAATGTGTGACTGCCAAATGGACACATCAGCGTTGTTGACCGTCATGAAGGCACCACAGGCACTCAAATTAGGCGAATCCACAAATTACCTGTACAATCCACAAATTACCTGTACAATCCATGAATTACCTGTACAATCCACAAATTTCCTGTTCAAGCACATACCATAAATAATGCATGTACATGGGTGGGGGAAACCAACGGCCTTTTCCAGGTACCTGAAAAACCTGATGACAATATAACTGTAGGTTTCATTATTCAGATAGTTCACGGGCTGAACGCTGCTCCTAAATCAGACAGGGAGGGCCCAACTAGAATAAAGACATTCCTCCTATAAACAACAGGTTATATTTTAATTAATCTGTAGAGTCATTAACAAGCTGTTGAAGTTCAAATAGTTGCTCTACATCTGAAAGAAATGACTTAAGTACAAAGAGGAAAACCAGAGCAGCGAAAACAGTGTGATGGTTGGCAAACGGTCACACGTTACAGGTGAAACCGTGTTGAGACATGATCCTACTTTTGATATGATGATTTCCACATGACATGGTTGCAATATTGCCAACATGGCGATAAGCCATATTCATTTGTTGAACCGTTGTGATATGATGCTGAATCAGGCAGATTTGACATATACATGGCAGGTTTGCTGAAACAATATCAAAAGCCTTTTGGATTACATTGTAATCTGTGCTGGCTATATGTCTGACATCGACACGTGCTGTAATGTTTGACTGCAGACCTACCCCTGCCAGCTTTTCAAAGCTCTCTGGGTCAGCATTCTTTAGCCAGGACATGAGATCTGCGTACGGGGTGAGATCCCTGTGACTAGAATGGTGTGGGGATAGCTTGAAGTCTGTAGGGTTGCGATTGAGTGTCTCACTTTGTATCAGACCATTGCCCTGCAAAAAAATGGAGAAAAATCATATATTTAATGCTTAACCATAAAAGATTAGGGAAGTGGGG
The DNA here is from genome assembly GCA_016165875.1 of Acanthopleura granulata. Classification (NCBI taxonomy): domain Eukaryota; kingdom Metazoa; phylum Mollusca; class Polyplacophora; order Chitonida; family Chitonidae; genus Acanthopleura; species Acanthopleura granulata. The sequence goes on from JABBOT010000008.1 coordinate 18,231,999, forward strand.
ATTTTGTACTTATGCATGTTGACACCTGAGGTTACCTCCACAAGGATGTTGTGGACGTGCAAACAGTTGCCTCCCCCTGGATGTGTATCAGTTACTTCCCCCTGGATGTGTCGCACCAAGCCTTCAGTTACCTCTCCCCGTATTGTACATGTAGTTTTAGCACCATGGCACATTTCTCTGAAAGTGCGTTCATATACACAAGAGCCTTGTCACTTAACACCCACACTGTTTGTCCTCAAATGTTGTTAATCTACCTTAGCGTAAACTGTTTCATAAAACTCTGAATGAAAATTTAGAGAGGAAATTATTCTTTCAAGAATAAAACAGTTCTGAAGAAACTCTGATGTCAGTAGGTCTTTGTCCTCCTTTTAACTATTATAAGGATAAATTCAATCAGTGTATAAGACACAGCACAATGGTCAGATCTGATCCAGGAGAAATTTCAGCCTCAATCTTACCTGCGATATAAATGCATTATTTAGGTGTCTGGCCAATCGCCTGGCAAAACAATTTGTGTAATTGGTGAACTTTTTCTGCTGCTCCACAACAGCGGCCATTTTCCCATAACCTAGAAACAGAATACAGGGAATTACACTATGTATGAATTATAGCGTGATGAATGATTTAATGCTCTTCAAATCATTACTCTCAATGTCAAATTACGATGGACATAGATTTAGTTTCTTGCCACCAAGAAATGCCATCCATGTTTCACACTAACTTGTGTTAAGCAGAAGAAATATGCTCTAGGAGTGCACTTTGGCATTCCACCAACCATTCTCCATGTAATTTATATTCTTCTCCCCCCCCTCAAAAAACAAAGTGTCCTCATATGTCACATTTATTCAGTTACAAATAGTCTTTTGATAATAAGGCACAAAAATCCCCAAAGCAAAACAAACTTCTTTTGTTGGCTCATTTCAATGTACACAGTAATTCTAAACACATACATTATTAATGGAATAAAACTATTAGCTTCAGTTTCAAAAGTCCTGCTCGATTCGGTGGCCAAAGGGGTTAGCGTGCCAATGAGGTGTAATGACCCAGGTACCTCTCACCAACTCAGTCGCTGTAAGTTTAAGTCCAGCTCATGATGGTTTTCTCTCCCGCCATATGTTGGAAGGTCCACCAGCAACATGTGGATAGATGTGGGTTTCCCTTGGGCTCTGCCTGGTTACCCCCCACCATAATGCTGGCCCCGGTCTTATAAGTGAAGTATTCTCGAGTGTGGCATAAAACTCCAGTCAAACAAATAAAAAAATAAATTCATTACTTTTGAGGAAGTGAACCATTACCTATGTGAGTGTCAGCCTGGACACACTTCTGTAGGGCCTCAGCCGCTACCGAGCAGTCGTAGATTCCATTAGGTGTTGACAAGTCACCATCAAGCAATGCCTTCACGTATTTGTCTTCCAAATCAAATGCTTTCTACAAACCAACAGGGAGAACTTACTCAGTAGGACCACATGCTTTAGTCTCAGCATCATGGCCATTCTAAGGATATTATTACATTATGAAGAGAAGATCAATGGGGTGGGATATTAAAATATAATCAGAGCCCAAGGGCTGTAAAATGGGTCTATTGCTCTTCTAATTTTGTTCTTGTAACTAGTGACCAGTTGTCTTCCTTTACAATTTGTTAGTCTTCTTCATACACAAAGTGCCTATCTGTAATAGGGGTTTATTGTGTCCATAATGGGGGACCCGGCAGCAGTACTTTGCACCATTTCATGTTCATCTTTTTTCCCCCTGCTCATGGCAATAGTTTACAGAGAATGGATTGCACTAGAACATCACATTGTGATATACTGTAAGACTGAGGATATTTTCCGGAACAAAATTTTGCCACTAAGTCCTTACCATTTCTATTTGTTCGGTTAGTGTGAGCACCAACTAAGTCCAAAATATCTTCATTATTTGTACCACTGCTGTATGTGGCAATAGGTTAAGGCAAGACATCACAATACATGTTTATTATAAATTTTTGTCAAGCTTATATTGGCGAAAATTTTCCGTCCAATGCTGCAGGCTTTGGACCCTTCAAATATACCACCACTGAATGTAACTGCTGAGGGGCATCAGCTAAATGTATTTTGTCACCTGAAAACTGGTACCACTTGATTGTGGATTGAGGATTGTCAGTGGAGTTGAGGCCTTGCTCAGAATCACTCAGCTGCTAACACCAATGTTATGGAAATTTACTGTTCTGTACAAAACCCCACAGAAAACAACTGATCAACAAATGTAGTACAGTCATATGAAATGCACATGTACAGAAATTACTCTCAAATGAAATGAAATAAAATTTTTAAAAGAATTTACAAATTCATCTTTCAACATCAGAGGTAACAGTTATTTCGTATGTGAAACTTGCTAATTTGAATCAGACATTTGATTTGTGAGGATGGGGTAAGGACATTTTCAAGAAACTTATACATGTATACTAAACCGAAAATCCAGCAACCTGCAGATGGTTGTGGGTTTCCCAATGGGTTCTGTTCGCTTTCCTCCCACCATAATGCTGGCTGTTGTTGTGTAAGTGACATTTTCTTGAGTACAGCGTAAAACATCAATCAAATAATTAAATAAATAAACCGAAGATCACATATTTCTCTAGCACTCAACATTTGAAATCAAATGAAACTGGGCAACACATTTCTTTTAGTACAGAATTAAGACTGTCCACAAAGCTGCAAATGTTTCAGGATATTTGTTTAATAATATGCTCATTAAAATTCTATAACAGCAAACAAATGCCTGCAGGCACTCATATGCACAGAACCACTGTTAAAGTTACCCTTAAACAGAAGGCAAAGAAATAGAAAGGCCAAAATTGCATGTGAGCCTTGCTAGGAAACCATGAAAGCAGAATCTATGAAAATTTTTGCAATATTTATAAAATAAAGTTAAATGCATTCTTACTCTATTATCTCATTAATCCAGCTTATGAAGCTTATGTTTGATGTGACTGCTAAGAAATGGAAGTTTACATACATCAGGGAATTCATTTGTAGCCAGAAGGTGGCAATTTTCGGTGCCTGTGTGTGGAAAAACAGCCGCCTACTAAAACTGATTAGAAAATAAAAAGTAACATGGCGTTGTTGCTGTTTTGCTCTTGTGAAAGAGAAGGCTTGTACCTTTGAGTTTGTCACTGTAAAAGCCTCACTTTAACACACTTTTGCCTCTATGATATATCTTGTGTTTATCACTTAGATGACAATACTTTATTTCATCTGACAAATTTGATTACTTAATCTTCCAGACTTACAAAACTTGCATGTTTTCCAACCGCGAGCAACTTAGTTGGAGTACGAGTGATGGACTCAGAGTTGTGATGAATGTCAGAATTTTAAAATAACATTGTGTGCCCATCTAGGTAGACTAACACCCGCTCTATTTAGGGTTTTACTCTAGTATAGTCCGTTATTCTTGGGCTGTAACCCAAGGGGTCAGGTAAAATGACATACCTGTCGTCTGATAATTAACTTTCACATTATACTTTATGTTCACCATTTTAATGACTACACAAGCACTTGATTACCACAAGGTAGGCCTAAATACAATTAGGAACAGTTAAATACATCCCTGTAGGCTATTTCACATGATGTAAACCTTTTCGCTACATATGCTACCACAGGCACTCAAGGTACCGACTGGTGTGTGATATTTACTGTTATCATCCTCGAAATAGCGCAAGCGCATTCGATGACTGATATAAACCTAAAAGGATAATAAATGAAAGCACTACTCCAGACATAATTAAAAGTTTTATTCAATGCATAATTATTGCATAAAAATCCCAACAAAACAACAAAGAAATCATCACGAAAGGAAGCTAATATCTGACCATAACACACTGTCTATTTCGTTAAATGCACTGACATCCACATTTTTCATGCCTCTATAATGGGCCTCTGGCAATTCTCCCCAAGAGGCCCATAAAAGAGAATCATTAAATGCATGCAAACTGAACCAAAACCAGTCTAATATTTGCCTGAAAATCAGTCAGACCCAATTATAATCTGTTCTCCTTTCATCTAGTATTCAATGCAGTTACATGTACATTAAGTTTAGTTTTATGTGAGCAGGCAGCTATTTTTCTGATTTGTACATCAAACCTCTGGAATGAAATTTTCACTGTTGTTGCTGTGCATTTTTACAGGGAAACAAGGGACACACATGCCAAAGAACATTCCTCTGAAGACTTCATTTTTAAATTGGGATACCATATCCTACCTTTCCAAACAAACCTTAAACTATCTTCAAGGGTTAAACTGATTGGAATTTCTAGGTTACCATTAAGATCAAAACCACTTTGTTGTCATCTAAGATCTAAGAGTATCTAATGCAACACAATGTTCTAATTTACAGGTTGACTTTAACCTTTAATTATTGTTTTTGTCAATATGACTCTCTAGCCACAAGCTCTGTTCATCAGATGTTTTTTGACTTTGTACAAAATGGTGAACAATCTACCATTTTGATCTCTGATGTCTGCGTTGTTTGACATTTTAGGTTAAACACAGTACAAGTATTTAAAGACATAAAGAAGAAACAATTTACAAGACGTACCACAAGCTTGTCCAATTCATCCAGCAGAGCCTGATGATTCTCATTCCTGACTTTAATGAGCATGTCCTTCTCCTTTATCACCTCCATCTGGTCCTTCACATTCTGCGGATACAAAAGGTCAAGCACAAAACTCACTACACCTAAATATTTTTAACCAGCAAACCTGTTTTAACTGTACATAGTTCATCAATATTTCAATCCATTTTTGGTACCAGGGTGTTGGTACAAGATATACATTTATACTTGTTCAGAATATTTTATATCATGAACAAATACTTTAATAAGGCCATTGGTAATTACTTGACGTTTTCTCATGACACAGTCCGGTAACATATCAGGCAAAATAATTACATGCAGGATTGGCGTTTTAAAAGAACAGAATTTCACATTTGGCACTCAATAATAAATCATTACTGCAGTCTGCATCTCTGTGTTCACAAGCAGGGTCATAGGAAGCTGGCAACCAATTTACAATAACTGTAACGATGTTAACTACATGCGACTAGTACTTTCACATTTTCTGATTCTCTGATGTTCTAGGAGAGAAAGCTGAGATGCTTTTCGAATATACTGCTAAGACGATAGATTTGTTTTCCGAAAGAATGGTGACTTAATTGCTGAGCAATATTCTTCTCTCTTATGCACCAAAACACAAAACAATGACCTGATGTTGATGTCATAAACACTCTCGTCACAGTGTTTTTCATCAAACTGTACTTTCTACACAATATCTGAGATCTGAGAAATCCATGGCATGCTTTTTTCCTTGTCAAAAACATTTAAAAAAGAAATCTATTCAGCAAAGGAAGAAAATAAGACAAACTGTGATTATGACCTCTTATTGCATTAACTCAGACACAATGATCATTGAAATCGTTAGAAAAAGTGTGAATATTTTCTACATAATTGTACATAATGGAATAATAACAGATCACAGTCTTTTCAAGGATTTTCTATGACTATTGTAAATGACCTAAAACAAGTCTGTACTCTCCAAAACAGTACATTTTGAGTGGCAAACAAATGCCATAAAACGTTACTTTCGGAGGTGAAAATTACAGAGATTTTCCAATACCAACCAAACAAACCTCAAAACACTATTCTACAATCAACAGGACTCTCAGGATCAGGAAAAATAAACAAATTTGTCATGGATGAAATTTTAATCATTCAACGTATGCGATGATTTCAGGCCATCCTAATAAAACTGTTTGTTGGGCCTATGAATAAAAAAATAGGGTCATTAGGGAATTCTTTTTTTCAATCTGGCTCATGAAAAAGATAAGGATTTTATTGAAATTAACATGGAGAGAAAATATTAGAAACAAAACCAAAAAAAACAACTTCTATCAAAATACCATTAAAAACTGGAGGGTCGGTCAGGGTCAGTCAGGTTATGCCCAATGATCATGTTTTGAAGGATGGCCTTTACCTGCAGCACTGAGTCATAGGCATCCAGCTTCTCCTCTATCTTGGTGGCCTCTTGGATGCCTTCATCTATGAGCCTCATCAGGCTAAGCACTTGGTCTTCTGAGCCCATGATGGAGTGAATGTTGGCCTACATTAGCGACAAGAGCCAGAATTACATAGAGGTGATGTTAGTATGACAATTCAGCATATGTGACAAGCATCTAGGCAAAATGACAATGTCACCCTTCACCTTTTGTTTCCTTGCGTGTTTATTTAGTCATTGCTGACAGAGTAGGGGACGAGTTTCAGCCTTTCCTAAGATGTGTATTTACATGTACTTGTACAATATTTATTTGATTTATTTATTTGACTGGTGTTTTACGATGTACTCAAGAATATTTCACTTATACACTGGCAGCCAGCATTATGGTCGGAGGAAACCGGGGAGGAAACCCACGAACATTCGTAGATTGCTGGCGTACCTTCCCATGTACGTCCTTTTAGCTTTATAATGCATATTTCAGGGGCAGACAATCAGATCTTACTCCATCTAGGACAGACAGCTGCTTTGAGAGTTGTTCCGAGAAAGCTTCCGCATTTCCGATGGCAGCATGACAATCCCTCATCAAAAGCTCCAGATCGTTCTCCTCTTTACTGGACAGAGCCTGGTAATCATCTTCCACGACTTCGTCCTCGTGTTGGGCTGCTTGACTCTGTCCTGAGACATGGCTGATTTCTGACAACACAGAACAAGGGCACTTAAGTACAGGCTGAGACAAAAACAAGGGAGTGTAAACACAGAACACAATGCTAAGCCACTTGAATCTGTTCTGACATGTAGCTGATTTCCTGCTAACACGGACAATGGACCACACACTACACGGAACATAGTGTAGTGTTGATAATAGATACCTATTGTATAATAGATAAATGTAACAGCATATGACTTCTGACGAGAGAATAATATGACAAAATACGAATGAGTCATGAGAGAGAACATACCTTGTAATAAATGCTCTGGTACGTTGACAAACTCTGGTTTGTGGATTAAATACCTCTGGCTTAACTGGAATGAAACAAGTATAAAAAACCTGCATAAAAACCTTGGTTTGCAGATTAAATACAACTGGCTAAATGCGTGTAGACTGCGAGAAAACAAGTACAACAAACCAGCATTCTTTTCACAGCTGGTCTCTCAAATTTGAAACAACCATCACACTTAACATAATTCATAGCCAAAAGCTATGAAGGAAAGATAGTGCTGATATAAATGGCTCTAACCTAAAATGTTCTAGTTTTGAGATGGGAAATTATAAAGCAGCCTGGTGTTGTAATGTGAATGGTTATAGCTGTTCAAACATCTCCGAAGAGAGGGAAAGATTGTGAATAGGGCAGGAACTAAGCCACAGCGTTCCTAGTAAGTTCATTAATGACATTATTCCCAAAAATTTTCAACCATTGGTGTTAAATATGCATACGAGAGATATTAAATTAAGAGATATAAAATAGGCCTCAAAAATGAATAAAAAAATATTACATTTTCCATATTTTGGTCATAAATGTCTTCATCTCCCTTAAAACCACATTCTTCAGCCTGGAGTTTTTTTCGTATGCCTTTTCATACGTGGTTACAGTTGATCTGGATCAATATGTATATTAACAAACCTTCCACAAACAGCCAATGAAGTTTTCCTTTTCAGGTATGCTGCTTGCCACCCATTTATAGATTTTCTCAAACTGAAGATCAAATTCGGCTGTTTCCTAAAACATTTAAATCACACACTACTGTATAAAAGTAAATACAAAAGAACTACATTTATTCGGAATATTTTGGCTCATGCAATAACTGCTGTCTACCTACAAGTACATCTGTGACAAAAGATGCTGACAAATATACAGAACGATGTACAAGTTTCGCTGATGGCACTTCTTCTCACAGAAGAACTTTTAAAACTTCCAGGTACCTATTCCGTCCAAATTTAAAAACCCTTGCTAATCCCATAGACCTTTACAAAGTTATGGGGAAATATTGCCTCAGAATTGTTGAGGTTTGCAATAATCAAGAACAGTTCTCATGACAGTATGCATCCTTGCAGTACATAAGGTGCTAATGCTGTCCTCAAAACAGAACTCTTAGTCATTTTTCTTTGATTCTCGTTAAAGTAAGAGACAGCTCATGTCTCAGGTACTGTTCACTAGAAAGACTATAAAATTCTCTCTTGAATGTAAAAATCTGTTTGAAATCATACAAATTCATTACTGAATTATTCTTGTTTGAAGTGAGGAGGACTATATTGCCGACTGGGGATCTGAAGGCCAAGGCTCGAAATAACGGATGCACATGTGCACATCTGCATGTGAAAAATAGGCCAGTGCACCCAACTTGCACAATGTACACCTAAATATCTTGAGGCAGAAAGCAATAAATAATTACTGTACAGCAGTATTGCATTCTTAATATCATTCAAAGCAAGAAAATTTTTCCTTTAGAAAAATATTTGATTAACAGACTTGCGCATGGTGGACATTTCCTGAATGTAAAAAAAGTTTGGAGATTATGAAGTAAATGTACCCCCATTACAAAAGTGTGACTTTTTGGCTCATAGATTTTACCAATCAAAATACTAGTTGGTAGTGGAAGCAAGCATGAGGCTTCAGTTTTTGGCGTATTTTGGTTCTTTTTCTGATGAAAACAATCGTTTTTGAGAAAAGTGAAAACTTAAGGTTTAGTTATTCCCCCACCTGCTGATTATATACAATAACTTAAAGTGTGCAGAAGTTAAAAGTTTATTTCCATTTCACATGGTCTCATCTAGCTCCATGAGCAAAACTGACAGCAGATTTAACAATGTACAACCGCACCAATCTGCTGGGTCAGCTTCATGCACTTCCGGAATGATCCCAGGTATGGCCTGCTGTTCTACCTCAAGAGCAGGCTTAAATATTAAGTATTAAATATAAAATAAAACCCTGACCTTTAAGATTTATGCATAGATGAACAGATAAATCATGTCTGCATAAAACTGTAGCTTCAGTTTTATGTTCCGATGAACAGGTAGAGTAAACCCTTGGTGTCTTGCAGAAACATCTTCGCTTCTGGATACTTTCGCCATGTTTGGACATGCAAATCAATTTCATGTTATGTGACAGTGTGAAACTTCGGTCTTTGTATTGAGTGGTTTTGTTTACTGAGCTTCCCCGACCTTTGGCCAAGAGTCACACGCAGTACAGGAGAAACGTCACAAGGTGTCAAGCAGGAAGTGCATTAATTCTGGTTAGCAAAAGATTTTCTGTGGAACAACTTGTCAACAAGTCAAAAGGACTGAGGGATGTTATTTTTAGCTTTTGATGTTGGGGTGAACTGAAGCACTGTGTGACACTCAATGTATTTATAGCTTGACAGCTGATGACATTTCAAGCCGGAATCCCGGGTCACGTGACAGCGAGCACGGTAGCCCAAAATGGCAACCAACCAATCTAAGTGAAGGCAACTTGTGATCTGAAATCGTTTGATTTTGTTGTACATATAGGAGTAGGGACTGTGCATGTTTGTTTTGAAGAATCCCTTCACATGTTGTGTGAAAGCAGTTTCATGCAGGTTAGGACAATATAGCATCGTTCAAAACCTGATGTTCTGCAGCCAATAGTCACAGAGTTGGACATCCTGTTTGATGCCAGGGGGCTGTTTCTCAAAGTGGTCGTAATGTTAGGTCGGTTGCAAGCACGAAAGCAGTGTTTGCTGTCAGTATGGGTTATCACGGTGATTAGGCCGGCATAAGGTAGCGTCCTATTTGGGTGACAGTTTCCAGAAGTCAGTGTGACTCTGTCTGCTTGGCACATCAGTGCATCATTAGATCGGTTAAGCCACATTCGTGCGGTCAGGTTTCATCTTTGCTCAAAAACAACAACATTGCTGTGACGTGCTGATATGACTTAACAGAAATCCACAAAGGAGGTCTAACATTGTTGCAGGATGACTTGCATGAGATAATGCTGAAAAATCATTTTTCTGTCCTATACTGAACAAAAATCATGGCATATTTTGTAATGCTTTTCATGGTCACCATATTTACATTAAAAAAATCATCCAGGGAATCAAATGTAGATAGTATTAGGTCTGTAAATAAAGTTAACTCCCTTGAAACAACTAATCTTTCCACCTGTAAATTTAATTTTTCTTTAATAAATTAAGTGATGATGCTTGCACTTGTCTAATGAGTGTGCAAAAAGTCTGGCCAATTCCTCCTCTCATACTATCTATCTTCAATGTATAGATCATATGGCTGCATGTAAATGAGCCAATTTTGCAAATTATTATTTTATTGTAAGTTTCAGCTGGTGCACGTACTTTTGAAAAATAGGTGCACAGTGTGCATGTAGTCTTTTAGAAGTATTTCGAGCCTTGAAGGCGCCTTTGCTTTTCAGCTTATGATGGACTGACCAAGCAGAGTGCTAGAAATTATCAGCTGTGACAAATCGTCTGAGATCACTGTCAATGTAACACGTAATAACATACGGACAGCACACTGTTTTAATGTTGAGTGTTTTAATTATAACAAATGCACGAGTGAACAACACTGCAAAGTATTTCCAGACCATTGTGTTGTGGCAGAAGTAACTTTCTTGATCATTTCATGTTATAAATTGACATATATACTTAAGTTTCCACTCAACCCCGGCAGATTACTACATGTCTCGAGTGACATGAGTGTTCCGTGCTTGGAACAACACTTGTTCCAGGCTACCGGAATTTTCCAAATTGTAGTAAAAGAAATTTTCAATAACTTTCCATAACCTTGTACGAAGCTAAACTACCTTTTCCAGATCTCTGCCATCGACTGTCTTCAAACTGCGCAGCATCCATGTGGCCTTCTTTTTGTACAACTCTCCCTTGTCAGCTTTCTTCACCTGGTACACCTGAGCCTGTACTGGCTTCTCTTTGCTCACTGTGTACAAACACAGGAACAGACAAAGGTGTGCAAGATACAAATACACACACATGTATACATACTCATTTAGGAGAAAGTTTACAGATACAATTATAAGGCTGGCAGACTAGGCCAATTCTCAAATGGGATAGGGTACTACACGTGCTCCCCTATTAATATGTCACAAAAATTTACCACCCTTCCTAAATGTACCTCTACGACCTTGATTCTTACCACAAAGCAAAGTATTACATTGACAAGAGAACATAAATATAATATATTGGTGTAAATGAATATGTCCAAAAACACACTCAGCTGTTATGTGGTAGAAACACATTTCAGTTTCTACATATACACAGAACCCAGTGCCAGATGTAACTTTGACAAGTAGATGTCAGGTGTTCAGTGTTTCAAAGATATGTCTACTCAATTAGCCAATTTTTATTACTCCAGAGATACTTTGTATTCACAATAACAAATACCAGTGTGGCAGTCATAAAATTCACAAACCTGCAACACACAAAAAGCTAGTCTTTTTCTTCCTTCCAGCTTTGGTCACGTGAACCAGACCAATGAGCCTCTCATCACAGGGAAGGAAGACATCTCTCTGCAGTGTGTGTTTGATTGCTGTCATTGTCCTGACTGAGCCGAGTACAGGAAAGCTCTCTCAGTTAGAGTACACACTCCTAAAATACAAACAGAACTATTGTTTGTTAATGTGTTCAACTATGATTACAGATGTACAAATATTTACAGACGTACAAATATCAATATTCGACCATTTTGATCCCATCACACGATTCTCATGAAGAACAACGAAGTTATCATCGAACGGTTTATAAAGTGTTTGTGTCATTTTAATAAATTTTCAGGGCCCGGTTTCATGAAAGTTTACTCAGGCAAAGCACACATGGGCTTTTAAGTTTACGTACCAAAGTGTACTTCGTTAGTAGGGTAAATTACATTCCCTAAAACAATTTTAAGTAAGCTTATGTGATGGAATTTAGTTTAACACTTAAGGGGCTTTTCAGTAGCTCTTTTACCTTGGAATGAATGAATGAATGCTTATTGTTTAACGCCCTACTCAAGAATATTTCACTTATACGAAGGCGGTGTCTCCTTGGTGCAGGACGGATTTCCACCGTATCTTTTATCTGGTGCTGCCTCACCGAGACGACTTGCCGAAGACACCCAACAAGCCTCCTCACCCAGTCACATTATACTGACACCGGGCCGACCAGTCCACCCTCTATCCTCTTATAGCTGAGCGCCTAGCGAGGAAGCAGAATGTACCATTTTTTAAAGTCTTTGGCATGACCCGACCCAGGTTTGAACCCAGATCTCCCCGTCCGAAAGCGGACGCCCAACCAACTGCGCTATCCGGGCGGGTTTTTACCTTGGAGGTCTGTGCCGATCCGCTGCTGTTGTATTGCAACTCACTTTTACAGTTGCAATAATGTACTTCTTGCTTTTTCGAGTGCGCGGAAGTGGCAAGTGTATCAACAGTTAATTCATTTCATACATACGATCTAGGAGCTGTCATTTTGTTTCCAAGTGCCCTTTAACTGAGGGTTCAAGCTCATTCAGAGGTTTAGTGCATTTTGAGCTCAGTGAACTTTGTTGAAAGTCACTTGGCTAAGAGCTTCGTGTGATTTGGGAAGTTAGGTACGAAATCGAATTTAAAAAAACTTTCATGAAACCGGGTCCAGGACTTCCAAAAAATTTCAATCCCCTGCACAAATGTTCCATGACATTCCAGGCCTGGGAATTTTAATTTTGAATTCTACTGAATTTCAAGGATTTCTACTCCCACTGCTGATCTGCCGCATCGCATAGCAGAATGATAGAATGTTGGGGATAAAAGTGATACCTCAACGCGTTAGCCCCAGTGGGCGGTGGCTGGGTGTTACAATTATAACGTTGTTGTTGTATCAGACAGGACACTGGCAAGTGGAATTATCATTTCAGATCCAAAGTTGGCTCTGTAAGCAATAGAATGTTCAATATCAACTAGTGAACTTACAAATGCTCTTTTGGCACACACGCCGATATCTGTGCACGGATGCTTGCGCCAAATATTACATTTCATTTCACAGTAAAATACGACAGGAAAACGGAAAACGAAAGGCAGGTCAGCGTCACTTAAGCGCATGTCGTCCGACCTCCGGAAATAGTTTAGTCTGGGGGTCAGTCGCGTTGCTTGGCGCGTGTAAACAAAGATCTGTCAACCGTGGCTAATTTGTCACGGTGTGGTGTAGGTGTGGTGAGGGGACATTTGTCGGGTAAAGTGGGCTATATTTCATCGAAATTACTCTGAATCGTCTGTAAGATGGCTACGTGCCATGCAATGCCCGGTTATGGCGACCCAACAAGACGATCCAAGTCAGCATTTCCGTCCGACAGGAGCGGGTCGGGGGACCGTGTGGCTCCGCCTGCGGTGTCCCCCTCGGAGCTGAGTCGAATTCAGGAGGAAGCCAAGCTCATGTGGACTCCGACAGGGCGGGCAGAAACAACGTACAATCATCACTTTACACGGAAAAGCCTCAACGTGAAAGCAGTGTGTCGGCCCACTTCACCCACCCGAAGAAACAACCCCCATCCCCCACCGTAAGTGCCACACTACACCGGTAGCCCATATATGTAGGCCTATAGCCAATAGGGCCTAGATCATAGTTTATCCATGCAGGTTCTTTACTTTATTATTTATTTACCTGTTTGTTTATTTGATCGGTGTTTTACGCCGTACTCAAGAGTATTTCACTTATACGACGGCGGCAAGCATTATGGTGGGCGGACACCTCTTTAACTTAAATAGTAGATAACAGCGCTATAATAGAAGCTAAATCATATTTTCACGTAGTCATATTAGGCATGTAATGATTCTGATTACGAGGCAAATTATATATACTTTATATATACTTTAAAGCCATTTTCAACGAGTAAAGTGGTAGGGCAATCCGTGTGGGATTATTCCCCAAGGTCTCAACAAGGCCAAAAGGCGTGGTCTTCGATTGTGAAAATAAATGGGACCATACTTCGTGCATAAAAGAGTGTTTCACCTCTATTACTGCAAAGCGTAGGATACGGATGATGTGACATCATGTTTCCGGAGGTCATGGCGTAACCATAAGAATTCCAGATTAAAAACTGATTTATATAGAGTTACCAAGCACGTCATTAAAAAATGCCTATGGCCGTTTAGGTCTGTATGGACCCCTCTTCTAAGATAACTTTGGTTATCATTTTTGTTGTCTTTTCTTTTAAGCGTTCACCAATTAATTATTTATTCGTAGATTATTTCCAATCACAAATCTGATACCATTTTGTCGGTTTGTAGAGTATTTTTGACCAATCGACTCCATTATGTACCTGGGTATCACAACCCAGACACCACGATGGGGAGAGCGGTGTACAGAAGTGAGTATAGGCCTCGGTCATAATATAGTCCAGAGGTCGAGTTTTTCAATGGTGAAAAACGATAACTGGTCCAGCTAGGATGAAGTAACACAATATCGATTATTGCAACCAGAAAAAATGAAAAAGTTTCTTTACTTATCCAAACACAGGGACCTAGTATTAGAAATAATCGAAAAATCAATACGTTGCCAACTGTTATGAACTAAGGTAAGGCTTATTTCTCAGTTCACTTTTTTTTTTCTCTTTTGACATTCGGTCGTCACATATATTTTAGTCATTTTCGTTCGTGCACTGTTTATCAGGCAAAATGTAGTTAACTTCGTCTGCAACACTTCACATTATACGTTGCAGTTGACGCCAGTTTACCACCTCATCTGTACGCAGAGAGAAGAGAGCCGCGGGAGAAGTATAGGGCACGACCTGCCACTACCAGTCTCAACCAGTACAGACAGACAAATGTAAGCAGACACATAAAGACTACAATGCACGCGTTTTTCGCCAGGCACTGGTAACTCAAATTACAGCATACACCACCAACGAAATTAACAAAATAAATGAATATAGCTCAAATAGCCAACATTAACAGTTTTTTTTATACAGAAATATTTTCAGTTCACTAATGAAACGAATCTTAGCAGGTGTATTATTTTCAATGTATTTACTTTTTGTTTTTCTTCGTGGATGTTATCCCAGAATTTCCGTGATTTCATGGATCCAGTGGAAGCTCAGGCCCTGGACGCATGGGTGTCTTTAGCGGACGATAAAGGTGAGGTGTTAGTAGGTCTCTTTGGCGTATGCCGTCTTTGTGTTTTAATAGTGCATGTACTAGCACATCGGAAGAGAGTGGGGGGGGGGGGATCTCTGTATTTTCAAAGCACTACGTTTTTCTTCAGCCTGCAAGCTATGAGATTGATGGCCATCATATAAGTAAAATCTATTTATACAGTAAAATATATTCCTGAGTATATGTTGTTCCAAACTAAATCCAATCCATCTATTTGTGGTTCTTAGGCTGAGCCACGAAACATTGCTCTTTTATGATAATCTGCCCAAGGACGTGGGGCCGTTTTGGACTCAAAATTTAAGACTTCTTTACAGTGTTTAGATTTATTTTGAAGGGCTCGCTGTACATAGCATATTTTTATTCAAGCACATAGAATTCAAATGTGATCGAAGCCTTGGTTGGCACAGATGATCAAAACACTGGCTCACTGTGACTCATACTTCACTTGACTGCTGACGTGGCGTGTTCGAATCCAGCTTTCCGCTGGGCTGGGGCTTTAAGTCCGGGGGGAGGGGTCGGTTAGCCGGAGAAGGTCGGTGGTTTATTTGGGGCAGTGCGGCTACCTTTGCTGACAAACCTGAACGCCCTCACATAAGTCAAAAACGTTTGAGTACATTGTTAAACATTAACGAAACAAGTGATAAATAAACACATCCTTAACTTAATGAATGACTCAAACAATCAAAAGTAAGCCCTTGCGTAACATTTCAAAGTGGCATTTCAAAGTTTCAAAATGGCTGTATGGAATGCGTGATGTTAATTGAATCGTGAAACGAGAGGGCATGCGTGGTATCTAGCACCCTGATACTCTCTTGTTTTACACAGCTACTCACAGTAAAATTTTGAGGTTTTAGAAGTAGTTTCTGAGATATTCGCACTCTTGCCACATCCCCCCTCACACTTCCCGCAAAAGAAGAAAGGAAAAACTACAACAACAACAATCAAACCAAACAAAATAGACAAAAGTAAATAAAAAGTATTTAAAGAACTACAGGAAGACCTCTTGCGGGGTGGGAGAACTATGAAGTATGCCCCTGAAATTGATTAAATGGCTATATATGTACGTGTTATAAGAATAATTTCTGTATTTCAGACAAGGAAAAAGTATTGACAATGTTTAGCGATGACATTCCGTACAACCAACGCAATCTGGACACAGTCGTAAGTAAACCAACACAAACTGCTGTTATCAACTGTGTAGGCGTATATTGGCGATTGGCAACATGTGTAACGTTGAGCAAAATAAAACTTATAGGAGTCTTAATTCACTGCAGCGACATTAGAGCCTGTATTCTTGTACAATGGGCTGTCGGACTTACCAACTCCAAACATGAGTGCTATTTTGTCCTATTCGCTATTTAGACACTGTTCATAATAAGAAGACTTCGGCCTGTATATAGGTAACATGGTTTTTCGCGCAACAGGGTTAACTAATGTTAGTATAGCGGTAACAGGTACTGCTGGACTACATGGCTCCTTTGGACCTTATTTAACGAGAATGATTCATGGGAATTTATACACAGTAGACATTTGTGAGACATGCAAACGATAACAATGCGTGTTGTTCTTAACTAACGATGAAATGGAGTGGCCGAATAGTTACGACGCTTGTCTTTCAATCTCTGTAAGACACACGAGATGTTGGTTTATTTATTTTTGGCATTGGAATGGTGACCCGTCAAAAGCCCGACAGCTTTTTTGATGCCAAATGTTCCTTTTCGGACTCATGATGATGGCGTCACATTAAAGACAGCGCCACGTTAAATCAAATGTGATACAATGTAACATTACTGACGTTGCGCTACAATCAGTTGATGACGTAACAATGGCTTAAGGTCTGGCTTAAACCTGAATAATCCGATACGCGGATTCATACAGTTGGCACAGCGGTTTTTTTCTTGTATACCCCTATAAACCTAAAGATTACTACAGTTAATAAAAATTAAATAAAATAATTTATATAGGCGTTAATGCTTTAGCTATACGTTAATATCGTTGGCATACCAAGGTTGGATGATAATGTGACTGCATGTATCTGTTTTAGGAGGAACGTTGTCGAACGACGTCTCCTAGTACCCGCCATCCGCTGGCCTCTCTGCACCGCTATCTGAGGCCGGCAGGTGTGGAAGGTATGTTCACTACGAATTGATTTGCAAAGAACCATTTTGAACAACAAAACGCAATTCCAGAAGGGGGTCTGCCAGCAACCTGCTAATGGTCGTGGGTTTCCCCCGGACCTCGCCGGGTTTCATCCCACCATAATGCTGGCCGCCGTCGTATAAGTGAAATATTCTTAAGTACGGTTGAGTATCAATTAAATAAATAAATAAATAAATATACCCGAGGGCTTTTATTTGTACGCATATCACAGCATGTATTGCATCCTTTAACCACAATCGCATAAGTTATTCTCCTGTCAGAAGTGCGCATGTATCAATAACTGACGCAGCCTGTTGGGGGGAAATGTTTTCTTATTTTGTTTCACTCCGTTGTATTGAAGGAAAGTTTACTGTCATTAATTGGTGATAAATGTTTACCACTTAAGCTGATAAACTTAACTAACCATCTGTTTACCATCATTAATTGGATATCTTTCCCCGCTCATTGGCTATTCGGCCGAAAGCTAACTTGATTATCGTAAATGCAGCAATGAACAGTGAACTGCACGGCTTTGGCCCGAATTGCCTTTGCTGGGAAAGGCTCCCCCTTGTTGATGAATGTTCACTGCTTATGTTGATAAAATTAACCAGATTCATTATCGCACTGTAATATTTCCCTCTTGTGTCTGTATGTGCAGAAGCTACACAGTTATCACGCATTATGGATACCATTCGCTCAAACCCGGCCAGACATTGGCGTTACCCTTCTGCGGTACAGGCACCAGAAATGACCATTATGCAGATGAAAGCAGATGACATTGATGCGACCGCTACAGTGCGGATGAAGAGGAAACCAGCCAAGGGAGACTTCCTTATTCACCCGGAATGGCCACCCTATATGCATCACCACAGGATACAGGGGTTCTGAGGTGGCAATTTCGCACTTCTCCTCAGTAATATGGCGTCTTGGATATGTATTTATTGTAATCAGTAGACGTTTTTATACTGCAGAGCTCACTTTCACGAAACGTCGTAAGTTATGTTTTTCGTAACTTTTCACGTAACTCACGTCACCTTCTGGACATATATAACCTAGACCACTTTATTTACGAGAAGTGTCACGAGAAAGCAAACTTTCGAAGTTTTATGAACTTGGCCCCTGGTATAGTTTTAATTATGAAGGTTGGAACCCTATCCCACTTGTAAAATATTGGTAATGTGTCTGCCTATATACAACGTGCACACTCTAAATTCCGAACATGCAGGTCAGACACGGTAAATAAATAAGGTGTATGGTGTCGCGCTTCAGGGAAAAGATTTCTACTGTCATATTTTTGAAAATGTATTTATTTATAACCGTTGGACTGTTTATACTTATCTCTATTCGACGAAGCCAATTATGGAACATCTTAGACGAAGTTCTAAATCACCCGGAATCAACAAAGACTTGTCAAATATAAAACTCATTCTTCTGTGAATAGCCAAATTGCTTTATTTGCTTAGTAATGCAGCCGCTATAGGTTGGTGTTAACAGTATAGCCACATCAGACCTAAAGAGTCTGTTCATGTTGTTTGGCTGGAGGGAGATCATAGGTTAAGGTTACAACTCTGGGGACATTTTTACAGTATTGGGAACTTTGATAGCCTTACACTGTCACCAATCATAAAGACGTCCGTTTTTCTTGCTGTCCAGTAAACCAATCTGAATTAAAACAAGGTTCAGCGTGTATATCTAAATTCCCAAATAGCCTTGACAGAAAACGGTGGCGTTTTATTTTCGACATAGAGATTTTGATGAGAGTGGACAAAGAAGAAAAATAGGACACCATGAAAAAAAAAGTATTAACTAAGAAATGTTGTCATTTTTGTTTTACTATTGGAGAAAGAATGTCCGATGCTAAGTCTTTTGTAGAGAGATCTGTGTGTTGTAAACGCCAACGAAACCTATAGCCCAGCATATATATATTCACAGCAGCGCAAAAGTTTCCTCCCTTGTTCCGTCTGTCCACAAAACTCCTCAACGATCCTGCATTTCCACCAGTATTATGACAGTCCTGTCTAAAGCTTGATTTGGCAAGCAGTCTCAGTATATATGCATGGAATTATTTTCATTTACACGCTTATATTGCTCTTTTACTTTGAAAAAAAGGCAATGTCTTTACATAAATCTAGTATTGTGCACAAGCAGTGCAATATGAAATGTACTATTTTGTTGGCAGTATATTATAAGCATCTTTTTTATCACGTGATGTTCAATGAGAGGAAGAAAATGTTTATGTTGTTTATTCTTTTTTCAGTTTTTCAAAATACTTATTCAAGGTATTGTTTTTCAAATGATGAAAATTATTAAATGTTGATTATTACGATTTTGGAATTATTCTTTAATATGTTCTGCACATTCTGTTCACTCTGGGCTTAAATTGTACATTTTTATCGTTGGTAATAGCCTCATGTATGTATTTAACACTGTAGAGGCTTTGTCGATCCCAATCCTTAAGGGAATTTAACAGTCAAGTAGACGGTCACAATCACAACTGTAAATGCTTTTCACCCTGCCAGCGGCATTCACAGAATACAGGATCAGTTGACATCTTTGTGTATTCCCGACAGTACAGTTGTTGCGGTTGTCTATCCACGGTAAAATGGCTTTCCATCCTTCAGCTTGTTACTACATGTACCCTCCATGCAGGCCTGCTTCTCCACGCACCATCCTGAATACACATGAAACTTTCCCCACACGTTAGAAGTATGGTTGTCATTCTGGCATCTGGAGTATAAATCTCTATTCAATCCTTAGAATCTTTGTTACCCATGTCCATCTTCCCCTCCATTCCCATTCCAGAATGTGTAACTTTCTCCAACATTTAATGTGATTGTCATTCTTGCATTCGGAATATAAATCTGCATTCAATCCTTAGGATAGTTGTTTCCCCTATGTCCCTTTCCGCTTCCATCCGCCTACATCAGGACTGTGTCTGCAACCTCGTGCTTCAGCCATATTTCAGAACGTGTATCTTTCTCCATGGCGAAATGTTGCTGCATAAATCTGCGGAAAGATCTTGGGAAGTTCGTTGTTATCCCCATATCCATCCCCGCCTTCATCTGCATTCTGGAGTAAGTTCTCCCGGGTTAAAAATGTGATTGTCATTCTCTCATCAGGAGTTTAAAATCTCCATTCAATCATTTGGATAGCTGTTTCCCCATATCGACCTCCTCGTTCACCCGTATAACCGAGTAAGTTCTCCCATGTTAAAAAATGTGATTTTCATTCTCGCATCCCGAGTATACAATATACATTCAATCATTTGGATCGCTGTTCCCCCATATCCACCCCTCCTTCTGGTGAATTGCTTTCCCGAGTAAGTTCTTCCACGTTAAAAAATGCGATTATTATTCTCGCATCGGGAGTTTAAAATCTGTGTTTAATCCTCAGGGCAGGGGCCTCCTTGGCCGAGAGGATTAGCTTGCCAGCGCGACCTAATGACCCAGGTGCCTCTCACCAATGCCGTCGTTGTGAGTTCAAGCCCAGCTCATGCTGGCCACCGCAGCACGTGGGAAGATGCGCCAGCATCTTGCGGATGGTAGTGGGTTTCCCCGGGCCCTGCCCGGTTTCCTCCCACCATAATGTTGGCCGCTGTCGTATAATGAAATACTCTTGAATACGGCATAAAAACAGCAATCGATCTATTAAATCAATCCTATGAATCCTCGTCTTCATTCACAGTCGAGAATGTGTATCTTTTCCCATCTGAAGTGGGAAATTGTCATTGTCGCATTCGAGGTAAATCTGTATTCAACCCTTAGATCGCCTTTACTCAGTAAAGCCATGCATCCGCATTCTAGAATGTGGAACATTCAACGTTATAGATGTTGTTGTCATCCTTGTTTCCCTGCAGACTAAAATCCATATTAAAACATTAGGGTTTCTGTTACCTCATGCCTACACCCCGCCTCTTTTTAGCAGTTACCTTTGTCGCATTTCTCAGGAATAAATCAGGTCCTTTTTTGCTATAGGTAGGCCTATACCTCATAAACTCCCAGACTTAAAGTAAGGGAACATGTATATGGCTTATCGTAATAATGTGTGCAATGGGAAACTGCAATTGTAGCCTGCTGTGATGCTGCAATGCTTGTATACTACACCTAATAGGTGTGGTGTACTGCCGACAAAGAGCAAAGGAGCACACAGCTTTGTACTCTTTTGTTAAAGGCGGGAAGGAATTTTAGGAATTCCCCATTATACATGTGGTTTCCAGCCACCACAAAGCTGGCCGCAGTCGGTATAAGTGTATAGGCTACTCTTGAATACAACGTTAAACACCAATCCAATAAATCAATAAATGTATAAATAAATAAATACATTTGGCATCCATGATTTGTGGTATTTTGTAATAACCTATATATAGATATATGCCAATGCTACTTAACGGTGAATAGTGCACATTTCGATCAAATCCTGTATATCCGACTACAGTATCTATACATACACGATACTAAGGACAGAAATCTGACGTGCGTGAAACTTCACATTTTTCATTTGAATATGTTGGTGTTTGCTTAATATGGCGTGCGACGTTTCTAGATTAGGACAAGTGTAAGGACGACACTTGATTGATAGATGGATAACACAGTCTGGCAGACACAGAAGTGTAGCGGATTCGGTTAACCACCCCGGATCAATAATATATAAGAATTATAACGTTACAGTTGACAGGTCCTATCAGTGTTTTGCCAGCGAGCCAAATTGTTGAATCACGCTACCCTTGTTTTTTACTTGCAAATGCTAAAACGGGATATAAATCATACAAAACCATTGTGTTGCGTGGAAGCATGTGTACAGGCTTAACTTCTCGCTAGGTCGGGTACATGATCTCTGGGAGTCGATGATACACATTTAAGGAAATGAACACCCTGTTTTTGTATGTAGAATATGTATTTTATAATCTACATCACGAGGGAGCATCTGGAGTAAATCCGCCTTGTCGCTAATATTTCATGCAGACAATGGAATTCACAAAAGCTGCCGTATACCATTTACGACAAAGAGTGATTAAAACTGCCATCGGGTATTGTATGAATTGATATACAGTCTACTTGTCTACTAAACTGACCTCACTCCAGCCTGTCGTTTTCGCTTACGTTGAAGCAAGTAATCTACACAACTACGAGTTTCTGCTTGTACGAAGACTAAGCTGACTGTCCTCACACTCCGCTATTTAAAAGTATAGCCCCCCCCCGACAAGATTTCTGGTTTTGACGGCCCGTTAACAAACAAAGAAACAATAAATCTAGGCAGGCAAGATCATGCAATTTACTATAAATGTTTACGGTGTTTTATTTTACTAAATCGGAATTCGATTGATTTAAATCAAATTTCTCCCGAAAGGCGAAATTTCTCTGTTACTGTTACTGTTTTGAGACATTGCTAATAGATTTTGCTCCATAATCACTGTGCTTATGGACTGGATTATGTCTGGAAAGATGAAACCGGGTTGAGCCCGATTAGGGAAACTCTACCGTTTCCATAGGCATTTATTTATTTATTTGATTGGTGTTTTACGTCGTATACTCAAGAATACTTCGCTCATACGACAGCTTCTAGCATTATGGTTGGAGGAAACCGCGCAGGGTCCAAGGGAGGCCCAGGGCCATCCGCGGGTTGATGGCAGACCTTCCCACATGGACATGCCTTTGACAAACCCACCCACGTCAAATCAGAGCCAGTCCTGCAGGAATTCGAGTTCTACGCTTTGGGTGATTGTGCCAGCGAAGGCTCTTATTTAATATGGAATATCTTTCTGACTTCTCTTACTGGGGATCAGCGTCACTTTCATTCCTTTAATGTCACGACGGTTTCTCAATGTAGCTGGCCAAAGCCAATGTCGACATATAATTTATGTAGTGCTGCCTCATTAAAAACCCATGCCGAAGGCACGACACCGCACCCATGCAGAGGCATTAGAAGGACACAAAACACACAGGTATACTCGGTTCCATTCCTTTTATGCTGAGTACCAAGTGAGGTAGTGTCAAAATTACCGATGTTAAAATCTTAGGTGTGACTCCCTTCGGGATTGAACTCTGTATCGATCTACAGTTAACGAAACAGACGCTGTGCTCACCGCACCACGTCAGTCGATCTTTTGTTTATGTAGGATATACACTGTTAGAAAAGTCCGTGTTTTTAACCACACTAACTTTTTCTATTGTATTTCTATGAGGGTTTCACCACTACACTTGGCAGAGTAAAGACCTCCTGCTTGTTGCAAGTTCTTTTACTCGTAATTTTATGAAAATTTCATAATAGTGTATACACCACTTAAAACCATAATTAATGGGTTATAGTTAATAAAAGTATTCTTGTACAATACCAGTAATATACGACAGTTAAGCTGTATCTCGTATTTCACCCTGGGCTTGCCGGCTATATACCGTTAGAAATATGAGTGTAACTGCGCAGCCTGTTGTTTACCGACTCACAAATAAAGGCTAACAGAATTCTGTTCAGTTCAGATTTCCCCACCGGCTTTGATAGATAGAGTTATAACAGACATTGGCATCTCGTGGAAAATCTGTAATTTACCACATTGATAGTCCGAGTAATGTAAGTGAATTACGATATCAGATTCGTTATCTACCACCAGTGTGACTGGATTCTCCACCCCGTCACCTCCTACCCACAACCCTTCCACTCATACCACTACACAACCTTCGTACACATGTATGTCTACATTTCCATCTAAATCATTGGAATTCGACCGTCTTGGATTTCGCCGTCAGAAGAAGATGTCAGGCCATACATCAAGGAGACCACAGTTTCCATTTGTCACCGCCATGAAATCTCATCTCCGCTGCCCGTAACTTTTTAAGTATGTTCCTTTTTGGTCGCCTCCATATTGTATTAATGCAGGCTTTCTATATATGAAGCAGAAATAATATACGTCCTTGATAGTTTCTCCCAGTTCATTTGTGAACTTTGTATTAATTTCTCGCGATATGATGATACCTGTATTTCTCCCAGTGGACGCAGATGGCCGATCCCTTTTAGCTCGTGGCCTTACTGAGAACAGTCAATTTTTTCAATACTTATATTATAGATTAGTCTTTCTTGTATTGCAGATTGAGGCAAGTGTCCACATTTTGTATTGTAGCATATACATCTTATTCTCTCTGCGTTCTACGCCAATGCAAAAGCCAGAATGCCCCTTACAGAGCTCTTGCACTGTGAACGTTCTATATGACGTAGCACATTCCTACTTTACAGAGATGTGTGCATATTTCATCTCGTAGGTATCTGACACACATGCTTTGAATCTGAAATGTGCGTTAGGGAAGTTCGATGATGTTTGCCTCGGATTACAACATACCCTATCTTGACTGACGGCTCGTAGTACATCATTGCGTGTAACAGATACATAGTAGGTGGAGAGTATGGTATCGCTTAATCCATAATTCGTCTGAAATGTGCTTGTGAAGAATCGTTATCCTAGATACGGTATCGCGTAATCCGAGTCAAACTTCGTCTTACTCAGCCATAGTAAGAGGTTTCGGCCAAGATACGGTATCGCTTAATACGAGAAAAACATCGTTTAACTAATACACCGTAAGAGCCCTCAGCGAAAATACGGTATCGCGTAATCCTCGCCAAACATCGTCTCACTCATACATAGTATTAGACGTCAACCTAAATATACGGTATCACGTAAACCGAACCAAACACCGTCGAATAGCACGCAGTTCCATTTAGAGGGATCTGGTGTTAGATGATAAAACGCCAAAAATGGAATAGTACATGGCCTCTGTTGGCTATTCTGGCTTTCTGTTTGACCGAGAGTTCCAGGTAGCAAAAATGAAAACAGTTATTGACAGGCGTTACAGGGCCTACTTGGATATATGAAGCACGAATAAACTTTCGGTACTTTTCTTGTAAAATACAGCGGTTTTGGACATGCAGGTATGGTCTCAAAGAAAATTTTCTGAAGTTATAGCAGTTATATGCTGGAATCCCCATGCAAGAACATGTTTCTAGTTCTGCCTTTCTGGAATGCCACAACGAGGAAGCCAACCATTGCGTGTAACTCAAAGTATACCGGTGCCAAAACAAGGAACTTGAATTAAAGACCACAGATAATATTAAATGTTGATGACTCCATACTCGGAAGTAAGCTCTCCCCACCCCCTCCTGTCCAGTACAAATCCATTAGCCAACTTTTGTTAGCGTACAATTAATGTTAGTCTATCATGTTATTCCTCTAATATGAAAATGGTGTTTGGATAACTACAGAGTTCCTGTCTAAATAGTCAGTACGGGATTCTCAAATCTAATATTTGATTGATGTACCAGTGACATAAAACGACGTGAAACGAAATCTCCATCATTTACCAGAGGCGAGATACCAATAAAACAACAAGAAATATTATATTACCTTGGACAGCCATGTTTATTGGTTTTGCCATGCGAGTTAGATCTGTGCCGCACGCTATTCTTGTCAGATAGCGTCAAGGGAAAACAGAAGACAAATAAATTACAAAGTAATAGCATACCGGTTTTCCTTCATTCTTATTCTCTCACCAATGCATGTGGTCTTTCGCTACAGATCTGTATTGGGCTAGTGTAATCCGTTTGGAATGAATGAACAATGTGGAAGCGGTTTGCCCAGCTTTGTACAAATATCGATAAAACTCATGAAGTATACCCTATTCGTCGACATTCAGAGATACAGACTAAAACAACTCATAAACTATAATGATGGACACTGTTCTTGACTTGCAACATGCTACAACAACAAACGTGCTTTTAATACACCACTTTAATTTACTGAACAGTTTGGTTGTGGTGTTCTGGTTGGTATTACCATGATGTTCAGGCTGGTTGTATATTGTGATGTTCTGGATGGCTGTGTTCAAGATGATCTGGCAGGTTATATTGTGATGCTCGAGCCGGTTCTATGATGATGTCCTGTGTGGTTTGCTTGCATTGTGATGTAAGAACGTACTGATGTATTGCGATGCTTTTATTGGTTGTATTACGATATTCCTACTGGTTGTATATTGTGATGTTGTGGTTGACTTTACTGTAATGTTCTGGCTGACAGTATCGAGATGCTCTGGTAGGTTGTGTTGTGCTGTTCTGGTTGTCTGTGATATGATGGACTGACTGGTGGTATTGCAGTGATACTGCACTGGCTGGTTTGTATTGTGAGATTCTGGATGTTGTATTGTGATCTTCTGAAACGTTGTATGATAGATGGGTTTCTGATTGTCTGTATTTGGATATAACTAAAACGAAGAAAGAAACCAAGGTTGAGATTTTGTTCTGGCTTGAACAATCTGTCACGTCGCCAAAATCATATCAACACAGATCCTGGTATATTAATTCTAGAAAGAACAAGTCTCATATGTGAGTACAGCTGTACTTTATTTTTTAAAATGGTACAAAAAATGGGCACTTGGTTGAACTGTATTTCTTAATAACTTAATTACCTATAGGTGCATAGCTTTTAAAGATATACATGTATTTAGCACGCTTTTATTTTAGGAATACACCTCGCAGAGAGGCGGATATGAACAGTTTAGTGGCATTGTCAAGAGTGGAGTAAGTGTGATTGTTCCAAGATGTCTCGATGTGTGAGAAGCCTGAGCAGGATGGAAGGGAATCAGTCATCCATTATACTGTCTGGAATTCAACTTCCCTTTGCAAAGGCTAATGTGTAAAACTGTGAACGTTCAAACTATCGGGAAATCTTCCGTGTGGAAAGAAATCCGCTATTGTATCGCGGTGTCGGTCATCGCATCGGCACTGACCGATAGCCGAGGTGAAGATGTTAGGGCCGGTTGACCACTCGATCACATTACAAAAGGCGGCAAACTCCGTGAAATTGACAATATTGCAGATTTGGCTCTGCTATATATGAGCTATCTGTTACTGGAGGCTGTAAATTTATGATAGACTGAAAATTAGAAGCACGTTTCCTCATTTGCCGTGGATGTCTGCGCATTGATGGATGGTCACAACCGGATATAGTAGATGGGATGTCGCCCCGGAAACTTCGCTACATAAACTCTCTCGCACCGGAAAGCTACCTGACATTTCTCTTGTAAAACATATGATTAATCACCCAAAATGACCACCACCGAATGAGGGAGACTACAGAGGACAGCCGGAGGTTTGCCTTCTGGGTATATCGTGTTGCCGTATAGGATTACGTTGGCAGCTGATCACATGGTTATCCAAACCTGCATGGACAATATTTAACCAAGAGAAATCTAACCTGGACATCAGGCCGTTGCTTCGATGTAATTTTTGACGCAGAAATAAGAATCAGTGTTTTGAGCCTAATAAGAGACAAGCTCCACAACACATGCGCGAGATTTCTGAAAGCAAGGAGAGGGGCGTATGCATGCAAACGACCCATGTTTTCTTCGTATATGTATTAGTTCCCTGTCCTTTCTAGCTGTCACGACTGTAAAATTTGATTGGCTGATGACTGATATCATTTGCCCAAAAGACACGCCTTTTGTATTGCCAGATTTTTCATTTTCGTCATGTTTTGGACAAACACACAGTTTGAATGACCTATACCTATTCAGGACGTACCTCAAAGCGACTGACTTTAACAACGGACTGATAACCGGGCTGAGAAGTGGGTACTAATGATTACACTTGCTCAGTTCATGGAACTGGGTCCAAGAATTTGATCAGTAGAAGTGAAGAGTGCTTGGGCACAAAATAGATCATATACTGCCACACAAACATCGTATGTTGGGCATCCACTATGTAAATATCCGCACTGATATTTGCACCGAGTTAAAATATATTACAATTCGTTTCTATTTTGAATATAACTGATAACTCTCCTCCGAGAGCAACTAGTTGCTTCCCACCCCTCTTGATACTGTTCTTGCTGATAAAAAGTTAACAAAAAATAAAAAAAATAAATAAAATAAAAAAAAATAAATACAAATAAAAAAGCAGCCAAAGACATGAAGGTGTGCTATGTTAAATTCCTGCCTTGTTATGGAGTAAGTTGCCAGCAGCACCTTGCATACCGTTTGAGCTGAAGCTAACAAGCGTAATACATGAACATAAACAGTTAGGGGAAGTGGAACATAAAAGACTACACGCAGCATGAAGAGTAAATCCAGAGAAGCGACGACGATGTAATAGTCGCCAAATGGTCACATGTAACCAGTGAAATACAGCCTCTTGCCTATACAATATCTCAGTTAAGGTTTTATTTCAGCTATAAAACAGAAGACAAATAAATTACAAAGTAATAGCATACTGGTTTTCCTTCATTCTTATTCTCTCACCAATGCATGTGGTCTGTCGCTACAGATCTGTATTGGGCTAGTGTAATCCGTTTGGAATGAATGAACAATGTGGAAGCGGTTTGCCCAGCTTTGTACAAATATCGATAAAACTCATGAAGTATACCCTATTCGTCGACATTCAGAGATACAGACTAAAACAACCGGTTTGCCCAGCTTTGTACAAATATCGATAAAACTCATGAAGTATACCCTATTCGTCGACATTCAGAGATACAGACTAAAACAACTCATAAACTATAATGATGGACACTGTTCTTGACTTGCAACATGCTACAACAACAAACGTGCTTTTAATACACCACTTTAATTTACTGAACAGTTTGGTTGTGGTGTTCTGGTTGGTGTTACCATGATGTTCAGGCTGGTTGTATATTGTGATGTTCTGGATGGCTGTGTTCAAGATGATCTGGCAGGTTATATTGTGATGCTCGAGCCGGTTCTATGATGATGTCCTGTGTGGTT
This sequence comes from Acanthopleura granulata, assembly GCA_016165875.1. NCBI lineage: Eukaryota > Metazoa > Mollusca > Polyplacophora > Chitonida > Chitonidae > Acanthopleura > Acanthopleura granulata. The sequence continues at coordinate 18,261,005 of JABBOT010000008.1, forward strand.
TGCTTGCATTGTGATGTAAGAACGTACTGATGCGTAAATTGTCGCAACTTACACCTCGCCATAGCACAATTATTGCGCTCGCGGAAATTATACAATTGTACGATATACAGACACGTACGAGATATGGACAAGTGTAACCACATGGTTCAACGCCTTCCTCGTGTAAACAGATCTTCTCCAGTGGGCTAGATGCAACCCTTTACTATTACAATGGATGAGCATGGATCCCCGCCGGACCTCGCAAAGGCATATAAACTCTTTACTATCAAGAGACGGTCTCCTCATTCATGGTGAAAGAAATGCTATCTTATTCGATGGACTGAAGGACAATTATCGTTTAATTAAGTCAGTGGCGATCTGTAGAGTCCTGTATCCCCCTACTGTCCCTGTAGAAAGGCTTCTGGAAAGCAGGTTATTGGGACATAGAGAGTAGGTTGAAATGTTACAATATAAAACCAGAGCAGCGTCGACAGTGTGACAGTTGGCAAATGGTCATACCTTACTGGAGAAACCCGGTCTCTTGTGGATTTACCTCAGTTAGGCTTTTATTCCAACTTTTCATGAACGTGTTTAAGAGGTTAACTTACACCCCCCTATGGCTTCGGCAAAATTACGTAAAAAAATACGAAGTGATGCTCAATGCAATTTGTTAGACGTCACTGGTCTGGAATTACTCAAAGTGTTATGTGGTCATAACAATCAACACATGTATACACAATAACACGAAAACAATGCAAAAAGACATGGCCTCAGGGATGCTTAATCCAGCAGCAGAATCCCGGTTTATGCAGGAATACAACGTAAAAGACTACATCACAGATAGTAAAACATTGCACAACAATGGTGTACATAGAGAAACGTCTACTATAGTCTGACTTTATTCTGCTAGTAACTTTTTTTTCAATTACATGCAGATATTTTGGGTTGTCTTTCCCAAATTTATACTGTATTAGTTCGAAAGATGAAAATGGCTTTTCACATATGTCGTTAAACGGAAGCACAATTACATTAACTACATTTATGAAGAGAGGACTAGGTGAAATGTAACAATCCTCGGAAACTCTGGTATATCTTGGATATGTCCTGCTAACTGTAAAACTGCATGAAAAACATGTAGTAACGTCCAAAAGTACATTTTTGTGAAATAGTGTACCTCTAATACCAGCCGGTGTGGTTCTGGTCGAATAAAAGCATGATGATGATGCAACACATCGACAGTTAGGGAAGCTGTGTTGATTGGTACTTGGCATTGAACTGTGTTCCTTGGGCCCACGCTCCTCCTCCCCCGCCAATCTTCATCCCTGCGCCTCTCTTACCGCCTGGTATATGGTCAGTGGTCCCGCTGAAAGCTTGGCGATTTATGTAGCCTCAAAGTTAATCGTAATTGTCACAAAAGAAGCCCCAAATCCTGTTGAGGTACCACAGGTGGCTTTTGATATGAAAAATCGTTTTCAGTATTAATACCGTAAGAATTCTGTTGTGTTCCAGTGATACCAGTGGGAGTCGTTATAACAGGGATCGGTAAATTTAATGACAAAGTAAAAAAAAAAAAAAATCGAATCGTTCCGATTCAAATCAACTGTTCTTGTAAGAGAAACTGTGATTAGTTTTCTTCTTTCAGAAATCAAAATACGTCCAAGTGCATAACACTCGCTATATTAAACAAATCCGAACTTAATGCCTTCCATACATCAGCGTTTTTTCACCGTTGTCCGTGTCGGCTTTTCACAGTCACACAGGTTATATATTTTGATTTCGGGATCTGAGACTTGCCGATTGGCTAAGAGAGGTCGTGGCGTTATCTCATCAATTGCCCGCTGATGAGAAATTGACTCGTACATTACCTCGGTAAACACGCCATTCACGAATGATGACTACTCACGGCCTGTCCCAAAGGGCGCATTGTGGAGCGAGAGCTGTAGTTAATTACTGCCAACTCCTACCGATTGCAGTTTAAGTAAATTCTAACAAACAGTGGAAAAGTAAACTACTGTAAAGAGCCACTCATTGAGGTCTTTCAAGGCGGAATTAAATTGCCCAAACGTCTGAATGGTCACCTCAAGCTCGATTGGATTGGTTGATGGCATCGTTGGTTTCTTGATTCACAAGGATTTACGTCTTGGATGTCGTACTTTCCTGATTTTAAAGCTTTTAGTGTTTTTAGTTTCTATTTAGGACAGGGTGATTTCCCATTAGTGAAACCGATTTTAAAGCATTTGAACTTTGGATTTCGGATTCATGAAGTGAACTATGATTTTCATGCGAAAAGTTAACAAAGCCAACTTTGTGATCAGCATAAAAATATCTACAGACATACTTTATATAACATAACAGGACAGAGGAAAGCTCTGAATCATATTTGTAATGTCAATCTCTTCATGCACTGACGTGGAAGTTTAAAATCTTATCCAAGAAAATCTTATCTTTGGTCATGTACGCTGGGTCAGTCATATTTTAGAAATTCCAAAGCCCAAACTTTTCAAAGAATGTTCCTATATAACAACTATAAGTTCATACAACAAAAGTCATGATCAATTGCTTTAAACAGGCGGATCTATTGATTATATCTGTTAGTAGGAATATATATTTGAATGAAAAACCATCCCTAAAACCGGTTTTGAAAGCAAGTTTAAAAATTTGATCGCTTCTGGAATTTTATTCGAGAAATAAAAAATGCCCGCTATCTAAAACCAGATCGTCAAAGACAAATGACCACGTTTACATACGTGTATGTAGCACAATTTCCGAGCTGATTTTATGCAGTATATTCGATAATATTTCACTGATGGGTGAAGGAAAACGCTTAACCTCACCATACTGGAACACTATGAGTCATGAAGAATATCGTAATATTACCGTAAAGTTGGCTTTAAATTTGCTGATTCCAAGAAAGTGCATTCCTTGTTTATACACTTGACTCATATATTCAGCTCCTTTACATGGTTTACATGAGTCACGATACAGTCTAATAGCCTCTTTCTGATTCCAGAGCTTCGCTGATATTCCACAGCCACGCTGTATGAGACGGGGCGAATCAAATACAATGTGATCATATAAGAGAGATATCGAGGCCTCAGGGACGCCAGAGTCGCACAGGAAAAAGACTTGCTGACCACAGAAGTCCTTGCCGCTAGGACTTTCATTTTCCTACCTCCTGGATCAAAGATCCAAAAAATAAGCGGCATAACACTGATTTGATTTCCCCATAGTTAACTGGGTCAATAAAGATGACCATAAATATTCATGAAATGGACAGAACCCAATTTGACGACGACCATGCCTCAGGGAATATTTCTCCACGAGGAGCAATTCTAAAATTTACTTCACTTGTTAGAAAACTCTGTGATCAATGACAAAAACTGACGGATTGAGAATATAGCAATGGAATGGTTGCAGCCGCTGGCTCTTGTTGTGTATACGTGTGGGTCTGCGGGGAGATGAGCTGCCAAGGGACAATATGAGCGTTCTTCATAACAGAACATACAGCGTTTTATTGACGTGATTTTCCCGCGCTTCTCACAGAAACAAGTGAAGTGATCGTCTGCGAGATAATCAATTCCCTCGTTCTATTATTTCGCGCCTCGATTCTCGGAGGTAATGTAAACAGCTCTAGTATCCCTGACGATAACAACGCTTCTTATAAATTCATGGACCAAAGCAAACAATCCAAAACAGCAATCAAGCCTGCATCCATTGAACGCAACGACTCCATAGACGTACATATCTTTCATTGGAAATTTGTAGAAGTATGGAACTCAGCTGCGGCTATTTGCTTCAGAGTACATCTGATGCTTCTATGGCTATGTGTACAGTATGTAGCTTATATAGGAATGCCGAATGGCTGTATTAGATACAATTTAGTAATTCGCATCTTCACAGCTAAAGGGTTAATTTGCATCCGATTTAGCTTTGAAAATTCCATTTTAGAAGATTACTCAAGCATATAGAGTGTCAATTTATATGTTTATACAGAGTTAGGTTATGATTCTTTACGGAATTATATCTCTATTCACGCAATAAAATCATCAGCTGTAATGTTGTTACGGAAATGAGCTTGCTATCTATTGATCGAGGCCCTGATTATTTTCAATGATAGTTATTCACAGATGTTCCCACCTCTGATTTTATTGCTAATTTCTGCTCTGACACTGGATCCCTACTCCGTCCCTAGGGTATACATACCGCTCACAACCCCTCTCCCAATACGTTTGCCTCTAATCTGCCATCTTCTCTATAATGTGAGGAAAATTGCCCGGGCATAAATGTTAATGTTTAGAAAGAATCGAACCGCAATCCCGTGCCGCCAAACTTCAATAAGTTTCGCATGTAATTGGCCTCGCCATTCTGGACAATTCCACCGAAAACCAACAAAGAAGGCAAAAACCCCAACGAGTAAATAGTTTTGTCATTGATCGAATGCTGTGTATTTGAGACTTTATATGCGTCCGACGATGCGCAATGCCGTCGTCCGACATCTTGTGTGGTGAAGTTATCAATCTTAAAGACTTACATGAAGCACCTTTGACCGGCAATGGAGACAGAGTACAGAATCTTGTACACTGGTGTATTATAAGGTTAATAACACCGATATGCTCTCGCTGGCTTGTCCGTGTACACGGAGGATAAAGGGTTAATTTGCAACCATTCCAAGAAACGACGTGAATAAAGATTCGCGGCGGTTTGGAATAAGTCATATTTTAGAGGGAGCCTTCAACTGACTTCTGTGTAAACCAGAAGCTCATATTACAAGAAAAGTCTATTAGCTAAGTGGCATTAGGCATATCTCGCGACCAGAGAGAAACATTGTGGAGAAGATCACAACACGAACACTACTCCTTTGTTGCATGCGTCTTAAACTCACAACCCATAGAATAACAGATGATCGAGTATCTGAGATTATACGTTCGGATCTTTGAATTACTTTCTACTTTTTTCTATTCATTTCGTATTTAGATTCTTGTTAAACGCCACACTGATGAATAATTCTCATACGATGGTGGGGGAGGGTTGCGGCAGCATAATGACCAAGGAGCCTCTCACCAATGCAGTCGCTGAGAGTTCCAAGTCCAGCTTATGCTGGCTTCCTCTTCGGCCTTACGTGGGAAGGTTTGCCAGCAGCTTGCAGACGGTCGTGGGTTTCCCCTGGGCTCTGTCCAATTTCCTCCCACCATAATGCTGGGCGCCGTGGTATAAGTGAAATATTCTTGAGTACGGCGTAAAACACCACTAACTAAATAAATAAATCTTATACGATGGCATCCGTATATTATGCGTGAAGGAAACCGGAGTTTCACTGGTCTCATAATTTTGTTTTGGAACAATTATTAAAAAAAAGCAAAGAAAGCAAAAAAATTACATTTCTTTCACGGTCTCTTAAAAAGGTGAATTTGTTGTTAATTGGATGAACTAATTTGTGACAGAAATGAAACCGTGTTTTCCTGATACAGTTACATGTATCATTAACTAAACAAGGGCTGATCAGTTGTCTAAAAATGAGAACTATAGGGTAAACCACTAACATTTGGCAAGCTACGGTGGCGACCCTTTCCAGGTGTTACCTATATCATAATTTTGTGGAATACATGTGATCTCTAGGAATACATAGCACCATCAAAATCTCAATTGCCAACAAGACGCTGAAAACAACAGAAACATTGCCACCCCTGTCCTCAACAAAACGGAAGCATTGCCACCAAGGGCCTGAAACATTTGTGTGGGTTTCTTAAAGTGCTGGTAAAAATATACAGCAGGTGGTGTGCAGAAAACCCCTTAAAAGATTAATCATTGTTTTAATATCACAACATACTATCCCTGTGAACAAAAACAAATGTATCTCAATCTCGTTTCAATGACAGTCTTTACTAAAACATGGTTCACTACACATGTATATATATATCCCCTGGACTCGTGTCAAGTAGACTAAGACTCACTTGGCAGACATAATGTGAGGGGTTCTGAGTCTTGTTTTTGATTAACTGTGTCTATGTGTTGTTGAAATAAACAAAGTACAACCGGAATATTCCTGGAGATGGCACAATCACACAGTTATGGGGAACCTCTGCATCACGACGCTACCCAGGCGACAGAATCACGGCACCGTGCAAACAGAAATAATCACGGTGTTCTGTCGACAGCAGAACCACGATGCTGTACGCATGCGAACCTTAAAATCAGGGCCCTGTTTCATGAAGCATACTTAACTAAGTGCACCTCCTATCTCTTCATATTCGTTGTCATGCAAGTTAAGCGAATACTTAGCTAAGTGTGCTTCAAGAAACTGGGACATGGACGTTGTGCTAACCACGGCGCTACGCGGACCTCACAATCAGGGCACCGTGAAGAGAGCAGAAATAACCACTGTGCTGTATAGACATCAGAATCACGGCACCGTGCAGGAAGCAGAAATGATGATAAGAAAAATCAGGATTTTGTGCGAACCGCAGAATCACGGTGCTAATCAGAATCACACAGTCTTCTATTTTGACCTAATCTCACAGATAGTATCCTTTTTCTAGATAAATGCATCCATGTCAGTCTGATACACAAGAAGGTACTTCACTGTCGAGAAAATAAATGAACAAATTTCAGTGTGAAATGCTGTGTACAGTATGAAAGATTGTGTGCAAACCTAATAGTGGTGAAAAACAGACGAATTCTTCTGGGTTTACAGTATGTAGTTTTATATGCAAAGCAGTGAGACATGTTACTGCCTGTTGCAATGGAAGAATTCGCATCCTTATTAACTCTTTTATAGTCAGAATCCAACACTGTTGTCCCCGGCTATCAGCGCCATCTGGGGGATCACCAAACAACCAAAAGCTCCATATGCATGGATAGTACACTGGTGATGGTACCCGACTTAAGATCTTCAAGGCGCTGAGTGTAATTATCCGAGGAATCTATACATAATCTGTGTTATTACCAGTGGGCACTGCGAAGCGGGCTTCAGGCCAGAGATAACTGCCCTTTGCCAAGGTAACAATTAACCACAACATTCAGTCAATTTCCTTCAGTGGGTGGGCTTTGATTGGAGTTGTCTGGACCTAGGAGGATAGGGTGTAGCTTGAGGTCTGCAGTCACGAAATGGCTCACAACATAGGTTATATAGACAGACTATATACTAACTGCAAAATTAACACACAATGAACACAAAGGTGCCTTACTGATGTAACGGTAAAGCAATGAAGATTTTGTGCATGGATAAAAGTTATATATTTTCACAACCTGACAAGGTATTTTGTGATAGGTTACTGATACCATGTTTAAGATTCATTCATATTCATCAATATTTTCATTTGTGAGATTATGTCTGATTTGACTTTTATAATACAGATTTATTCCAGGGACGGCTTTCTGAACTTTGGTCGTTGTCATGTTTGACAATGTGATGATGTTTTATTTATCACGAGTTACAGATCGACTGCCTTTCACATCAATCTACTGTTCGCTTTTACCATAAACATCAAGGTTTCTTGTTTTGTTTTTCGCCTTTTTTTTCTAATTTGTAAATGGTCAGAAAATGAATGTAATACACATGTCTTAAATCTTTTTTGGGTCTATAGCCAAACTGTGTGAAAACATCACGTTTTTGATAAGCATAGTTACACATTGAAATATCTAAGTCGTTTTCATTAGGTCAAAATAAGTTAACATCCAAACCTTCTAGATAGAGCCATCAGTTTGTTCTATTCCGCCGCGTTTTCTTCATTACAAGATGTCGGATCGAATATGATAGGTCAATGCGTTGGCTATCTCTTGTCTCAGAACACTTGGTCTTGCATAGCTCTGTGGAAATAGCGAATCCTAGGCCATTTCCATTGAGGGTCCAGCAAAGAAACGCCAATTTTCCGCCCAATATAATTCTCCCTGGAAACAATTATTTGGCCAGTCTCACCTAATGAATTTATGCTCATTGCCCCGTCTAGTCCTTTCCCGCCAGATAATTTCAGGGTCAGTTGGGCGAGCAATTCCACCATTCTGAAAAAGGCACCAAAACAAGACAAAATTATACTACTGTCTGCGTAAATCCCTTCGACTCTTTTAACTAATGGCGTCACACGACTGGAACGACTGTGAGTCATTTATAATTTACCGACAAGCACTTGGGCTAGGTGGTTGGAGGTACATATCGTTAGGCGGGAGCTTTTTCTTGAGATAAATACATGCAAATCCCGAAAAGAAATATTCGCAGTCTATGGGAAGGCACCGCACAAAGCCTTTGACCAAGCACCTGGAAATCCGCATGTGAAAATCGTGGGGAGGTGGGACGGAAACATCAAACAATTAACGTCAAATTCAAAAGCAACAGCCTGAGCAGCATATATAAGAGGAGTAAGCCTATGGTATTCAGGAGTAGGTCATAGAAAGTAATAGTCAGTGGAATGAATTGAATGTCGATTGTCAGTTTCCACTGACTGAGTAATTGATTGATTAATTGGTTGATAATTGTTCAAGGTCATACTCAAGATTTTTTCTCTTATAACGTGAGGGTCAATTTTGTGGACGAATGTCCCTGGGAGTTAATGACGATTTTCCACATGTATGCATAGCCTACACATGTGGACGCCATAACGGGAGCAAGACAAGTGGTCTTTAACGAACGTTACGCGAGCGCGTATTATCACCATTATCCCACAATCAGTGAAAGTGAGGCAATCTACAAATTCTCTGTCCAGCGGGGCGTTCTATGGAGTCAAGCGATTGTTTGTTAGTGATAGCTGAAATATCTAAGACTGTTAATAAAAAGATGGTGGTCAGACGAACATAATCTACACTCGATTTAATATAATTCCTTCTACCATGTATAAGTATTTCCCTGATCGAGACCAGTTCATATTGCAGAGGTGGCCCATCAAATACCCAGCATCGGACAACTTTCACATTCACTTAGGTCAAAAGACAATATTGGCCTGACCGTCTTGAAGTGCTCTACTGGTCACATTTGGAAATGCTGGTCGAATGGCCTTAATTTGGTCAGGTTGACGCGGTACAGACGCGAAGGGTAAACCAATTGGCTGCAGAAGACAGACCATAAGGTAATTGTCTGTGTACCCGAGGGTGTTTCAGATAAACCCGTTAAGGGCTTAGGCTAGCGTTTCCTAGTCAGCTGAGAGTTAATTCTTGGAGAAGCGTAAGTTACCTTGATCATTTAGACAGCAAAATGATGGTCTCATCATTTAGGCACATAGGAGGTAAAAGTTTTAATGTGTAGTAAGCAAAATGTTAAAGGTTTCACCATTTGGATCTAGGCGTCGAAACAGAAATTCGTTCTCCATGGTGGACCAGCTTCACGTTTCAGCTCAATAACTGCAAGGCCAATTTCCAAAACAATACTCAACGAAAAGGACCAAAGATCTACTAAAGTAAATACAGTAAAGAATTGGGAACGACTCGTTCAACAATTCTCTCAATGATGATTGAAAGTTGCAAGGAATGCTCTAGACAAATAACTCTAATCAACATCCGAAAATCAATATCTAAGCGAATAAATCTAATCATTATCCTGATGAAGGTTTCCTTATTCGCGCAGTTGAAAGTTTCACAAGCGACGGAATATAGGTTTGGATCTCGTGAACAGTAATGAAGTGGTGGTTTATCATTTGATTAGATATAAATTAAAAGTTTCAAACATTACAAATGCACAAAGGAACGTAACTTTTACCACCCAAATACAAAAGAATTGGATGGTCATTTAGACGGTGTATAGTTCAATGTTTATTTGATTAAGACGGCAATTATGTGAGGTGAATTGCCATTATAAGGGCACCAATGAAACAAAGGTTTCGTCATATATTCAGCAATGGAGCGAAATTAATGCTAATCTTTCCTTACGTACTAAAGCGATGGAGATTTCACACACGTCTCCATACAAGTTCTCTTTAAATCCTTACAAAAAGGCGATAAACGAATACGAATAAAAATCAATGCAACTGGTGATAAAGGTCAGTATTGAGGAACAAAAAAAAATAATAATCGATCCTGTTTTGAGAGTACTACCTATGCGATTACGCTTCGTGTGGCTAACTTCACCGGCATAAGTCTTTTACGCTTGTAATTGGATGTCAGACAGAGTTAACGCCAGGGTTCCGTTAAGGCAGGGGTTATGGGCCGCATCTGGCCACCAGTGAGGCGACCTGTCCTTTACGCTTATCCCAATTGGATCCCCTATTCATGGCCTTCACAGCCGTGGAGGCTACAGGAGCTGCATAAAGTCCGACAACCGTGCGACCGTTCCGGAAAAAAGGACTTCATGGCGATTTGGTTGTCTGCTATGCTTGAAGTCCACCTGATGTAGAGTTTTTTCTTCTAGCTCTGCACATGCGCAGTTCAGGGGGCCTATGTCGATAAACTTTATAGCGTATTGGAAAAGAAAACAATATTAAAAACTATGCTTGAATCAAAAGTCTGATTTAAATAGATCAGACGCTTTTCCATGACCCAATATACGAATATGAGGCGGGTGATACCAAGGGTATACAGGGGAAACTGGGGTGGGGGCTAAACATATTATCTTGAACTTGAACTCTTTAACCAGACTGGTTCAGAACAATGCAAATACTCAAAACAGGAAAGTATGGAAATATGCTTGGCCATAAATAAGATATCAAGTGAGACATTGTGGTCTAAATATATACGAATGTCTTATAAACAAAGGCTTTTTAAAATTATTTTAAAAAATGGTTATGACTGTATAAAATATTAAATTATAATAGACGAAATTCTTGCCTAAGGTTGTAAACTGCTGTGTAAACTGTTAACGTGTTTACTTTCAGAAGACATCTCAAATATGCAATAATGGAAACACAAATATCTGTACAACTGAGGATAAGGTTGGGTCTGGGGAAATCTGACATACATAGGGATATGAACGAGACAACTGTATAAATGCACTCTTATGTGCAAGGTCCCTTGTTCTCAAATAACCCACAAATCAACGGGTTAATCCTTATGGTCCTGAAAAAACGAAATAATAATAAAACCGTCATGTTTGAAAAATGATACTTTCAGCGTCCGAAGCAAACGTTTCTCCCCAAGTTTGCATGAATATGTTCTTGAAGGTTTCAGTTGAATGAGATACCGATCGCGCAAGCCGACTAGAGATAATCAATTTGGTGTGGGAATAGCGTGCTGTGGAAACTCGACTAGCGGTACCCAGCCGCCGGTTGACGTGAGAACTCTCGAGATGTCACGAGACGATCGATACACACGTGACCGCGCCAACACTTCCTCTATCGCTGACGGACGTAATTGTGAGGTGGCCGCATGTCACAAATTGCTGTGTGATTTTACACCACGACACACCGCAGCGGCGTAACCGTCAAGCCTGCTAATTTTTCAATCTGACATGTAAGCCATGTAGTCGCGGTGTGTTTGAGAGAAACACGGGAAAACGGCTTCGATCAGAATAAACATGGAAGCCCTTGTAACGGTATTGACAACACAAATAACTGACAGCACAAACAACTGCATTTTACCTGACAAGAGGGCAGTCGTTAAGGTTAACTGTATGATGGATCTATTGGTTGATTGGAGGGATGCATTGTATTCACGTGATTGATGAAACGAAGGTAATGATCAATGGTGTAGATTTGAGTGGTATATGGGTGACAGAACCCTTTGGAAGGAAGCAATACGAAAGAACGTACAAGTTTGATTTTTCATTCATTTGTTTACAGTTTAAGGCCAGGCGGTTGTCTCAGGATTCTTTATGAGATAAACAAAGTGTTGATTCATTCCCAGGTTTGAGAATCTTCATTAAGCATCATTCATTCGAACTGAATCGAATCTTTTATGTATACACGAAAAGATGCATAAGATTGTTTGTGGCAAAGTGTGCCGTACTATCTTCCTTTTGTTGTGGAATTACAAAATTCGTATCGATACTGCAGGACCTCACGTAGAGCCCTATTTATAGCGTTACGTGGAGTGCTGCTGGTAGCGTGGAAAGAGTTAAGAAGTTTAAACAACATTCAGCAAGTGAGTTCTGTTTGACCTATTGGTGTCCACACATTAGTTTGTTTTATAAGATATTTAAGTCATTTCACAAAGAGTCTTTATTGGATTTTTATTTTACTTTTAAATTTCTGTCACAAGCCTGTCTGCTAGATACTGTCTTTACTGTATGTGCAAAGCCAAAGGAAAAAATCCCAGAAAGGACCAAACGATTTCCGAGACGTCCTTCCTAAGCGAAATGCGCCGTATTATCCAGTGGTTGCACAGTCATTTCCCTTTTCGATGCGCTGAACCTTAAATGACAGACAAAATAAGCGACTTTTTGCGAATAACTTGGCTATATATTCACTAACCTCATTCAAAAATGTAATCCCCAGTCAGGCAGGCCTAATCATACTCGTATCGTGGAATCTTACCCCAGCAGAGCGAAATAATAGACCCACAATCCCTCTGTCTCTCTCAAGGGTTCTTTTTATTTTCTTAAAGATGTACTTTTCACTTTTTTCCATAGGATAAGAGGCTGACTGTTTGCCCTTCAGGAACAACTTCAGAGAGATCTGATAAATACTGAAGAGACAGACCTGCCTTATCCAAACTGACAATGTAGTTCAATTCTAAGCCCTTGGCGTTAGGGGACTATGCATCAACCCCAATCAGACCTACATTATTGTGATATCTGCCTCCCGCTCGCCAATTGGCCCCCGGAGCTCAGTAAATTAGCCAGTAATGTGAACCACACAGCAGAATCTCGGCAGCGGGACTGGTAATGAAGACCATCCACGATAGGCCATTCATGACAAAATCGTCATTGTTCGATATTGTGGGCAGCGGATTTTTTGTATACAGGCGTCTTTATTGATATCAAAAATTAGACAGCACAAGGGAACGTTCTCTTCTAATTTGGTTTCTGTCTTGGAAATGTGCCAAACTTATTTTCTTGCTATAATCGCCTCTTGATGGCCAAGTTTTGGGGCATCCCACTCGTCGCTTCGTAAGTTGGAGGCAAGTTGAATTATACGTAGGAGTTAATATTTGCCAGTCATGTGTTTTTTTGATTTGGTGTTTGTTATATATCGTTGGACCCAGTCCTTGTCGGTCAGGTGTCGGTACACTGTGATTGGTTGTGGCGTAATTTCTGGACTCTTCGGCATGGCGTTTATAGTGAGACAGCATTGTAAATCTATCGATATTGAGACAAGCAGGTTAACAACAAGTCGACGCCGTCGTGATATAACGGAAATCATATTTATGGCATCATTGAATCTGACACAATGAAAAAACAGAAAGTAACGACCGTTTTGGTTACAAAACACAGGATACAGGATAGGTAACAGATGAGGAGCCCATTTCACAAAACCATTTTTGTCCAAAAAGTCCAAAACTTTAACCTTCTTCACGAAACTAAACATTGACGATTTCACTTGGGCGAAAATTTAAGAGATTTGTTCGGGATGCAGTTTCCTAAATCGTTGTGTGAGTTAGTGAGTGCTGGTAGTTTAACGTCGTAATTATCCACTTTTCAATCATATGACGACGAGGAATCTTTCTGCCGTGTGCATATAGTGAATCTTCTTGTGGCAGTGCGAGTCCATGCCGCCAAAGTGTTGTGGCCATTGGACCATCAAGCCCGAAGACACCATACATGACATCCTACCATGTCACACCGACCAGGCCGACCAGTCTTGTTTCCTTGCTCTAACCCCTCATTGTTGAGCAAGGCAGCAAAATGTACCATTTTCAAAGTCCTTGGTATGACCCGACCCGGGCTTGAACCTGTATCTCCTGACCTGGGCGGACGTTCTAACTACTAAACCACCGAGGTGGTCCCAAGAAATTGTGCGAAACGTGTCCATGAGTTATCAATTCTTGATGTTGTTTTCATTTATGTTTTCCTTGCTGATCTAAAATACTTCGATGCTCATACAGAATGATTCAGTTCACAGTTTAGTCATTATGTCTTCATGGTGACTTAGACAAAGTTGTTTTTTTCCAAGTTCCTAACTATTATCGCTGTTCATGACTGGAAAACTAGTTTTTGTGTTCGCTTAAGGGTATACATTTTGCTATACTTCGATGTGGATACTGATAACATTCCGTAAAACTTGATTGCCGTCATTTGGGAAGATGGCGTCCGAACGATTGTCAGTGTAGCTAAGATTGCCTTTCCGTAAACGGTTAGCGCCAGCAAATTGGCGACTGTGCCCGTTTTGATCCAGTCTCATCTCACCCATCAACAGACTCGTTCATTTGCCAAGTAATGGTGCTTTTCATGGCGGATAACCTCTGATTAGAAACCAAAACAAACCTATTAGGGGGAGGAACTTGAGGGGTTTGCTCAGACAATGCCTGCTCTTGCCAGAAACATATCGATTTTTTGTGGTGCTCGAGTGAAGAAGTATTGCTAGTACCACAAACAATCATAACGCCTTACAAAAAGCGCCACGCGGAAAATACTGAATCAAAAGTTTGTTCTCCTTTCGCCATTTGCTTTGTGCTCTGAAATTATCTACTTTCATTCACCGTCGGTTTGGAAACCTTATTTACCTAAAAAGAAAGAATTTTCCTGTAAAATTATGCTGACGATTCCTTTGATAGACTAAGGCTAGTTTACGTTCCCTTTGCACTACTGAAAACCCCGCCAAGTCTCCACCAGTATGCCAGCGGAATAGCTTTAAGAAGACGACGAATGCATGGGAAAAACAGTAGCTTTCTCGTTTGGACTTTCCTGCTCTACAAGATGACAATCCCAGGCTGGACATTCGTTTACCCAGTTCATTTCACGCTCCACAGCAGTGGCGGGGGGGGGGGTGCCAACAAAACCTAGTCTCTGTTGCTCGTGTCCAATTTTTAAGTCATACTTTAGCTCTCCCACCAGAGCTGTTGCAGAACTAGTGTTTTGTGTCAGTTCCTCACGCCATCGTTACAACATAGGTGGCAGTTTTGTGCTTGCAATTCTCACAAGCAATTTTTTCTTGAGCAACTCTGTCGAATATTCCGTTACTTTGACAACGGTAAAATATTCCACATGTCCTGTGATCCGATCCAGGTATCGATTCCAGTCGGGTTGTTTTCCAATCTTAATATGGAAGAAAGAATAGCCAGGCGGTTTCTTTCGGGAACTTTCAGTTCCGATGAAAACCACTTTTTGTTAGGATTCATTACTTACCATTCCCTGGGGGCCTTCGTATTTGACTACTGCCCGAACACTGCATGATATTATCCTGCTAGTTTCAAAGGAAGGAATAACATCATTTACATCGATATCATATGAGTATATTAATTATGGTGTATTTATTGGTTTTTCAGTTGCTTCATATATTGTACCTTCAGTTGGTCGTGTTGTAGTGGTACATCAGTTACACAGCTTGGTGTCACTAAAATAAAAATACCGAGTACGGATTTGCTATAAATGCTCGAACGTTCTTTATTTCCACTATACACACGCGGGCTCTGTCCTCAAATTAGTACAAAATAATACAATAGAGCAAAGGCATTTTTCGCTGGGGCATAGCAAGGCATAATTGTTAAATACACTCTAAAGCACAGAGGCAATTCTTTAAATCTTTCTTTCTTCAGTTCAGAGATACTCCTTGATTTGGGTATGTGTTTGAAGAACTGTGGTCAAGAAGTTTGGGAAAAAATATATCAGGTTTCTGGCTACACTGAAGACAATGTTGGAGATTAAATTGTGCTCTCTCAGGCGTTTACCAAGAACAATGATACCTACATGTAAAGCAAAGCGTCAAGTCCGACATTCAAACCATAGAGTTGCCTTCCGAGTTGATAATCACAAGACAGGTTTCCAAGACAACCTATAACACAGTTCCTAAAGGAACATGTAAGAAATAATACATAAATAGTAAACAAAGCTGATAAGATATAAGACAGAAGCAGCCAACGGTTTTCGTCCGTTTTTTTGCCATTTTGCATCTCTGTGCTTTGTATGCAGTAGAGCTGGCATAGTACAATATTGGCGTGCTCAGCAGTGTTACACCATAGCGGTCAGACGTCCCCGAAAAGCCGTTAAGAAGCCTTGACCAAAGTCACGTACCTGGTCAGGGAAGTTTATGGCTCAAATTAATGACTGTCTGGAGTCCGGATATAATTAGAGAGGAAACATTACAGTGTCAATCCCACACTCGATTAACAAACGTTAATTAAAGTTCTGATGACAACGTTAAATCTGACATTGATAATGAAATACGAAAACAGAAAAGGATTTTATAATTAGTTAATGTGGGTTGTCATCGGTTGTCCTCACGGTCATTTTCTGGACACCGATTCAAAAAGTTCGCGGACTGTTTCATACAACACTCGATGGCTGTCACTTCGGCCAGGGGTAATCATTCCAGACAAGGCGAACTTATACACGTCTTGATACGTGAAACGATAGAAACAGATTGATTCGAAGTATATGCTCCCGACGGATTTCATTTGATGTCTTTTTTATCACTGGGATATAATCCATAAATATTTATAAGGATGTCGCCAACTGATGAAGAAGAATACTCTTGGTAATGTGATCTTGTGATAAAATGTTCGTCTGAGAAAATACTTGTCTTCGTCTGGGGAGAGTGGCTGTCGGATTTCCCACTCGCCTTAATGATCGCTACCAAGAGAGACCATCTTACGGAATAAGTACTGGCGTTTAATGCATCATTTCTTTGTATCCATGAAGGGGTGGAACTAAAGACAGTTGATGCGTAAAAAATGAAGTGGTGGCGCACCTTCATCGGAAAAAAAAAGATTAACCAGAGAGTGACATTGATTCAAGCTTGACAGGTTGAGAGACAAAATGAATCCTCTCTTAATAGGAAAGAGACACTGAATAAGAAGTAAGCACTAGCAGACAGTTGATTCAAAACTGTATTTTGTTCAAAACAACATTGTTAAACATTTTAAGCCAATTAAGCGACATCCTAAAGTATTTTGGTGAAAACAAACTGCCATTCGTTTATTTATTTGATTACACTTTAGCGTCACACTGAAGACCTTTCACTTCTTATCAGTTTCTATGCCTGGAAAAATCCGGAGTGCGCGAGTAAAACCGCTGTCATTTCGCAAAATCGGTACTGGCGAACATTCCCAGCTGAGGTATGTTCAGGTGTACATTGCATAGTAGTGAAACACAAGTGATCTTTAACTATAAACGTTGGAGTGTGTCACAGAAGCCGGCAACCGGTAATTGTCACCAAGGCCCAAGAACAGTAAAAATGGGGGAATCTAAGAAAATTACCATTCTTCAGTATACGTTCACCGAAAGTGATTTATGTGACATGCGTGGAGTACTTACTAGACCTATTAGGATCAACTAAATTTGACATGACATTTGACATCGCTTCTAGGGGATCCCAGAGCAACGTCAGCCGAATGTGCCAGACAAAGCGTGTGGTCTAATACCTTGTAATATCAAACATTCTCAGCACCAATAGTCATAGGACATAAATTGTATGCTGGTGCTTTAATAGACAAAAATTGGAAATGTCAAAAGTGACAGAAAAGATTTATATGTCGTTTTATTGCTAGTTCTTCACATACAAATGTCCGCAAAAGCGCCATACTACTTGATCTATTGACATTTGCTGCGGTGGAATGGACTTGGTGGGGAAGGCTTGGAATGTACACGCAGGTGGTGGTGTAGGAGGGGAGGGTTGGGTGACAACGCACTGTTGTATGTGGGGTATTCTCTGTTCATGTCGTCTATCACAGGATTAATTGATTTGTTTATTGATACTTAACGCCATATTCAAGAGCTTTTTTTTGTCTGAAATTCTGTTGGTGGTCAGTTTTATGGGCGAATGACATCAATGTGCCAGGCGTAAACCACTGACCTTAGACAAATAATTGCCGAACTTGCCACCGAGCAACGTTGGAACGCGCACGCCTTATTGGTTAACATCCTATTGGTGTAACACCGCCGTAGGTTTGTTTGTTGTGTAACTCGATACCGCTGAACCTTGTTTTGTACCGAGTCAAATAACGAGAATACGCAGCATTCGAGTGATTTGACAAGATACGAAACACGTTTCAGCGGTACCGGATTCCACAACAAACACCATGACGAAGGTGCTAAACCCAATTCTACCCCCCAAACTGAAGAAAACTTGGAAAAAACCACATATTTTATGCTGCCGATCTCTTTTACTCCCTGTCATGAAGTCATTAATTTTAGACTGATCAACGGCAAGCTTAGGGCTCTCGGGTTTAACCAGTTATTTCAATGATGTTGTATCTGTGTGTCTTATTGTTGCGTGCCGTCCGAATGAAAAAGGTTGCTAAACATGTATTTACCATCTTATTGGTGCTAGCATACCAC
This sequence comes from Acanthopleura granulata, assembly GCA_016165875.1. Taxonomy (NCBI): domain Eukaryota; kingdom Metazoa; phylum Mollusca; class Polyplacophora; order Chitonida; family Chitonidae; genus Acanthopleura; species Acanthopleura granulata. Next base: position 18,279,273 of record JABBOT010000008.1, read on the forward strand.
TAAGCTCAGAACTGAACGTCATGAAAGAAAGTGTTTCTTTTTCCGACGTCATGGCGTTAGGGTTTGAAGCTGTAAATATGCAATCACAAAAGTAATATGTATAAACTATGTGAAACAACACTTTTGATCATTAAAGACAATCCTTATATTTAACCTGTATATATTATGAGGGAAGGTGAATGTACCAACCGGTGTGACAAACACAATGTTGTTTGATCTCTATTTAATATTAGACATTAGACAGCGGGATAGATTGGAAAACAAATGTTTTTCAATGGACAGTAGTCTGCCGCTTATTGTCACCCAGGCCACAAAAGCAGTGAAAACGCGGGAAGGTGGGGACTAAACACGCACCACGTATTTTATAGCGATTGAAATGGACGGACCCCCTAAGTCACTGTGGAACTAGGGCTTCTTGGAACAGCAAGTCGGCAGGACATTAGTTAACAATTAGATGCAAACACAGGGCAATGCTCCCACGGTACCCATGTTTTACCTCCTGTTTGTGGCAATAAAACCTACAAATGACTATTGCATTGCAGAGACAAGACAGAAGACACAAAATAACACCATCAGTGTAGACAATAGATTTTTGGAACTCGGGACTTTATAAGAAAAAAGAAAGAGTAAGTGCTTTTGTGGGAAACTAATTACCACGCAATTCGCAATTATAGAGTGGCAAGAAACTTTGGAGGGTGTTTTGAAACGAACGCCATTCACTAAGTCAGCGGCTGAGTGATTCATGACTCTGAGAAAATGGAACTCTTCTTTCACACTATTTGTAATTTTGTAATTGGCCAAATTCCCGCGAGACACAGTAGGTTGCGTATGAAATAACTCACCAGGCCGTTCTTGCAGAGTGTTTTGTTAAGCGACACTCAGACATGACACTGTGTTTCTTTTTAACAATTTCTTGACATTCCCTTCCATCTTACAAAGTGGTTGGTTCAAGTTTTATCACTTCTGGTGCGGAACACTTTGTCTCGTAGCTCGTTGCAAACCGAGTTGAAAATATAAACCTAAGCTGCCTTTCTGGTCTTCGTCTCTCGCTTATCAGTGCGATTACAGACCTCGCATGCCCCGTTGCCGTTACACTAATGGCGGCGTTTCATCATGACGTAATGGTGAGCCACCACAAAACGCATTGTAACACTCCTTGTTGATGGAGAAGTACAAATGCTCTGGTTCTTACAGACGCCACCCGTCAGAAGATCCGACATTACTCCATTAGTGAGTGTTTGCGGAAGAGAATCACTTGCCAACACGGCCTTAGGTAGATCTCGGTCTGACACGCACTTCTTCCCAGCGAAGTAGGGGGCGTTGAGGTCAGGTTAACATACCGGATCTCTTTGCCTTAGCAGTGAGACTTGATGTAGTCTGGGTTATTCAACAGTGGTGCATGGTAAGACAGTTATAAAGCAAACCTGTATGTACGCACATCAGTCGTAACGTGAATGCTTTACTCGCGATTATAGGCAATTAACAATTATAGTCATAAGAAAACAATCAAATGAAGCCCGGTAAATGACCTGAAATTTAGTCCATCACCAAACTGCACTTTTTGCCTGATTAGGAGAGTTCTATTGAATTTCAACAAGTGTTTAAAATTTTTTTTGCAAGGTTGTATAGTAAATTTTTACGACATTTCTTTGTCTCCACCAATGCAATTTTCTTATCAAAATTTTAGGTCATTTTCCGGTTTATGGCACATCCCAGACCATTTAACACAGCCCTTGAAATCAGATCGATTTTAGAAACCTAATAAAACCATTGCATTCCGTGATGATCTGTTGGGACTCGGTGAGTATCAATGGCGATACATAAGTATTGCATATCTTGAAATGGTTGGATTCAAAACTTGATGTCACTGATCACAACATGATTTGAAAAGCCATCGTGGAATCCTGCAGTATGATTCAAATACGTTTTACTGGGTTGAAAGAAACTATAGGAAAGTAAATCGAACTTTTGTCCAGCACAGCACTTAATGGTACTTCTTAGAACATGTCTTTCTCGATAGTATTTTCTTTACTTCTGAATTTATGTATTTATTTATTTATTTAATTGGTGTTTTACGCAATACTCAAAAAGTTTAATTCTAAAGAACTCCCTGCTTTGGACAAGGACAAGGAAAAAAAGTAGATGTAATATCAAACTAATAATAGAAATTCTTTAAATCCCAAAGGTGTGGTCTAATATAGGGACAACCGATAGAATCTTACACCAGAGTAAGATATTAGACAATCTTGTGTTGACAGGGGCTGCAATATTCACACAAAATGGATGGGTTTCTTGATAGCAGGATGTGCTGTTAGTCTGCTTGGGTGATGGATGTGTAGTGTGGAGCTAAAAGGAAGAGGAAGATGGGTAGGTATATACTTGCTGTCAGCGCGTTCTTCGCCGATAAACGCCCCACTCCACTTCCCAAACTCTGTCTCTGCCGCCTGGCCACAGACCTTTCATTATCAGATGTAAATATTGCTATTCTCTACATGTTCCATATTACGGCTAATTTCTTATTGGCCGTCAATATATAATTGCTATGATTAGTGCCAGTCTGGTGAATTCATTGTTAGTGGTGGATAAAGCCTAGTGCCAGTGATTAATGGCGTTAGCTTATAACTTCCTCTATATTAATGATATAGATTATACAAGTCTGACAGATTGGTTAATTTCGCCTTCCACTAGAGGGAGCCACGTTTTACATCCGGGCAACATGGGCAGATGAAATGAAGCTCATTCCCACTACACGGGCTTAAAACTGGTCGAAATAATATCAATAACAGAATCCACAGCATAAGAAGTTGGTTTGTTTTCCTGTTTCCTTAGCTTTTGAGACCGCTTTTAACATTTCTTTGTCTTATGCAACGATTTTGGCTCTTCACCAGTACATTATGCCGGGCATAGCAGATGGAAAGCTGGTGTCAGGTGCACTCTACAGACACCGGGCTAGTCACAGTATACTGCTGAAAATTTAAAAGACACCAGGCATGGCGACACTGTCATTCCTCGTACACCGAAATCTCTTTCGCTAATTCAACCCTCTTCGCCTTGTAAGGATCTCTTACAATTTCCTACAATTTGGGACGAAAAGGCTGTGACAGGTGAACTTTAAATTCGTCTTTGTAATGACAGAGACTTTTACATTTATAGATGTTGTATTTTGCGGAAATATATCATCATCTTGAGCGCTGATGGCAGAAAATCCCCCGTTACCAAACCGCACAATTTCAAAATTGATTGGTGGATTCAAACATAAAGGCGTAGAAGTCAATGAGAAAGACATGATATACCGCTCTAACATTCCTCCTTGGTTTTTTAACGTTTTGATGCTAAGCACACTTTTAGTGAACTTATGGTTCATGAGTCAAAGAGATTACACAGATAAAAAATAGCATCTGTGAAATGTTATCAAGATGGCATGGAACATCACAAACATATAGCTCTTCCTCGATCTGACATCAAACGACCAAAGATAACGTTGACGACAGTGGCAGCAAAGGCCGTCTCAATATCGCATATTTTGAAAGATTAACCGTTGACCTGCCATCAAAGGTAAAACGCCGATTGGCAGTTGTTGAGCTGAGCTTATTGTCATTAACACTTCATTTCAGCGGACGGAGATATCAGGCCAGGTATGAAAAGCTTTACTCTCTGACATTGAAAGCTCTGGGATTTTCAACAGGGGTATCCAAAGGCTGAATCTCACACGAGTGTGAACATTTTAAGACACATAAATAATACAGATGTGGAATCTATAAACATGATTTTGATAAAGAAAGATCATCAGCTAGTCTGGACAACTAGATCCCGTGGCCATAAAAAGACGGTACATTCGCAATCCCATTCAGTTAGGCGTATAGATTTTAGACAAGTAGTTCCCTCCCAGGTAGTTTAACCCTTATCTTCAACAGTCACTGATCCCCCCAAATCTTTAGCAATTTCAACAATTATATACCAATATATGGCCTTATTCGCTTTCCGACATACAAGGTGCTAAGTTGAAGTCGGTACGGCATGTAGAGTTGTGGCTTGAATTTGGCAGAGAATTACAGGTATTGTATAACAAATCAGTGCGTTTGAATGACATGGATTTCACAGTTTGAGGAAAAAATGTGAATAATAATGTTAGCCAATTAAGGTTCGTAAATTAACTCGGAAAACAGACAATAACAGCAATCCCTGGAAGCAAGAGCGGAGAACATGTTATGCTGCCAAGATGAAAGACAGTCTTTGTGATTCTCCGTTATAAGTGCGAACACATAGTTATGATAGAAAACTTAATGCTGAAAGGACATGGACTTCCGTTCACAGCTCAGCGTGAACGAACCATCAATGAACAAATTAAGCATATTTAATGTCTTGTGGAATAAAATTAAAGTGCCAGGTGATTAAGTTTTTTCAACGTATTTAGAGGAAATAATTCAAATACAATTATATGTAGGTATATACACAGGAATACATACAGCCGTAAAAACAATAACCTGTTTAGGAACATATTTTATATCCAGTTTTGCAGACTACCAATCCTATCTACAGTTCCAAAGTATACGAACTTATATCTGGACTATACACTTGAGGAATACTAGCATGATGAGATAGTGAAGTCCTTGAATCATCCCTTACTCTATGAATCCAATAAACATTTATTGTCAACTCTCATGGAAATTAAAGAGAGGTGAAATAAATCTATGTACAACATGTGTATTACCGAAAAATAAATCCAAGTTTAGGTGTGCAGTATTAATTAAGTTTCAGGCAGTGGCTTCTTTACAATGCAGTTATGGGAAGGTTGACGTTTCTTTATCACCTTTGCTTATTTAAGTCAACCTGTCCTTATAACAAAGCAGATTTTATACTTAATGTTTATACTGCAAAACACATAACTTCAGGCGCCATAAAGTGGAATATTAAATGCACGACATCGATTGGCTGTTTCCAATCCGCGGAGCTGCTGTATATGACGTCCCCATGGAAATCAGGCAATGGCGGAGACGCAGGGGGTCCATAAAACAATAGCACCGTATGATTTCCGGTTGTAATCCTGCCAACAAAAATATTCCGGATGAAATGTTGATTGACACATCCATGTTATTATTCATTGGTTTTGTTTTATTATCATTTTATTGTTTTTTATGGGTTAGGAGTATTTTGCTCGAAAAGTTTAAAACGGATGATGTGTATAGGTGGAGGAAGCCTGACAAAGTCCAGAGACAACCGGAAAACTTCCAGAAGCAGCCGGATAAATCCCAGAGGAAACCGGACAAAGCCTAGACGAATCCACGGCACCTTCCACCTGATAAACGTTAAAAGAGAGGAGGCCAAGCGTGGGATAGAATAAAACGGACATCAATGGTCAAGAAGTAGTGGTCACTGGATAGGACTCATTTAACCTCCCCACCAACCCAGACATCAAGCTTAGATTCTAACATCAGTTTCACTTTGGTGATAGGTCCAGTACTCAGGAAAGTGGAGTTCGAGACGGAGATTTGTTTTAGATATTCTTCTTCCGATAAGCAAATGAAACCAAGCTTTGCTGCATTGCACGTCTTATTTTAGACATTAGAATTAATATATATGAAATTCATCTTTTTTTAATGATGGAACTCTTTTGTCTTGAAGCTCTTTACAAATCTGGTTGAGTTATTAATCGTCTAGCTGTATTTTGTCTGCTGTTGACCTGTAATGTACTGCCTTTGTATGCTCCTTGATGGTCGCAGCAGTTGTAAGAGTAATATTACATGATGACGTAATGCTTGGCTAGAATTTAATTTTGGACAATATTACTTTGCAGCTAAAATCACTAGTTTGCTTTCAAGGACATGGGCATTTCATGGTTCTCCAATTGTTTTGTTCGGCGAAGTACAATATTCTGCTTTAAAATTACAATCGAATAAGATCCTGAAAGAATGGAATGTCTTTGACACAGATCTGTCATATTGTGTGTTATGATTTATACCGGGGTAGAAAATAAGTCATATCAAGAGGAAGAAGATTAGAGGTGTTTTGATGAATCCTCTTGGCAGAAGGCTGTGCTTAGCTCTTAAGAGTATATATTTGATCATTTGGGGATGTCACATGAACGAATGAAAGTCATTCTGGACAAAGACGACATTTACATTCGACGATAATAGTACGGTGATATCTGAAATGTTACGATACCTCTTTGCGATATAAAGTCTCCATCAACACAAGAATGTGAATATAAAAATATAACCTCATTCATAGACACACGTTGTCTATATAGTCGATGTTTGCTAACCGGAAATTTGACAAGAGTGTCATCCGATGACCTACACATAACAATGTATAATGATTTACATAGACTACATTACCAAAGTCATGACCAATGCCGTCTTAAAATTTGTGAGAGATTACTTGCTTTTCCCCGACATGACATATCCCAGTCATGTGTGGAAAAGTTCTTGAGGTGCATGTTTTTTGTCGGTGGTTTAAATGAATAAATCTGTGATTTGAATGCATGAATAAACGAATGAATGATTGAATAAATAAATAAATAAATATTGGGTGCCAAAAAGTAACTGATGGGCAGAATTTTGCTTTTAGAAATCTGTTTTCTTCAGGGGTGGATAATTAATTTAGCACGCTGTTAATTTCAGACAATGAGGTTACACAATGAAAAAATCAGGATGTCAGCAATCATGAAATAAGCAGCGGAATTTCATTCACCTATGACACCAGATCACAATTATAGACCTTCCTTTTGAACGTTGACATAAATACTGCAAATGATCTCGACCGGTGACAGATCAAAGTTTGATAAAATAAGTCGATAAAATGCCAGATAGCACTGATGTAAGTCTGTGTACAAGATGACTGAAAATGCTACAATAGGACAGGTTGCGACTCGTCGAATCGTCTCGAATGATAATATTTATTTATTTATTTTATTGGCGTTTACGCCGTACTCAAGAATATTTATTATTCGACAGCAGCCAGCATTGGGAGGTGGGAGGAAACCGGGAAGAGCCCAAGGGGAAACCCATGACCATCCGCAGGTTACTGGCAGGCCTTCCCACGTCCGGCCGGAGAGGAAGCCAGCATGGACTGGACTTGAACTCACAGCGACCGCAATGGTGGGAGGCTTCTGGGTCATTGCGCTGGGCTAGGGCGCTAACCAGCTGAGCCTCGGAGGCCCCCGAATGATACTAGAACAGGCTGCATTTCATACATGTGTCGAATGCTACAAATGAAATGGCATTTGTTCTATTTTTATTCCACCAATCAATGTTCGAAGGATCGCAAAGTGTTCACTCGGCTATATGCCGATCCAATGCTTTCGCCCGATGCCACCCGTGCAGAAAGTAGGTTACAGGCTTGATATCGTACATGTACATATTAATTTACTTATTTATAAGGTTACCTGTTTGACCAATCAGCGCGCCAACACACAAGGATTGTCCCACGTCGTTCTTCGCGCTGTTGCTGCAACCATGTCAGCAAGGTCCCATTTCCATATATCGACAAGTGGCGACTCCGATCCACTGCAGCTCTTCAAAGCCGATCTTCATAAATGTGATCAAGGAATTCGGTAACATTTGCTTTCAAAGTCTTCACTGTCCCACTACGTTCAGAGCTTAGGTCAGTCTAATATATTCTCAGTGTATTTATGTATCAATGAACCACACCCCCTGCTTTCGTCAATGAAAACAGTTTTTATCCCGACTTGGTATTTTTCCAGTCATCCATTCAGACTCCAGGAGTTTGGTAACGTAAACCATTTTAAGAAATATTAAAGTCTGTCACTATTTCTTTCACAGCGCGACAAGCTTTAGACCTGTATTTTATATATATATATATATATATATATAACTTTGCGGTTATATATTCAGTTTTTATATATATCTTGGAAGTTTAACTTGAACAGAAACCTGCATTTTTCGTAGTATATATGGACTGCTTACTGTCGAGTGGCTTGGCCGATTACTCCTAACCCAGTTATACTGGAACTCTGGGTCGCTTCTTAACTGACTGCGCTATGAACCATTTCGGTCATGATCTGCAGAGTTTTAAATCAAAGGCTCTAGAGAATAATTATAAATCAAGATGTATTACCGGGTTTCCTTGGCTACTAAACCCTATACAAATCATATGTCGGAATGGCATCTGTGTAGAATTGCGTATCAGATTCTGCAATCTAGGTTGTTTGTACACGAACATAGCTATATGCAATCCCGGCCTTAGACAGAGAATTTGTACACCCCCCTACCCCCGCCGGCCACACTCAGCGCCCAACACACAAACAATAATAATCCTGTGGCCGTTTGCGCAGTCTGATTTTCGATGAAGGTCCCTTGTCTTCCACGGATCTGTATAGTCACGTGTGGCAAACTTTCTCAGCAACTTGCCAAAGGTCAATGGTTTACGCCTGGTGCATGGAACTGACCGGCATCGTATAAGCAAGCAATTCATACATAAATGAACAAATCTTAAATGGAATCAGTGGGATCTGATTGACTGGTATATATTATCATCCTCTCCGTGGGAAGGTCTGCCAGCATCCTGAGGATGGTCGTGGGTTTCCCTCGGGCTCTGCCCGGTTTCCTCACACCATGGAACAATTAAATATAACACCGTGTACAAATATATTTCATTCATAAGTTAGTTTCATCGCCGAAGAAAGCCAAAAACAGCTTACAAACCAAATATTTGACAACCTTTAGTTCAGTGAAAAATATGTGAAAATGGTTGAAGGTATTTTCAGATAGTGTGTTAATGTCCTTTCGATTGGTGTTTACTAATGTTTTTTTTGTTCTTTTTTGATTTCTATAGGTTATTGTCATTACATGTTGTGCATTTCAAGAAAATGCACAATGGAATGCAATCATCATTAGGATCCAAGCTGTATTGATCATTTTTCTCGTGGAATTATTGAGTAATACGTTATCAGTTTTCGCACAAAACGCCAACACAAGGCATAGAAGGGGACAATTACAGAATGTACTTCACAGCTTGGACCCGAATTACTCTGGGGGGGGAGGCTTCCCATTATGCTTACTGAAAGTAACAGGGCCTCTAATTTTCAGTTAGAATATATTTGTGATTTCCATCGCCATTAGAGTTTAAGTCGGAGACGGAAGTAGCTTACCACGCAGAAGTAGTTTGTAAGGTGAAACCGTAAAGAGTTCTCAAGTTATTTTGGCAGCAAATAAGCAGCGGTTACAGACGAATCCATCAAAAAATCTTCATTAGGTAAATAATTAATTGAAATGGTCAGTTCGATATGTTATAAAACACCGGCTGGGAACATATATGTCAAACTGATATGTGGGGACATTTAAATAGTGATTCTGTCACAATATGGGTCAGGGCTGTCTCAGCTGAAATACGGAGATTTGTTAATAATTCAGCGTTAAGTGCAACTGACATTGCAATACTATCTGTGTACAGGCATAACTCAGCTCTCAACACCACTCGACACTTCATCTCTTTCCAGGGATTATTTCTTTTTAACAGTTGAGACAAGTCTTTGTTCATTCATCTTGACCAGCTTCTGCTAACTGCACCGACTACCTTTCATTATACTGAGTTAGACAGTAGTCATTGCTGATTGGATAAATCGCATGATCACAGTCAGCTGGTATCTGTAATTACGAATTTGCATTTAAAGATATTCATAGAAAATTTTTAAGAAAATAAAACCTGCAGGTGCATCTACGCTTTTTCTTGGTTATTAAGTATAATTTCCTGCATATCTTTGCACACGATACCATTTTTACCCATTCTTTTAAATATAGTTATTTATTGATAAATAAGTGGAAACTTTTAAACAGAACTATTTGTGCAAGGGAGAGAAAATATGAATACAATTTAAATTTGCAAAACAATGATTTAAACACACATTTCTTTTTATCGTTGAAATTATGAGATTGCCTATGAAAACATAGATAGTTTATGCGTTCGCGAAGCCAAGATTTTGTTAGACAGAACATTATATCCTGGGAATCATATAATATTCTTTGTTAAGAGAGTAAATTCTTTCTGAGAGATCTCTGTAATGTATCTGCGTTACTTGACGCGTCTGGCAAAACCAGGTGCTATTTACCTGTCCGATCTGTTAGAACTAGTTTAGTCCGGCATACGTCTGTGTGTGACCAGGGGCGCTAGTGTTTCTGAGAATGCAGTTATGAAAATGGGGACATATGCCTTCCGTGTGTGCTCTGACTTACACCCGGGTAGAAAACAAGCTATACGAAGACGAAGAAGACGTTGTGTTTAGCCGTCACAAGTCTACTTTTTATCGATTTGGAATGGCATCTCAGCGTAGTGAGTTTACTAAGGTAAAAGTAAGGATGGGAGATGGACGCCATGTACTGGACGACAAGGAATCGTGTGTTCGGAAAGATCTGAAATATAACCTCTGTCCTGAACACAAGATTCCCTATATGAAAATGTATGTATGTGTTTGCTTCCGACATCTTTTCAGATGTATCATGACGAGGAATTCTTAGAATGTGCATGTGTGCATGTGTTCTGTGTCTCCTTGTGCTTCCAGCCATTGGAACATCATGCCGAAGACACCAGGCATGACACCCTACCAAGCCACATTATACTGACACCGGCCCGACCAGTCCTGTTTCCTTGCTCTAGCCTCTCAGTGCTGAGCGCCAAGCGAGGCTCCAACAAGTTCATAGGAATACACGGAAGGACATCCACAACAACGACCTCAAATACTGCATCAGCCACTGTGTCGTACACAGAATTCCTTTAAAAAATTTACAGAAAGACACTTCCACATGCAACTTTCTGTTAACCAAAATATTGTGGTCAGGTACGGAATACTATATGATGAGTTTTGCCGAATATTTAAATGACCGATACTATACCGGAAATGATTTTAGTTGCATGTGAACAAAATGTGACTGTGGAATCAAGTTTCAAGCATATCGGCGGTATACCTAATACGGTTAGAACACTTACGAGAGACCACCAAAAACTCTAAAGAAATACGCGATAAGGAACTGAAAGGATGGTTAGGGTGTAACTGTACATACTGTAGGTGTCGTCGGATATGTGAAGACTGTTTTGTGCTGTTAGTACAAGATGACTGGGCAGCTCACCTAATGAGCACATGGTGCTGATTAGAGCTTGGCCGTAACGTGATTACATACACGGGTTGAGAACACAACGGCAGAGTGTCTGGGCCTGATCAGTGAGTACTATGTGATGTCAAACCACTTTACAACATGGTCTCTTATCTTAGGACGTGGTTTAGCTCGTAACTTATTTGTGATAAGTTTTTTTACACTGTCCCCTTTTAAAAACACTTGTTGACTTCCTGTCGGTTGATTTACGGGATTACTTCTTACCTGATTGTGTTGGGACACTGGACGGCTTTCTTACTAACTGTGGTGTTAGCGGCCTCAGGAAAAATCTCTTGAGGGTTTGGAAGAAGATCCTGGAGAATGATGAATAATTAAGATGACTGACAGTTACTAACACCTGTACAAATCACCTGGAGAAATGACTTGTCGCTTTTTATCAAATGTCATGACATCACAGCATATGAGTAATTCTAACAGATTGTCCTCGAACATAATGTAATTTACATCACTACATTTTTATACCTAATACCGCCTAAGCCATGGTGTTAGGGGACGTAGAAGTTGCTATTACGTAAGCACTTACGTGAACTGTTGGAATAAAACCTTAACCCAGGTGAACTTGCCTGGGCGCGGATTTTACCACTTACGCATGACAATTTGCCAACTTTCACACAGTCCTCTCTGCTCCATGTTGAAATGTATTGTATTTTAATCAACCATTTAATATAAATGCTTGATTCCAGTACCTGCAAGACAGTTATACAAGTGTAACGCGCAAAGAATACTCCAAGGCAGAGCATCAGAAAAACTGTTCGCAAAGCAATACAGGTACAGTACAATTGTCTGCAGCTTGATGCAGCTTTTTTCACCACCGAGACTACATAAAGTCAGAAATTTTGTGGAAGTCTGTTTGCAAGGGTTACTAAGATATTAAAGTGGGTTGTTGCTATCGGTATGGATTCCACGTAACTATCGGCATGTCAGCTTATACCTGACCTAGCTACCCGTGATTACATACAATAAAGGTGTGGACATATTTACAATCTCCACTTCCCAACAAGTTTAATAGCCACCGGATATAGTGTACGAGATGAAAAACAAGCTGGGTGAGAAAACAGTCTCTTCCTTAAAGCGTCATAAGATAAATAAATAATGGCGACAGTCAATTTCACATGTTATGAAACATCTGGTCCATAAACAATAATATGTGGTGACATTTAAATAGTCATTGTCGGAATATATCGGCCAGCTTTTTTTTTGCTAAGATACTCAGATCTATTACATGTGGGGGCTCCATGACGGAGGGGGTTAGCGCTCTAGTGCAGTGCAATGACCCAGAAGCGTTTCACCAATGCTGTGAGTTCAAATCCATTTCACGCTGGCTTCCTCTCCCGCCATACCTGGGAAGGTCCAATACTAGAAAACAGGACAAAAGTCAGGCTAAGTCAAAATTTTGTTTGGCCAAATGTAACAAGTCGAAAGTCAGACAAACTTGCTTTCTAAGGAAGTAACTTCTTTTTAACCGATCTCTGACATATTTTTGTGTTATATGGTGTGTCCGACAAAGCCAAGTGCAATTTACCTCTCGGATACGTTAGAGGGAGTTTAGTCCGCCATAACTCTGTCTGTGACCACAGGCGCTCTGTGTATCGTAATGTCATATGAGAATGGGGACAAATGTCCCCCGTGTGTATTCTGACTTATACCGGGACAGAATAAGCAATGGCAATGCGAAGAAGATGAGAAGTTTTTTGATGAATCCTTTTGGTAAAAGTTGCGTTTAACTCTTAATAGTATACGTTTGATCGTTATGCGATGGCTCCTCAATCAAGTGAGAAGAAGGGGTAGAAGAATGTCATCCTGGACACTTGCTGTACCGTTGACATAGAACTACAGCCAGAAAAATACAATTCTTTTGAGAATATACAAAAGGACATACCCATGAGGGGCATTCTGTTAACGAAAATTTTGGCCAATACAGAATCTTGTATGGTGGTTTGTGGAAAATAATTTGAAATAAGTAATGTCGGCAGTAGAACGGAATCTGGACAAACTATGACGATCAAATATCAAGCACATCTGGAAATAACCCATGGCGATTAGCTCACAGTTCTATAATATCAAACTGGCAGACAAACAGACAATGAGAACGAGATACAGAGAAGACCGTGCCATGGATAGTTGACTTTCCGTGACAATGGACATTTCGCGGCACTGGTAATTAAAAGTTAGTTGTCGATTTTCTCGATTTTGTTATGTTTACTCGGTGCTCTCTGATCAGAAAATAAATCAGCTGCATGTACTACTCTCTCTTCCTTTCCTCTGAGATTTTAATCTTCATTGCACAGTCTAGTGTTGCACTTTTTGGCCGTTTTGTCCCTTTTGGGTGTTTGAATCTATTTATAAATGGATTTATAATAAAAGCTGTTTTAACATAGACATATGGATATGGAGTTAAAATGGCGACACAATGAAAATTCGCGAATGCAAGTAAAAACAATATAGCCTTACCTTGTAGCAGTAAGTGGTTTTCTCATCAATATTTCAGTGCCAGAATGTTTGGAAATTTGCTTTCCTGAAACAGTGAAAATAAGTTCAAGACGAACCCATACCAAGAATGTGCACTTATGCCATGAGGCCTTCGTCTTAATGGGTAATGATAACGTAAAATCTTTTTTAATTTTGGCATGGTCTATTATGCAGGCTTTGTACAGTTGTTCAGGTTCCTGCCATTGGTATAGGCTCAATATAAATATGTAAAGTTTCAGCGTTTACCGAAAGGGGCTACTGTAGTCTTGATTATATTCAATGGTGTGGACATATTTTCAATTTGCATATTCTGACGAGTTAAATTGCAGTGGGTAAGTCTTATGTGTAATATTGCCTTGTTTTTATGTAATAAACTACTAGCGGAGTCACCAGGCCTTCCACTAAATCTTCTTTACATATATAATTAATTGGAACAGTCAGTTAGGCATGTTATAAATCTTTTAATATGGATCAGGTCTTTTTCGGTTGAGATGCAGAGATCTTCTTGTTAATAATTCAGGCTATTGTGTAACCTGGCATCCTTACTTGAGCTGTGGCAGACATTGCTCAGCTCTCGCCAGCGCAAATCGCCACTTTAACTCAGTCTTATGTGAAACAGTAAGCTCAACAGGTCCTTCCCATTTAAATCTTCTCGCCTTGTAAGGAATGGCTTTTGCCTACTACACCGTTCACGTTGTTTTTATTGAGCTGAACTCCACAAACAATCGTAGGCAAACAGTCAGTCAGTGTATCTGTTATTACCAGTTTGCCTTAATTTAGAGGCAAAGACCTGGGAAATGTAACGTAAATTTTACTGAAAAGAGTAAAGTTTGAATATTTGCAAAAACACCATGCGATAATTTTTACACGTTCTCGAAGAAACATGCTTTATCGCCGTAAGTTCTCGTAACTATCAGAACACACCGGCATTATATTACCGACTCGCGAAGCTAGCTGAATGACGTGAATCGGGTCAGTCGCTAAAGCCGGGCTCCTTAGTAATAATTCTCATTTGCACTGGACATGCTGTTAGTGCAGCGAAAAGCCACACACCGTGGAATCTGTTCTGATCTGTGCAGTGACAAAACAAGGTGCAGCAGCTAACCGTCCTTAGTGGAGTTGAATACATTCAAAAGATAGAATGGTAATGAGTTACCTGCCCGATTCATGTCATATCCCTAATCCGGCTTTAAATAATTCTGCGATTTTATTGATCAAACTTAATTTCACAGTTGCGTACCTTTTTCATACAGATATTTATTATTTGCAACTGAGTTATGTGTTATGATCTATCTTGACATTTGTTGACTAGAACTAAAGCAATCTAAAGAAATTTGTTGGTGGCTTTTAAATATTCAAACGATACTCTTTAAACACAAATGTCCCAGTACTTTAGTAGGGCCCGTTTTACGAAGAGGGTGTTATGCTTCGACAAAGGTAAGTACCATGCCGACATATCTCTACAGCATTTCGTCATGGCAATTACGTTTGATATGACGTACACCCTGCTTGTAGAACAGGCGCCCATAGTCTCTTACTTTAAAAGCATAGTCACTTTATGCCTGTGCAATGCCGAGATTTTGCTACGCTAAATATACCATCCCGTGAGTCAGGCAAAATTGCTTTCTAAGAAAATAAAATATTTCTGAAGGGATCTGTCACATTTCTGTGTTATTTGGCGTGAGTCTGACCAAGCCCGGTGCTATTTACCTGTCAAGGAATACGACATAACTCTGCCTGTGATTACAGGCGTAGTGTGTGTGGTAATGCCGATGAGAATGGAGACAATTCTCCCGTGCGAGTTCTGGTATACGCTGGCACAGAAAACAAGAAATGTCAAGACGAGGGAGATGAGAGTTGTTTTGATGAATCCACTTGGTGTAAGTCTGGGTTTAGCTCTTACATGTATACATTCGAACGTTTTGAAATGACACCTCAGCGTACTAAGTTTGCTAAGGTAAATGTAAGAAAGGAAGTCATCACTACATTAACGGGCATGCACTGGACGATAAGGACTGGTATGTTTAGAGTGATTTCAGATATATTTATCTATTTATTTATTTATTTGATTAATGTTTTACCCCGTACACAAGAATATTTCACTTATATTAAGGCGGCCAGCATTATGGTAGGAGGAAACCGGACAGAGCTCGGCGCAAAAACACTACCATCCGCAGGCTGCTGGCAGACCTTCCCGCGTACGGTCGGAGAGGAAGCCAGCATGTGACTTGAACTCACAGCAACCGCATTAGTGGGAGGCTTCTAGGTCATTGCGCTGCGCTAGGGCGCTAGCCGACTGAGCCACGGAGGCCCCCGATTTCAAATATAACCTCGGCCCTAAACATACAATTCCTCATTAGGATACATGTTTACAGGAGGATATTCACACCAATGACCTCGAATACAACATCTGCCACAGATGTACAATTAAAAATGTACAGAAAGACAATTCCACGTACAACGTTTCATTGACCGAAAATCTTGGCTACTGCGGAATCCAAAAGGATGTCTATAGTGTAGAATATTTAAATGATCATACCGGAAACGAATTTTGATTAGCATCTGGATAACATGTGACCCATCGATCAAGCATCAGGACAGCTGCAATGCATCCAGCAGGATTGTACAACACTTTCACAACGCCGCAAAATAACTGCCCACGACAGAGAAATAGATGACGAAGAGTTAGGAGGGGACTGTTGAGTCATAGATGTAATGCACCGCAGATGTTGACGTACATGTTCAGGCCAGTTTAGTCAGTTCCTCGTAACTGAGCATGTGACGCATCGAGCAGCTGGGGCATTGTGCCGAACACGAGTCTGACTTGATCATATACTGTACATAGTGTGAGAAGGGACTGGCAGATCATTGTGTACTATGATATAAAGCAATATCAACCCATATCAACACCATCAGGGTCCTTTTAAAAACTTTCTTTCTATTCTTTTCACTTCTCTCTCACTCCTGGTGGTCGTGGGTTTACTCCGGGCTCTGTCCGATTTCCTCCCATCATGATACTGAGCGCTGTCGTATAAGTGAAATATTCATGAATACGGCGTAAAACTCCAATCAAATAAATATATCTCTTTACTTCTCAACAACTCCTGTCAACTGGATCGATCACCGATCTTTATTTAGTGTTTTGCCCATCTCACAACCACAGTTAGTTAGAATGTCTGTAATTATCAGGTTGCTTATGAAAACATAGTCAGTTTATGTCTTCACGGGGCCAAGATTTTGTTAGACCGAATCTAATATCCTGCAAGTCAAATGAAATTCCTTTCTAAGATAGTAAATTCTTTTTGACAGATCTCTGTCATATATCAGCGTTATTTGGCGGGTCTGGCAAAGCTCGGTGGTATTTACCTGCCTGAAATGTTAGAACGAATTTAGTCTGACATAACTCTGTCTGTCGCCAGAGGCGCTCTGTGTGTGGCAATGCCGTGTGAGAATGGAGACAAATGCCTCCCGTGTGAATTCTGACTTATAAAGGGGCAGGAAATAAGTCAAGGCGAAGAAGTTGTCAAGTCAAGACGAAAAAGATGAGAGTTGTTTTGATGAATCCCCTTGGTAAAAGCTGGGTTAATTTCTTACAAGCATACATTTGATTGTTTTGGAATGACTGATGAAGACGTCAGAGGTGAGGTAAGGTGGTGAAAGTAAAGATACGAGTTCGCCTGGGCACTGAGGACGCGTCTACCGATAAAAACACGGTGATATCAAGAATGCCATGGTGACATATACAGTTTCTACCAGCACACAGGCATGATTTTAAATATAGCCTTAGCCACACACGGAGGATTCCTGTATGAATTTGAAAAAGGACAATCCCGTAAGCGATCTTTTATGAACCGAATATTTTGGTTAACACAGAATATTGTCTCATGAGAAACACAACGATCATCGTGGCTTGGAATGATCTAGAGAGAATTTTGGGCAAGGTTTTCGCATCGATGAAGTATGAGTCCCATCTCGAATATACCCGACGTGATTATAACTTCTTTAAAGCCAGATTATATCTTAAAATACCAGACAAATACATGCTGATGAGAACGTGGTATAATTGAAATTACTTCTTCTCATACCTGGCTTGCTGAAACACTGGTTTATTTTATTTGGCGACATTGACACCCACCACTTCAGGAGCTTTCTCCCGAGGTTCAATATAGAAAACGCAAAGAAGAAAAATAAATAAGATAAATAACCATAGTATGTTTGGAAAGAACAACTTTACCAATCACTGGGCGGAAAGACACCTGTGTGGTATTGCGCAGAAGAAATGATCTAGAGAGACATCTGGGCAAGGTGTGTAAGAAGATCATGACTTGGAAATTGTTCGGCAGGTTGATTGAAATTATTACTTCTTACACCTGGCCGGCTGAAGCACTGGTTCACTTTTTTATGATTATGGACAGTTCACGGCAGTTGTAATCAGTAGATATTTGCCGAACACAGTTCCAAGTGCCATTTCATTTTTAGAACAAGACTGTGTACATATTTCCACCACAACCTCTGCGAGGCGGTCTTTCTTCAGACGGTTGCATCTACTAAATGCTCTTATCTGGCTCTGGTGCTTTATTACTCTTCAGCATCATTACATACAACAGGTGTTGTATTTGTTAATATTTTTATCTCCTCTGGGTTTTTAAACCTTTACACGAATTTCTTCATAAACTGATAAAAAAGAAATGACTAAAGGTAGGCTTATGGAAACGGAACGACAATATAAATACAAGTGATATAAAGCAAAGCTCTTTAAATGCATAGGCCCCTGGAGACATAGGCCTATGGAAAGGCAGGCACAATATGAATTCAATTAAAAATCGTAAATACAATTAAGTGCAACAGTATTATAAATAATATTTCTTTGCAGTGATCTGAATGATTTTTCAATGAACACAAGCGCCAGAATTACGTCTGAAAGTTCGACTTTCCAACAAACTGTTAGGTATAGATATGAAAGAAACCCCGTCTATCTTCTGCTATTACGGCCTTCCTGATATTGTTAATGATGTCTGTTTGCATTTTGCTGTGTTCGGCATGTTATTCGCAAAATGTAGAGTTTAACAGGATCCTGATATTGGTAATAAAGATAAATAGAATAACTGAAACGTTAGCAACGATTCTGCTAACTCACAATAACGGCATGGACAAGGACAATCCTTTCTAGAAAGAAAATGCTCTTGTATAAAGAAACCAGAAAATTCATTTTCTAGAATGTGCAATAGGATATATAAGGCAGCCGGTTTGCGGAGCAAGTTGCGGTGAAGATATTTTGTTGGAAGTTTTGTTTCTTACGCTTATATGCCGTTCGACGTTGTTACTTTGTACTCCACTTTGCTATACGCAACACCAGTATTTCGTTAGAGACTTCATTTCTCCAGGTTTTTCCAGCGAATTTGTGGCCTGTTGTAATTTCCGTAAGAAACCATATTTTTTTTATTGTTTATATTGTTCTTGTATATGGTAGGTAATTCGTACTATTTAGATTATATTTTTCAAATCACAATTCCTTCCACCAAATTCTCATTACATAAATAATTTATTTTAACAGTCAATTAGGCGGATATCGGTTGACCTTTGCGTAACCATATTTTTGTTGTTGTTTATATTGGTCTTGTATAGTGTAGGTAAGTGGTACTCTTTAGATTAGATTATTTAGTTATATGTGTTGAACTTATGTAAGTGTCTGCTCATTTATTTGATTTTGTGTAGGATTTATCTCTGTTTGCGGATTGAGCGAGTCATTTGTTTATTGTTTTAATGTCAAATTAGTGGTACTCCTGCAATTTTCTGACGGAAGTAGGCCCAGTAGACCAGAAGGTCAAAATGTCTTGAGTAATAAACTTGCACCTGTAGCCACTGAGCTCATAAACTGGGATTTCCATCTGGCTTGTCTTTAACAAGGCAGGGGTATTTTAGCATCGCTTTGATCACAACGTTTAATATGTCCCCTATAAATAGGAAAGGTGTAATGCTTTTTTTTAGCTGTCCGTAGCCCCGGGTTAAGGTTTTCACCATTAATATCCAAACAGAGCATATTGTCCTAAGGTTTATTTGAGTTCATACATATTCCAGGGACGGTATATGCTTCGGCATATGGCAAACATGGACCTTACTTGAGTTGGACTAGATTGATAGCAACTCACATGGCAACAAACGTCTCAATACTTGTCTTGATTCCAGGCCTGACAGATGCGTATTTCCATTCTAAATGTGGAAAGTTCTTCTCTACATTCGAGATCTGGAACGTGCATCTGTAGGCTGCAAGCTACTACATATTTCTGTCAATAAACTTGTAAGAGGGAAGGTCGGCCAACAACTTGCGGATGGCCATGGATTCCCTGCGGTTTGTGCCTGATTTCCTTTCACCATGTAATGCTGGGCAAAGTCATTTAAGTAAAAGCAATAAAAGACCAACAAATGGATAAACAAACAATCATCTTTGATGAAGTACCTGTTTCCTTATATTTTGAAGGCTCTAAAATAGTGTGAAGCTGTAACCATTTGTTATAATACCAACTGTGTGAATGCCATTTAAAATTGTGTCCTGTACAAGGAATACCTTATTGTTTATGTTGGGTCATACTCAACCAAATTAGAGGGCCACTTTCCAAGCCTTTTGGTCAAAGAAAATCGTTGAACCCCACAAGTAAATATGAAGTGATTAAGACTTGGGCAAGCTCGTCTCGCTCCGGGCGATACCTGTGGTTGCTCTGTATATTGGCCCTGTAGAATAGAGTTTTGAGATCTGACCGCATCAGTGAAGTGATGGCGGTCTGCCTCGGTCGATATGGCGGAAACAATGCGTTATTCGGCAAGTGGCCCCCGTGACATTACAGGCATACCAGAGGCCATCCCTTCACCTAGTCAAGGTTGACTCTGGCATCTCTGCTGGGTAACTGGGGTTTAGTTCAGGTACACGTAGCACGTTTTCGGCCAATGAAGTTCAGGAGCGAAGGTACCGATGTTATCAATCCGAGTATCCTTCTTATGTTTGCGCTGTAGATTTGAAGTCAGACGATCACATGACGTAGGTCTCTCTAGCAACAACATCTGACTGAAGACATGCGCTGCGATATTTCACAGGATGTAGTTAAAACGAATTTGTAACTGTGTCGAACTGCCTGCAGCGTTCAACTCCTTCAAGTGTCCTGCCGCATCGCAACGAAAAAAAATTGCACTGTAAAAGTGCAACGTGACGACCCAAGCTACCTGGGATAGTCTACTGTAACAATTCAGGGTGTCCCTTAAGCCTGATCATGTACAGGCTATTAAAGTTTAATTGAGCTGAACAGTTGCTCACGACTCTGCTTACTGAAACAATAGTAGGTGAAGTTGACTAATTCGGCCATGGCAACGCATGACTAAAAACATGTGTTGCAGTCGTTATTACAATGATCTGTAGGTAAGATTGCCTTGTGCAAGAGGCCTCAGACTCGTAGTCATCGACACAGTCGTTGTCTGTGAAGTTAAGTGTAACTACGTTTGCATGAAAATCACAACTTAGGATACGATCTCCTTGAGTTAGTGGATATCACTCAAAATGATAGCCCTAATTTGAGAGGGATAATCATTTGCAAAAAGGGATCGTAAGCTACAATCCTCGTATAACTTACAGCCAAGTCTTTACAATCTGCCAGAGAATGTTGTAAATATTTAAAGAACTAACGTTAGATTCAAATACATGCCTTACGTGCACAGCAAGCTGGTTGTTTTGGACTTAGTTTGCAAAGGCAACCAATTAAGTTGTCTGATATGACTTGTTGTTCTAAAGTGCCAAAACTTTAAAATGGAGAGCTCTTTTGAAAATGAAGGACGAAAAGGCTACTAACTGGTATTTTTTCCGTTTACACAGGCAGCTTGTCATAGACCAACAAGCCATCACAACTCCGGGAAGCTGCAATCACTCCACAATTCCGTTGTGGAAGCGATGCAACAGTGATTTACAGTTCATTTCGAAGTCCACAGTAAGATTTGATATCGATTGTAGCTACGGTACTATCTTCATGTTGAATTTACAGAACTGGCAGGTAAAGTAAGTATCATTTCGGTGTGTTGCGTACAACACTACCTGCCATGGTAGTTACGTGTGCTATGTATCGAATGTTCCAGATATTCAAATGGTAGTCACAAATTATCACAAACTGGTTTTCTGATCGGAAGGTATTTTTTCTGGGATCAGAAGACAAAGACCTGTTTCAAAAATAGTATCAAAGTTATCTCCGCGTGGACAATTTCAATGATAAAGAATTGTATGAATTCCCTAATCAAAGTTGTTAATGCTGCTGTTTTGTCACATTTGTTTTCATGAAGAAAACACACCAAAAACGTTTTAGTAAAGGTATTCTTAGTGATGCTATCACTCATCAAAGAGATCAAAGGCCATGTGTACAAAAACGCACACAACAGATGTGCCTGTACCGTGTTATCTGAACCTCCATGCTCTAGTTTGTTAAAAAGGCCTATCGACTTGAGACACGGTTGGGCGGCGCGGACTGCTTTTCAAATCATAGTGGAAGAACCTCGTGGGAATGGAACCTTTAACCGCGTGACAGTCAGCTCGGAGAGAGGAATGACCCCGTACTGATCTCCTAATACTTTATTCTGCTCAGCGGTTCTATGAGCTAATTACTATCCGCACTTGTTCCCAACGCATTGACCTTCGCTTTGTTTGCCAAAGCCAGATGCACTTCGTCTTTAAGGCGTTTTGAAGCGGAAATCAGCAGTTGCATACAATTCGCCGCACCCTCCTCCCGACCCCCTGGTCAGCATAGCAGCTGAGTAGTAGTGGAGAGCCTAATTACACAGGTAATAATTTCACGTCTTCTCCGCCGGTATGAATACAAGGCGTATTGTGTATCCATAAGGAATACTTGGTAAAAATCCAAAACTCAGATGTTATGTCAACGTAAGTCCTCTTTCGACGTGCAGATTTTCTGTTCGTCTACTCAGGAATGTGCTCACCTCGGACTTTGGGCTGTAGCATTCTGTGTTTATATGAAACAAAAATTTCGTAAAATGTGAATGGGAAGGTAAAAATGTAAACCACCGACATTCATATGATAAATTCCAAGACAAAGTACACCGGAGCGAATGCCTGTTGGAATGGGTGTATTCAAAGGAGGAATACTATCTGGGATAGCCGTGTGTATAGCAGTAACACAAGTGTCCGTGAAAGAAAGGGAGCTTTGGAGGGTAAAATGCGGCAATAATACTGCGTACGATGTTCAGTGGGTACAGCAATAATCCCGATGGGAAGCTGCAATGGCGACATTTCCCCTGTGCAATGCACGTGGTGAACATAACTGGAGGGAATTCAATTATTTAAATGAGAAATTCTTACCAGAAAAAGGTGTACCACAGAATTTTTGCCATGGCTAATGGTAGTTTAGCATTTGTGTTTTTTCTTACAAGATAATTGGACAATGGAATGCCCTGCGGTGGTCCACTGAACAAGACAGAAAAGAAGAGAGCCTTCTAATGGCCTTTTTTTCCCCAAGGATACCCTACAAATTGTGTCTGCTGGTCAGTCCAATATGGTGAACACGTATCTTCAATGTCTCAGAATAACGACTGCAAATGTCAGGGGAAGACCAGTCTGTCCTGTTACCAGACCCACACGGGATACAGGCAGTAAAAATCCTCCCCAAAGACGTATATTACTGCAGGCATAGGAGGATCGGAAGGTTTTGGTATGAAGGGTGCTAAATTTTTAACTAACCATCTTCCTCCTCAATCGCAGATTAGGCAGTGTGCCACCATCTTGATACGTATATGTATGTGGCCGGATTTTAACTGGGTCCCGTTTATTACACATTGCCAAGTGTGTAACACATGAAAAGATGACCGAAACTTGATGATACAAAACTGGAGTCTTGTTCGACTTTGAAGAACAAGGACCATGCCACAAAATGAAACAAATATGTCCCCGAGAACAAACTCATTGAAAGAGAAAGAGGAAAACCAATTGAATTAAAGAAGCATTTTGCAGTTTTTGCGACCATGGCACTATTTACACTTACACTATACAGTCCTCCTTCTGCGTGGGGGGATGTAATATTACAGTGCTCTTTGGTGTAGACCCGCTGGTAGACCCGATGTATGTTGTCCTTTGCCAAGAAACCACAGCTTACCTCCTGTTACCTGTCATCTGAGTGCGGAAGACCCATCAGCGTGGAGATCACAGATTTTTAGTTCTATTCTTGAAAACTTAATTTCCATTGTAACCACTTTCTGAAGTGGCTAAAATGCAATTGTGCAATTTGGTATTTTCGCCAGATTTATAAGACTGAACTGTTTAATGGATATCTTTGAAATGTTTCTGCTAATTCTGTTTGGGCTTTTTGTGTGCTATACGATATACAGAACGAGGAAAAGGCAAGGGTCATTTTCAGCTCAGACAGTAAACTGGCGGGAAAGGCTACTCCCCTGAACTGTGGATGTAAAATTGACGTAAGGCGAAATTCGAGTTCAGAGCCAGAACTGCAGCTTATTAGAGACAGACTCGTGTCACATTGATAGCGCTGGGGCACAGTCTGTGTAACTACGTCACACAGACATGAAAGGTACGTGCATGATACATAATCAATGCTTGTGTTGCTATTTAGCATCTACTTAATATGTCAGAAACGGAAAAACCTTGGACCAGAATTAATAGCCAGCCCCCCCCCCCCACCTCTTAGAGGTTGTCAAAACGACAACAGAATAACCATTTAACATAGAATTTTTGATACATGTTTTTTAATGAATTATGGACCAAATGGATACAGCTTACAAGATGAAGAAAAAGAATAGGCAGAAGTATATACAAGACCATCCATTAAATCGTGATTATGTATAAAATAATTAATTTCAATTGTGATAGCCAATTTAAAGACCAGCTGGGTCCAAATACACCAATAAGTTGTGAATTTTAACTAACGACTCTATGAAAATAAGGGTCAGTTTTTTTCTGGCTAAGAAACTGAGGTATAATAGTTAATAATTTAGTATACTGTGCAAACTGGTATTCTGACTTGAGCTGCGGGAAACATAACTCAGGTGTGACCACCACCCGCCAATTGAACGGAACCATTCCCCTTAGATCTTCTTCTCTAGTAATAAACGGCTTTTGATGACAGCGCTGGTGAGTTTTTATTATACTGAGCTGATCCATTCCCGATCACATGGACAATCGCACAATAACAGTCAGTAAGTAAAGACATAGACACTTTAAGCCTTGGCCCGGCCAATTTGTTAGACCAAATGTAATAAGCTGATAGTCAGATAGGATCACTTTCTAAGAGAGTAACTTCTTGTTGACAGATCTCTGACATATTTTTGTGTTATTTGGCGTGACTGGTAAAGCCCAGTGCCATTTACCTGTCGGATATATTCAAACGAGCTTAGTCCGTCATACGTCTGTCTGTGGCCAGAGGCGTTGTGTGTATCGTAATGTCGTGTGAGGATGGAGACAAAAGCCTCCCGTTTGAGTTCTGACTTATACCGGCACAGAAAACAAGATATGTCAAGAGGAAGATAAGAATTTTGATCAATCCTCTTGGTAAAAACTGTGCTTTGCTCTCATAAGTATATGCAGGCTCGCTGTGGGATGGCACATCAGGGTAGCGGGGACGCCTAAGGCGAGGAGTCCTCGTAAAGCTGTGATATCTGGCATGTCTCGATGACATATGCAATTTTCATCAACATGTAATTCTCTTACAAGAATATAAAGATTTGCATTCCCATTAGCGGCCTGAGGAAAGCGTGACAGATCGGTCAAGTACATGTATCAAACAGATCTGGAAAATACTAAAGGGAAGACAGCAAAATAACTGAGAGAGAGAGAGAGAGAGAGAGAGAGAGAGAGAGAGACATCGATGACAGAGTGAAGAGAGAACTGCTGGGGTACAGTTGTGCCTATTGTAGATGCCCTCGTGTGTCTGGGGGATATCCTTGTGCGCTCAGCTCCTTCTGTCCGCGCAGCTGACTCTCTGAGCAGATGGATCGTGGTAGAGATACCGATTGTGACTTCATTATGTATACAGTTTCAAAACAAACTGCCGTACGTGGGAAGTTCTGCCAGCAACCTGTGGATGGTCGTGGGTTTTTCGTGGGCCCTGTCCGATTTCCTTCCACCATCCTCCCACCTCCGCCTACGTATAAGTGAAATATTCTTGAATACAGCGTAAAACACCAACCAAATGAAACAAATCAAAACAGATCAGGACAGTGTTTGGGCCTGATCAGAGTGGACTATGTTATCAAACCACTTCATAATCAGGTCTTTATCATAAAGGTTTTCTGTTCCATATCTGTTTTTATAAAAACAATTTTCAGGAGAAATAAGTTAACTTCTGCTCGGTTGACTTTTGTGACTTCTTCTTAACTTGTCCTGAGAAAAAGCATTGCTTACTTTCTGAAACTGACGTCAAGAGTTTCAGACCTGATCTGATCTCTTGAGGTAAAAGAAAAAAGAATCGACATAATGAGAATTAATTAATATGATAGACAAAGGGCCTTTCGTTACTAACACCACTCATTGCTGGCTGAGCAAAGTCCTTCCCTTTATGTCCTGTTGTCTAGTAATGAACGACTTTTTCTGACGGCACCGGTTATTTTTTTTACTATACTGAGTTGAACTCTCCACCAAATTAACAATCGCAAAAATAATCGCATGATCACAGTCAGTTAGTCTATCTATAATAAGCCACTTCGCGATGTCGAACAGGGCTGCAAAAGACATGCGATACTATCTAGCCTCGTTTTCAAAAGACACATAAACAATCGAGCTTTGCCTATCTTTCAACATTAGAGCTTTCCGCATTATTTACTCCAGTTCGTTCTTTTTCTTGAACATATGTTTATGGAAACGCGGATGTTTTATGGAAAAGCATATGCTACGGCGTAAGTAACTGGCAAAGAGCCAGAAATTAGCGGAAGTACTCCTTCTCTAATTTTACGAGATAGGCTGAGTCGGTTTGTTCATTTACCAATTTAGAAACGAGGCTTTGGTATCCAAGCAGTGCAGTCGCGCGTATGCCTGACAACCCTGCTCCAAACCGTGAGATGGCTTATTGCCAGTTTGCCTATGATAACATACACAGTTGAGAGTCAGGTAAGATTGCTTTCTTGAAAGTAAATTCTTTTTGACAGATCTTTGGTATTTTTCTGTGTTATTTGGAGTGTCTGGCCAAGCTCAGTGTTATTTACCTGTCGGATATGTTAGAATGAGTTTAGTCCGTCATAACTCTGTCTGCTGCCAGAGTTGCTGTGTATGTGGTAATGCCGGGTAAGAATGGAGACAAATGTCCCCCTTGTGAATTTTTAGGCTTATACCGGGGCAGATGAAATGAAGATGAAAGTTGTTTTAATGAATCCTCTCGGTAAAAGCCGCGTTTACCTCTTACATGTATACATTTGATTATTTTGGAATGGTAGATGAGGACGCTAAGGTGAGGTGAGGTGGTGAAAGATGGCAGTCCCCCTGGATATTGAGGACGCGTGTACTTTGGGAGATAGACATAGTGATATGCGGAATACCATGGTGACATACACAGTTTCTACCAAAACTCAGGGCTGATTTCAAATATAACCTCACGCATGCAGACAGTTCCTATATGAATTTTAAAAATGGCTTTCCCGTAAGCGATCTTCTAATAATTGAAAATTTTGGCAGAAAACAGGAAATATTGTATGATGAGCAACACAGCATATTACAAAATGACCGCAATTTGAAATCATCTAGAGAGACATCTGGCCAAGGTCTGTTGCATCGATCAAGTATGAGTCCCATCTGGAATATAGCCAACAAGATTATAACTTACTTAATTCCATAATATATCTTAAAATGCCAGACAAATATACGATTACAACGAACTCCAGGAAGATTGTGGCATAGAAGGTGTTCGGTGGGTTGATTGAAATAATTCCATCTACCTGGCTTGCTGAAACGCTGGTCAGCTTCTTTTTGGGACATCGACATCCGCCACTCCAGGAATTTTCTCCAGGGGTTCAACACAGAAAACACTACGAACAAATAATGATAAATCACGAGGGTGGTTTTGTTACTAGTAGCTTTACCCGTGGCCGGGTGGAAAGACTCCTGTGTGGTTTTGTGCAACAGATAGTATTGTGTCTCTCATCAAGGCAATATTTTCACAACGCTACACGTCAAATATTCAGCACACTAAAATGGCATTGTCATGAAGTTAGTAAATAACGGAATGACATCGCGGTTACACAGCTTTTGCTACATGACCACATGTTTACACTATCTGGATATATTCCTCTTACACGTCCCTCACATACTGATTGCGCACGCGTCATCAGATAGCTATTTCAGTAGACAAGTACGGTAGCATTATCTGCAAATTTCAGCAATTCACGCGAATGGTAATTAGAAACTACACCTATTTATCGAACAGAGCTCCCCGCTGTTTTATGTTTAGAATACAACTGTGTACTTATTTTTCCATAATGTCTTTATGGTGATCTACCAAAAAAAAAAAAAAATAAGACGGTGGCATCTTCCAAATGCTCTTACCGGGCTCTGGGGTTTTCCTCCCCTTCCGCATCTTTGCACACATCAGGTGTTGCATTTGTTAACATGTTCATCTCTTTTTAAATCTTATGAATTTATTAATAAATGGATATACAATAGGACTATTTCAAAGTATGGAAACGCAGGGACAATATATAAATGCAATTAAAGATCCGAAAATATCACTACAACAATATTTTAAATAATCTTTCTTTTCAGAGATATGAGTGATTTCGTCACGAATACGCCATGTAGTGCCTGGATTATCCCTCGGAGTATGGTTTTGCCACACATTCTTAGATATAGGTTTGAGAGAAGCCCAGTGCATATAAATCTTCAGCTATTGCAGGCTTGGTGATAACAACATGTTTTTTGCATTCTGCGGCGTTCTGTATGTTATTCAGACTAGCAGAGTTTAAAGAGCCACTGCCAGGACACAAACTACATTGGCGTTTTTAGTTTTAATAAAATAAGTTTCCAGATTGAACACCTTTTAATATTAAGTTTCAATCCATAAAGGCATAAATTATTTTATGTTTAAATATGACCATATAACATCACCAGTTGTGCAGATCTAGACCACTGCGATGGCAATTGGTCGCTCAGTAAATGGTGAAAGTTATATTTCGTGACCAAAATGAACCCACTGCAGGAAACCCATTTAAAGCAAAAACAGTATATACGCTAGTTTAGAAAAACTAGCCCGAAAAACTAAACAGGCCCGAGCTTTTGGAATTAATTCCATACAGTCTGACTGAAATGTTAGCATTTACCTGTAGTACATGTAGCTACCACGATTTGAATTGCCTCCAATAATGGCATGGCATGTTTAGTTGTGTTTGGCGGTTTAACGAATTAAGTCGTAAACGCATGTAGGCCCTATAGACCAAAAGGTCAAAGCGTCCTGACTGCTCGTCTTCATGTAATAAAGAACTGCCGGAATGACAAGGCCTTCAGCTAAGTACTCACTACATAAATAATTCATTGTAACAGTCAATTAGGCATGATATAAATCTCGGAATATGGGTCAGGTTTTTTTATTCTTTTTTTTTTTTTTTGCCAAGTTCCGGAGATCAGACAGTGTAAACTGGAACTCCGACTTGATCTGTGTGTACAGACATTTTTATACACACCTATGGGATAGTTTCTGCTAACTTTTCTGATCACTTCTTTTTTGTGCTGTGATCAACTCCAGCTTTGCATTTCGTTCTGAATCCGTTCCAGATTCATTCTGGAAAACGTTAAATATTGAGTTTTACTAGGCACCGCCGTTCTCTGGCCGCCAGCTGTAGCTCACTTGGAACGAGAGTTGAGAGTTTCTCAACAAGTCCAGAATGTTTGTAAATCAGAATTTAGTGCTTAATTGCGCTTACCCTGCGGCCTACACATATTAGTGTGTATTATGCCAAGATTCTCCTAGTATGAACAGTTGCCGTCAAAGCACTATTGCATAGATACCAATCATGGACCGGTGGCCAATGAGCTCACAGACTAGAATTTAGACCTTACTTGTCTATTGCGAAAGCGATACATATATGTGGGTGATTGCAACGTTTGACATGAGCCTCTCATGGATACATGTAGGAAAGCAGTCATTTAGCCTCGGGTTAAGCTGTTATTCATAAATAACATCCGAACAGAGCATATTGTGCTGCGGTTTGTTGAAGTTCATATATATTTCATACCTGAAATATACATCTGCGTATGGTAAACATGGACTCGTTTAAAGGCGTCGGGGCTAAGCTGACTACAGCTGACATGGTAACGTATGTGCCGTCGTCGACTGGTCCAGTGGCTTGTCTTACAATTTAATCCAGAGTAAATGAGAAAAGTTTTTTTTTATCCATCCAGATCTGGAAGGCACTTGCACACTGCTGCGTATTATAAGATCATTGAATCTTGTGGAGGGCATGTTTTATATTATAGTTTAGCGGCTTATAATTTAAATTTACTCTTGGGACGAGATATACACAGCTTTAATCTAAAAAATTAATTCGTGATGACAACTTGGCCCTTCCAGTTGCACGGTATCGGCACGGTAACGATGTGACCAAATCAGAGTATCCGTGTTTTGACGGAAAGTGTTTCTTTTTCTAAGATTCAAAGAAGAAGATCACCTTTATAAGAATGCTTCAAAATTAACCGAGTATGGACCCCGAGGCAGGTTACTTGGTAAACAAAGGGCTCATCTCTCTAATCAAATGTCATTAAGCTTATTAAATGATCCGCATTATTACGAAAATGCAGACAAGGAAGCTTGGTGAAGGTATGCTTATTGATGTTATAGGCCAAACGAAGAGAGAGTGAAACTCATATAAGGCCTGTCTGTAGTGTGTGATCTGACTGGTTAGGCTTGCGGTTTGCCGCGGTGCTACCGTAGAAAGCACGGTATTGTTTACTTTCTGCCATGCTGAAAGATGACCGAGTTAGAGGACAGGATGTTACAAATTTGAACGAGGGACTTACATAGCAGGTTCTACCGGCTGAAAGTAACAGAAACCCGAAGCTGCATTTTTACATATTTGAGAATATCGTTTTTCATAAGGGTTTCTTTTTCTGCTTTTTTATAAAAGCAATAACAATTCTGTGGTTTAATCAGTTATGTATGGAAATGGAACAAAATAAAATGTATTTCCTTTAACATACACACGCATTTTTTCTCGCAAAACATGAAAAAAATCTTTCACGACTTGTTTTACAAATGACGCTCAGTTGCCTCACGCCTTAAAACTTAATACCTGAAATGTGTCACTCCCATGTTAAATGCTTCATGTATGGATTGAGAAATACATGGCAATATTTCACCATGTGCAAGTACAACGTATCTGGCTGTTTGATTCAATCGGTTTTCCTATTTTTCTTACATTTTGTGGCATGGCCTCTTTTCTTCAAACTCTATCAAGTTTTCAGTTTTCTTTTGTCGGGCTGTCGTCACGTCCCATGCGTTAAATACTTGGCCATGTGCATTATAAACGTGACCCAGTTAAATGTCATGCTCGCAGATCAGGTCACATAAATTCCAAGATGGTAGCATGCTGCCTAATCTGCAAATGTGCCGGAAGATGGTTAGTTAAAAATTCACTACCCTTCTCACAAAACCCTCTGGTCCGCCTAACAATATCGTTATATACGTATTTGGGGAGTATCATTACTGCTTGTCTCCCGTGTGGGTCTGGTAACAGGACAGGCTGGTCTTCCCTTGGCATTTACAGTCGATATTCTGAGATATTGAAGATACGTGTTCACCATTTTCGAATGACCAGGAGACACCATTTTTAGGGTATCCGTACATAAAAGACATTAGAAGGCCTTCTCCTTTGTCCTGTTCAGTGGACCACCGCATGGCATTCCATTGTCCAATTATCTTGTAAGAAAAAAGACATCCTGCAAATGCTAAACTACCATTAGCCATAGAAAAGATTATGTGGTATACCTTTTCTGGTAAGAATTTCTCATTCAAATAATCGAATTCCCTCTCCCCTCCGCTGTGCATTATATTGTGATATTATGATATCTGCATTGTGACGGATTTTATACTCAGCATTTCTCATGGACAGACGATACGTCTTTGTATTCATACCGACGAAGAAGACGTGAAATTAGTACATGTGTAAACTGGCTCTCTATTAATACACAATTGTGGTGCAGCTCAACAAAGAGGTAAAAGTGGGGTTGTAGGGAAGGTGCGGCGAATTGCACGCCACTTCAGATTTGCGCCAATCTCAAAACGTCTTCAAGAGCAGGTGTATTTGGCTCGAGGAACTGAAGCGAAGGTCAATGCGTTTGGAACAAGTGCGCGCAGTAATTAGCTCATAGGGCCGTGGCGCAGAATAAAGTATTAGGAGATCAGTACGGGGTCAATCCCTCTCGCCGAGCTGACTGTCACATGGTTAAATGTTCTAGTCCCCCGAGGTCCTTCCACTTTGATTTGAAAAATAGTCCGCGCCGCCGTTCACTCCCTCAAGTGGTCCATGCGCTTTTTAGCAAACTCAAACCTGGCTGGTCAGATAACACGGTACCGTCACTAGGACGTTTATGGTGTGTTGTTTTTTTTTTCACAAGGACAAATGTCGGCGTTAGCAACTTTGAATAGGAAAGTGATCCATTTGTTTCTCAATGAAATTGTCCATTTCAGTTAGCTTTAAAGCTGTATTTTCTCCAAAAGTGTTCGACCGTTCATGTTCTTGAGGAAACACCAGTATGTGTTTATTTGTAATTAGCATTTGGATATGTGGGAGGCGCAATTCTTACTGCTCATAACTACATCTACCATAGCAGTTGGTGCTGTGAACAACACGCCGTAATGGTAATTAGGTGCACGTAACTTGTCTTCCTGCTATACGAACACAAGGGGATCGTAGTTGCAATCCATTGTACAGCTTACACTGGGCTAAGCAATTGACTGTAGATATAACTTACACCGCTAGCAAAGGAGAAATTATGAGGTGATGATAGTTTTCCTCAGCCGAGATCGCGTTCGTAAGCAAAATTTGGAGTACATAATAGTGGTGTACGGAAAAATTACCGGTTAGTAACTTTTCCCGACTTCATTTTCAAAAGAGCTCTACATTATAATGTTTCGGTTCTTTGGAACAACACCTGATACATGCTATAACACCTCAAGTGAGAGAATTTAATTTTTGCAACCTCAGTCGAAAATAACTTGCTTGCAGTCTAGCTAAGGCGTGTATTTAGAGCTACATTTTGTTTTGTAAGTATTTACAACATTTTCGAGCCGATTATAAATTTCTGACGGTCATTTAATAAGGGGGCTGTACCTTGCTATGGCCTAGTGCAATGGCCATACATTGCAAGCCATTCCGAGTGATGCGCGATCGCTTTGTGCAAGCGGCCCCTGTATGCTGTACCCCAATGCAATAGGATGCTTTTCGATTGTAATTTCCAAGAGAGAATACAGTTACATTCAACTTACAGGGTACGATTATGTCGAGGAATACGGGTCTTGGACCTCTAGCACAAGGTGGTCGTAGCCGAAGTTAATTGTAAGAACAACTGCAACAAATGGTTGAGCTACAGTCAACTTCACAACTGTTTTATTGAGCAGAGGCCTGGACAACTACACAGCTTATGTACACTGTAATATCTGTCCATCACCAGGCTTACAGTACACGAGTCTGAATTGTTACAGTAGACTAACCCAGGGATCCTGGGTCCTCATCCTGCAGTTTTACAATGTCAACGGTTCTCTTTCGCTTCGCTGCGACAGGACGCTTGACTAAGTAAAAGACTGCAGGTAGTTCCAGTTAATTTTAACTAGATCATCCAATGGAATATCTTCAGTCACATGTTGCTGTCATGCAAAGAGACCTAAGTCATCTGATCTTGTGACTTCAAATCTACAGTGCAAACATAAGGTGGATACTCCGATTGGTCACATCGGCGCCTTCGCCCTAGAGCTGCATGGGTTGAAACGTGCGAAATATGCATAAACTGAAGCCCAGTTACCCATCAGAGATGCCAGAGTCAACCTTGATTAGGTGAAGGGATCTCCTCTGGTATCGCCACAATGTCACGGTGGCCTCTTGCAGAGGAACACATTGTTCCCGCCACATCGACCTAAGCAGATCGCTATCACTTCAGTGATGTGGTCAAATTTAGCACACTAATCTAGAATTCCATTACATACAGAAACCACAAGAACTGGACAGAGCTCAACGAGCTTATTTGTGGTTTTCAAGGGCATTTCGATGACCAAAAGGCTTGGAAATGAACCCAGTAATCTAGCTTAATACGGTTCATCATAAACATAAGAGATTCCCTGCACACGAGACATTATTACTTGGTCTCCATTCAGTTGATGTAACGATATAACAAATGGTTACAGCTTAACACTCCGGCCAATGAATTACCAGTTTCGTTGACTTATATTTCAAGTTTTTTTTGTCTCATAATATAAAAAGACAAAATCAAATAATTGTGCTCAATATTACCTCGTTATACTCAACGCTTTAGTTACTCTTTGGCCACGATTTAGCTGAAATAATGCAGACGTGGCGTGAAGAAATAAACATTCAGCGTACTTGTTGGCTCAGTTAAAAATGGCGAACGAGTTTGTTTGTACACGAACGTTTAAAGGCAACATATCAGGAACTTGCGAATCTGTTTGATATAACATGTTTGAGGTACCGTGCGTCTAGAAGGGGTTAGTTTTCAGTATGAATCAATGGCTGCCTATTTCTCGTTACTTAGGATTTCGAACTGAAGGGAAATATTCAGAGCCGCTGAAATATTACATAACACATGCACTTCACCAAAGGTGATGATTATAAATTTATTTATTTGTTTTTATTTTTTTAATTTATTTATGTGTTATTTATTTTATTTGTTTATTTATTTATTGGTGTGTTTCACCGTACTCAAGAGTACTTCACTTATATGACCAGCATTGTGTTTCCAGCATCATGATGAAAGAAAGCCCATGTAAAGACCTTGGGAACAGAAGGCCATCTGCAGGTTCCAAGCATACCTTTCTATGTACACACACTCATTTATACAAATATGTACTAGTTCCAGACCTGGACTGAAAATGCGCACCTGCCTAGGTTTAGAATGGAAGTACGCATCTTCCAAGCTTGTACTGAAGATAAATATCGCCCTGGGCTAATTGAAAGACAAATGACCATAATCCTGTCGACAACGGGACATATATTGTCATGTTACTGGGTAGCCATCAGTTTATTCCACGTTATAATCTCGTGCAGCCAGGTTCATGTTTGTCTTATAAATATGCATGAACTGAACCAAACGTAGGCACAATATGCTGTGTTTGAATATTAATGACGACAAGCTTAACCCGGGGTCACGTGCAGGAAAATTAAGCATAATAGCTTTTCTATCTACAAGAAGCTCATGTCAAACGTTGTAAGGAAAGCTACAAAGAGATACATTCATTTTGTAATAGGCAAGCAAGATATAAATTCTAGTCTCTAAGCTGATTGGCCACCAGTGCATGAATGGTATCTATACACGCTGAACGTACATGCAGATATCTCAATTGTGCTTTGACGGCAACTGTTCATACTAGCAAAATGTTGACATTATACATACTGATATGTGTACGCCCAATGCTAGGCCCAATTAAACTCTACGCTCTGATAGACAAACAATCTGGACGTGTTGAGAAAGTCTAAGCTCTCGACGCCAACGAGCTACAGCTTGCAGCAAGGGAGCTTCGGCGCCTCCTATAAACGCCATACATAACTTTTGTTACAGAATTTATCTCAAAAACTTTCCAGAAAAGAGTGCCAAAAGGTGAAGTTGGTCACAAAACCAAAAAAAGAGAGGTGATCAGAGAAGCCACTAGAAACTATTTTAGAGGTGCGTATAAAACTACGAAGATCCTGCTGAACATACAAAAGCAGGTCCACATAACCGTTGAAGAGGCAAGCGGTGTTGGCAGCTGAGTTATGTCTGTACACAGATCAAGTCGAAATAACGCTTTACACTTTACGCTGAATTATTAATCATCTGACCTCCGTATCGTAGCAAAACAAAACGAAAACCTGACCAATATTCCGGGATTTATATCATGCCTAACTGACTGTCTCTATTAATTATTTACGTAATGAGGATTTAGTGGACGACCTTGTGATTCTCCTCTCCCCCTCCCCCCCCCCCACTTTTTACTACATAAAGACGGGCAGTCAGGATATTTTGACCTAGTGGTCTGTAGGGCATATTCCGTTTGGGAGTCGTCAGCAAGTTGAGAATTGAAACATGTCCATCTGTCCATGCCATTATTGCAAGCAATTAATATCGTCGTAGGTACTTGAGGTAAATGGTAACATTTCAGTCATTCTATGTGGGTTTGATACCAATAACATGATCATGTTTAACTGCCACTGACAAAGTTTTCCGAAATTAGCAGAGTGCATATATACTGATCCTTTTCTTTGAATCGTCTTCTTGCAGTGAATTTATTCTGTTCATCAAATATAACTTTTACCCTGCTGTAAACCACTCACTGAGGGAATGACTGCCATCGCTCTGGTCTAGATCTGTACAAGCGGTGACGTCGTGACTTGTGTGGTCAGATTTAAAACATAAAATTTATGCATTTATGGATTTAAATTTATTATTAAGAAGTATTAAATTTCTCAAATAATGTTAAACTAAAAACGCCAATGTACAGTTCGTGTCATGGCAGTGGCTCTTTAAACTCCGCAATTCTGAATAACATACAGAACACCGCAAAATTTAAAAAAGGACATGTTGCTATCATCATTGCATTAACACGAAGCCGGCAATAACTGAAGGACGATATCGACAGGGCTTCAATGTGCTGAAAAATCAAGCTCTGAGGCGTATTTCAGGCACCACATGACGTATTCATGGCAAAATCACTCAGATCACTGAAAAGAAATATTATATTATGTTATATTAAAGTATTTTTGTAATTGTATTATCGGATTTTTAATTGCATTTTTTGTCCCTTCGTTTCCTTCGTATTACTTTTAAACAGTCTGTTTTACATTCATTTATTAATACATTCATAACAAGATTTAAAACCTCAGAGGAGATAAAAATGTTAAGAAATGCATGACGTGTTAAAAGAATGTCCGAGGGAAATAAAACCTTGGAGTCAAGGAAGAGCATTTAGTAGCTGCAACCGTTTTCTTTTTTTTTATGGAGGCCACAATGAAGACATTATGAAGAAAATAAGTGAGCAGTCATGTTGTAAACATGAAACAGCCGTGGGAATTTGGTCCCACAGTTAAATAACGGTAGTTTCTAATTACCATTGTCATGAAGTGTACATTGTCATGGAAATTTCCAGAGAATGCTACGACCCTTGCCTACTGACATATCTTTCTGATGACGCACGTGCAGTCAATATGTGAGTCGCATGTAAGTGAAACATATCCAAACACGATAGACGTGTGGTCATGTAGCAAAAAGTGGGGTGCCGAGGCGCCATTCAATTATTTCTCGACATCCATGACAATGCCATTTTGGTTTCCTACATTTTCACATTTGTCGTTATGAGAATGTTGCCTTGATGAGAGACATAATAAAAGCTTTTGTTCGATACCACACAGGAGTCTTTCCCCCCCGGTGATGGGTAAAGCTGCTAATAACAAAATGAACCTCGTATTTCATCTTTGTTTATTCTTTCTCTTTTCTGTCTTCAACCATCCTGGGGCCTCCGTGGCTCAGTCAGTTAGCGCGCTGCGCAGCACAGAAGACCAAGAAGAATGACCCAGAAGCCTCCCGCCAATGCGGTAGCTGTGAGTGAGTTCGTCCAATTCATGCTGGCTTATTCTCTGGCCGTACGTGCAACTTACGAATGGTTGTGTGTTTACCCCGGGCTCTTCCCGGTTTCGTCCCACCATAATGCTGGCCCCCGTCGTGTAAGAGAAATATTCCTGAGCACGGCGTAAAACACCAATCAAATAAATAAATAAATAAATAAATAAATAAATAAATAAATAAATGAATGAATGAATGAACGAATGAATGAATGAATGAATGAATGAATAAATAAATAAATAAATAAATAAATGAAATGTGTGACTTTAGAGATTCACTACCAAGCTAACAGCAGTTGAAAATTAACAGTAATTTTCCACCTGCTCGCATCAGAACAGGGCACAAAGCTCCTGAAATAATCGTTCCATGTTAAGGCTTTAAGTCAATGACCCCCTCACAAGGCTGATTCCGTGCGGAAGCTACTTGGCGTTTTCTTATCTCGATAACTGATGAACAGCCAGGGGATTTGTAAACACCCACCACCAGAATTCTGCCGCATAACGCCTACACCGTTTTACTTCAAACCCTTGTTAAAATCGCGCCTCATGATCCTTTGGTGATTCTGTTTTGAATGACGGAAACAAGATGTGCAGAAAGCAGAATGAGCACCAGGATGTGGAGGAAAGCACGAGCGGTTAACCATCTCACATTTTTACTGACAGGTGATGGCTGTCCGACATACATTGTGTGAGAAATATTGCTGGTACACAACCTCTCGCTAAATGAGTTACACTAACAATAGACCAAACTTATGTACACAATAGAACTATCCATAGAAACATAAATTGTTCCTTTACCTTAACACTCCACGATTTTGGCTGGTTAAGCTTGATTTGGAGGAAGAGCATATCTTGGTTGCGGAATGGTACAATTTTGAATTATCCTTTGTGGTTTCGATCCAAGAGTATAAAATTATTCTTATCTGAGTTGAACAACTGCAAAAGATAACTTACCATCCTACAAAAGCTATTAACAGTATGCCTATCTATCCACCCTATGTCATGATAAAGAGAGCACGTGACCATGCTGTTCAAGTATCACACCTCCACACAGATCTCCCACGCTGTTAAGTTTTCCGCACTCAGATATGCGTGACAGGAGTTAGGACTTGGTTTACTGGTACGGGAAAGCATACAGCGGCGCCGGCAATGCTACTCCAAAAGCACTGCGTTGTTACATCCTCCCACGCAAAAACCTGACTAAAAGCAATGGCATAGTCACAAAAGCTGCAAAATGTCGCAAAGTGTATGTGGTCTTGCACAAAGGCCCCTTGTTAAATCAACGGCCCTGGTCAAAAGGCAAGATGTCACAAATTTAACCAACCAACCGACAGTGGGACTTACATAGCAGTTTGTAACGGCTTTATATCTTGAATTCTGTAAGAAGATTGCAACAGCTAAAGGAGGCTGCATTTTTCCACATTTAAGGGTATTGCTCTTGTAAAATTGTGGAAATGGGAATATTTTCACTTTTTTCGTGAAATCAGTAACAAGTCTTCAGCCTGTGTAGTTATACATGGAATAGAAACAAAAGAAAATGTATTTTTGCATTTTTCTCTTCATTTTTAAACTAAGTAATTCGATTGAAACTGAAACGTAAAGAGACCGCTTACGGTTTACCACAGTTACGTTGATCAGTTCATGGTTATGAAATAGGATTATGTTTTCCCTCAAGACAAAAAAATCATTGAGTAAAAGCACTACATGAACATCGCTATAAATAAAGCAAACTTCATTTGGTATTACATTCGACAATAAATTGAAAACTTTCACAGCTTGTTTTACAAATCACGTTCGCTGAAAAGAAGATTATACAGTGTTTTAGAAAAGCTGGCTATGAGCTGTCTACACACTTTAGAATTTAATATCTTAATTGACTTAATTCCTTTTTAAATAGTTCATAGGCTGGATTAAGAAATACATTGCAGTTTTTTTAATACCGAGTGCGAGTACAAAGTATCTCACTATTTCATTCAATCGATTTACCTATTTTTCCTTCATGGAACATTTTTATTTCTTACATTTTGTTAAAAAGAGTATTGAATTTTCTCTTATCAGGCTTCGGTCATATTCTCATGTGCTATATTCTTGGTAATGTATATTAAACGGAGCAGTTATATACTGTTTACAAATCCTGCTCCACACAAATATGTACCAAGATGGTGGCAAACTATGCCTAATCGTCGAGTCAGGAGGAAAATGGTTAGATAAAAATTCTTCTAACCAAAACTTCCGGTCCGCCAACACCTAATATGCATATCTGGGGAGTACCTTTACTACCTGGATCCCATGCGGTCTGGCAGCAACACAGGCTGGTCTTTCCCGGACTTTGCGGTCGTTACTATGAGAAGATACGTGTTTACCATTTTGGACTGACCAGCACACACCATTTGTATGGTATCCTTAAACAAAAACCATTAGAAGGCTTACCGTGGACCACAGCAGGGCATTCCATTGTCCAATATCTTGTAACAAACACACATTTTGCAATTCTAAACTACCATTAACCATGGAAAAAATTATGTGGCATACCTTTTTCTGGTAAGTATGTCTCATCTATATAGTTGAATTCCTTTCTCTTGGATTCATTACCTCCATTACACAGGGAAATGCCAGCATTACAGCTTTCGGTTCGGGGTTATCGTTGTACCCACTGAACATCGTACTATGGCCACATGTTCGCCTTCTAAATAAGCGTTTCCCGGACACTGGTGTCTGCTGTATATACGGCTAACTCAAGCAGTCTCTCAAGGAAGGCATTTTATACCAACAGCCGTTTGTGTCTCCGAATCCAACGTAGTTATCAGGTGTCTGCCCAATGTCGTTGGTTTGCGCCGGACACTTCAGTTTCCCCCACTCATAAACCTGACAGCTGGTATAGACTAAGAAAAACAATCCACCACACGGCTATATCAGATAATATAACGTGGCAACTGATGGCAATGGCATTTTTTCGATTCCAAACAAAAATGCGCTAAAATACCCCAGGCAGGCATATTTTAGAGCGTTGAGTTACCATTCAAACAGGCAGCTTTCTGCACTTCCATGTGAAATGACATGTTTTATCTATCTAAAACAAACCCATCTACTTCACAGAGAAGAAGATAACCAAGAAAAAAATTTAAAATAAATAAATCGTAAGAGTGGCATTAAAACTAGACCAACGCCATTTCTCTTTGCTTGTTTCTTTGTAAACATTCTGCACGACGTAAAACTAGCGCTGTTAATATAGTGATCCAAGCGACATCATATACTGTTGACGTAATACAGGGAGGCGTAGCCATGAACAGGGGGACGGGCGGGGGACACCAAACCAGAGACCAAGTCGCTAAGCCTCTTTGTTCGCCGGGTAAACACGGCCACCCCGGGAATACGCCTGCTTACATCGTTTTTCCTTCTGTCCTCCTCATACTAACTAAGATTTTTTTTCCTGGGGAAGTGGAAATCGTTCTTAGTGAAACTTTATAAAGCATCACATCGATAATAGATTTCAACAGTAAAATTCAAAGCTGGCCAAACAGAAATAAAATGATTTTCACATCAAAGGGGCGGGACATTAGCGAGGATATGTGAGCTAGGAGCTGGCATAATGGAGTCATTCGTCTCTTCCCGGAGCTGGCCGCTGTCTCTGAGATGGCCAATCGAACCAATCCTTTTCATTTAGTCGGATCTTCTGAGAAACTCCTTAGCCAGCAATGAGTCTTGAACTATCGAAAATTCACCACTGTTTGAACAAACTCTCATCCAGAAAACATCATTCATTACGCAGCGATATCGTTTCACGTTTTTTTTTTTTACTGTTTTTTGGTTTCACTCAAATCTATAAATTACTTACGTATGGCTGTGCTAATGTGCCCGACATAAGAGCTTATTAGAAGTGACCATGTTGATGAATTGCATGGAATGCGTTAAAGGTTAAGTGCGGACATACATATTTTTATTTTTGGTCAAGTTGTTAACTTCCTTAATGATACTAATTCAAGACCCTGGTCACAAATTGATTTCAATTTCCGTTACAGGCATCAAAGGTAAAACTGCAACCTTACGTCCAGTTATTTTCAAGGTTTCTTTCAAAAGTTTGCATCCGACTGATACAGAAACCGGTGTATTTCTGAAATAATGATAAATCTTTGTGTCAAGCAGCCGCTGTTATTTCTGCAAGTCGAGGAATTCATTGATTAAAATAATAATCAGCATCAAACCGAGGTGATGGATCAAAAAACAAACTGTCATTTTTCACATGTGCTGTTTTCCTTGGCTAATTTAGTTTCTTCCTTTTCTCTTTCTTGTTTTGCCATTTTTAAACACGTAATCAGCCGTTTGCTTTTCTTCGTCAAAACCATACAAACATTTAATGACGTAGGAATACAGATAGTTGACATAATGTCCCTGAAACAGTAAATCTGAATGGCCGACTTTACCTATATATAACTTGTGTAGTGGCAAGAAGGAGGTGTTTTCTGTTGCAGAACGAGCTGAAATTCCTCTAAACACTCAGGGGAGGGCAAGACTCTGAGTATAAATTAAACTAAGGGTTTTTACTCCTCGCCATTATATTGCTCTGAACTGCAAAAGGATTAGACAACATTTTATGGGATTTTACATTTTCACAGTCTCCCAAAACCTTTCAGTTTTATCACTCTGAATGGCTGTTAAATTATATAGAATCATATGTAGCAGACAAACTTGGAATATTTATTGGAATAAATAGAGACTTTGGATCATTATTATGTCGATAGAGCCATTGATTGGTGGTGGATTAGGGCCTCTGAATTGGCCACTGAGTCGTGGGCCGTTTTGTATGAGGAAGTGAGATAAAGTGGATACAAGATAGTGGGCCATGATCAACAAGTGTCTTCAGTCCTGTAAATGTACTCACAGCTGTCTTCGTTCCGGAACGATGCTGTTTCTATGATGAAATTCTCAGAGCTACCACAGCGACTATCTATAAAGCTGCAAATGCGTCGAGGAGAGACCAGATCAACCATATAAATGTGACAAATAACGTCGAACAGACTGTTTTGACTGAATCCACGAAAAGTGTTTATACACCTGAGAGACAATGTACCTGAAGTAATTCCTGTACAAGTTGGGTGGAGTTCTGAGCCGTAATTTCGACACCCGAATGGAAGTTGTTCCGTCGATTGGTAGGCGTGAAATGCTACTATTTGAGACACATATTACAAAAACATCGGTATCCTGTCAAGACAAAACTAACGAAAACATTGGCAAAATAAAATGATACATTCTTTTACCTATTTCTGCTGGTTAAATTTCAAGTATCGAAAGGTTTGATCTCAGAAACTCAAGCCCAGCCTACCAGCAGTTTGTAACTTTCAAGTTGCTAGCTTCTGAACAACGCATAAATCTCCTGAATTTACCGTTCCATGTTTAAGGCTTTTACTCAGTAACTCTTACACCGCTGATCATTATCCGCAAGGTTACAACCTGGCATTTTCTCCGTACTATTATCTCTATGACTTATGAACAGCCTAATGGATTCCTAAAAACTTACAACTATTCTGTCGTATTACGCCTACAAGGCGTCTGTTTTACTTCAAGCCCTTGCTAAAATCGCACTGTGTCCCTGGCTAGGAAATGAGGGAAACAGAATGAGCAGAAAAAAGATGGAGCATCAGAAAGCAGTTGAAAACTCGATCGGTTAACCCCTCCCCCCAACCATCATCTTATGTTAACAGTAAGTATCTGACCGACAGGTACTGTGTGAAAATGTTGGTGGTAAAAAAACTCTCGCAAAATC
The DNA here is from genome assembly GCA_016165875.1 of Acanthopleura granulata. NCBI lineage: Eukaryota > Metazoa > Mollusca > Polyplacophora > Chitonida > Chitonidae > Acanthopleura > Acanthopleura granulata. The sequence continues at coordinate 18,322,422 of JABBOT010000008.1, forward strand.
AGTTACGACAGCAAAACATCAACATGAACTTGACATCCCACAAATTCTGCAGAGGGGTCTGGGATTGGACATGGGATGGGCAGAGAGCCTAAGTTTGATTTGGATCCATTTCTCTATCGCATTCCTTACATCTCAGAAGTGGCATTTTTTTTAAAACGCCTCTATCACATAGAGCTTCATGCTCCTCCACCTCCCCCCCTTCCAAATAAACACATATTATAATTTATATATTATAATTTACACAAATATAAAATAACTCCCGCCTAACATTAACACATTTAAAAAATAACCTCTCACCCACTAACATCTATTGATACTGCCAGTAAACCCAATCTCTTTGTAAAGAGAGCGCGTGACCATCAGGGACTCCGTAAATTGTTTAAGTACCACACCTCCACACAGACCTCCACGCTGATGGGCCTTCCGCACTCAGATATGCAGGAGACGGGAGCCTTGGTTTCCTGCCACAGGCCAACATACAGCGGTACCGACGGGGAAACATAAAAAGAGCTGCTCATGAAACAGGATTATGTTTTCCTTCAAGAAAAGCAACACTACGTTAAAGAACTAAATCAACGTCGCAAAAAATAAACCATACTTCATTTGGTGCTACATACAACAATGAATTCAAAACTTTCACAACTTGTTTGACAAAAGCTGTTTGCACAACAGAAAACATTACACAGTGTTTCAGAACATCAGGCCATCAGTTGCCTTACACCTGAAAACATAATACCTTAAATGATTTACTACCTTGCTAATTGGTTTATGGATGAATTAAGAAATACATTCCAGTTTCCTTCTCTGCACAAATACAATGTATCTCGCTATTTTATTCAGTTTTTTGAAATTTTGACAACCCTTCTCACAAAACCTTCTAGTCCGCCTACACCCACCCTAATATACGTCTTTGGGGATTATCTTTACAGCCTGTCTCCCGTGTGGGTCCGATAACAGTACAGGCTGGTCCTTCCCCTAATATTTGCAGTCGTTATTCTCAGACATTGAAGATATGTGTTTACCATTTTGGACTCACCAGCAGACACCATTTGTAGGGTGTCCTTAACATATTCTACCAGACATATTTTAAAGCGTTGGGTTACCATTCAGTCAATCCAAAACAAATGAGCATTAAAACAGACAAGCTTCTGCATTCCCATATGAACAAAAACCATTTCTTCTTCTCTGTGGTGTTCAGTGCACCACCGCAGGGCATTCCACTGTCCACTTGTCTGGCAAGAAAAAACACATCTTGCAAATGCTAAACTACCATTATCCATCGAAAAAATTATTTGGTATACCTTTTCTGGTAAGCATTTCCCAGTTAAATTAAATTGAATAATTGAATTCCCTTCACATAGGTTCATCACCTCCATTTCACATGGGAAATTGACATTAAAGCTTTATTATCGCTGTACACAATGAACATCCTTTACGGTACTATACCAGCATTTTACTCTGCTAAATTTCCCTTTCCCGGACATTCTTGTCTGTGCTATACATTCGACTACCTCTAGCAGGATTCGTCGTAACAACACATTTAAATCAGCGTTTTGTCCCGTTCTACTCTGTTTATTTATTTGATTGGTGTTCTTCGCAGTTAGGCAGTACTCAAGAATATTTTATTTACACGACGGCAGTCAGCATGATGGTGTGAGGAAACGCGCGGCCATCCTCAGGTTCCTGGCAGACCTTCCTATGTACGGCCGTAGAGGAAGCCGGTAAGAACTGGACTTGACCTCACAGCGATCGCATTGGTGAAAGACACATGGGTATTTAAGCCGCGCTGGCGCGCTAATCCCCTCGGTCAGGTCGTACTTTGTCTCGGAGTGTATAACGTATAAAGTCATCAGGTACCTTCTCAAAGTCGTTTTTTTTTTACATCGTTAACATCAGTTTCGTCCACTCATACACCTGTTCACTGCTATCGGCAACCTTGAATACGATCATATCAGATAATGAGAGATGATAATTGAAATGGTGTAATTCGATATGGAGCGACAAGTTTTTTTCTTTTTTCAAACAAAAATGTTTAAAATACGGCTGTTTCCAATATCCTTAGAATAAGATATTCTAACAGACATATTTAAAAGCGTTGGATTACCATTCAGTCAATCCCAAGACAAATGAGAATTCAAACAGATAAGCTTCTGCATTTCCATATGAAACGACATGTTTGACCTATCTAAAACAGAAATGTTTCCTTCATGATGAAGATGATTTCTAGAACTAGATAACTAGAACTTTTCGGCATGCATGATTTTTTTTCTTTTTAATTATATTCACAGGATTTGAAGTTAATATATTCTTACAGTATATTAACGGTCAATTATTCGAAATAAGCAAGCATTAAATATAAAATAAAGAGACCATAAGAGTGGCGTCGGACACGAGACAGAATGAATTTTTCTTTTTCTTTCTTGGTTGGCTGTAAGTGATCTCCAGGACGAAAAACTAGCGATGGTAACATGGTGATCCAAGCGAAGTCGTATACTGTTGACTCAGACGTAATACAGGGAGTGGTAAATATGGACACAGCGAAGTCAGGGGAGAATCAAACCAGAGGCCAAGTCGCTATGCCGCTTTGTTCGCCGGGTAAACACGGCCACCCCGGGAACACGTTCTCTTACATCGTTTGTCCTTCTGTCTCTCCCCATACAAACAATTTTTTAGTATGTCCTCCTCATACTAAGTAATATTTTTTTCCGGGGGGAATGAAAATCGCTCTTACTGTAACCTTATAAAACATGACATCGATAATAGATTTCTACAGTAGAATTCAAAGCTGGCCAAACAGAAATAAAATGATTTTCACATCAAAGGGGCTGGACATTATAGTGGGGGATATGTGAGAGAAGAGTTGGCCTAATGGAGTCATCCGTCTCTTGCCGGAGCTGGCCGCTGTCTCTCTGTGTGTAAGAGATGGCCACTCGAACCAATCCTTTTCATTTAGTCGGATCTTCTGAGAAACTCCTTAGCCAACAATGAATCTTAAACTATCGAAAATTCACCACTGTGTACTACAGTTACCCGCTATCTATCAACGAACAAACTCTCTTCCAGATAACATCATTCATTACGCAGCGAGCTCGTTTCACGATTGTGTGAGATCGACAATACCGTTTTTTGGTTTCACTCAAATCTATAAATTACTTACGTATGGCTGTGCTAATGTGCCCGACATAAGAACTTATTAGAAGTGACCATGTTGATGAATTGCATGGAATGCATTAAAGGTTAAGTGCGGACATAAGTGTTTTTATTTTTGGTCAAGTTATTAACTTCCTTAATGATACTAATTCAAGACCCTGGTCACAAATTGATTTCAATTTCCGTTACAGGCATCAAGGCTTTTTTCAAGTTTGCACCCGACTGATACAGAAACCGTTGTAAATGTATTTATGACATCATGATAAATCTCTGCGTCATGCAGCCGCTGTACTTCCTGCAAGTGGAGCAATTCATCACGCATCCACTTTGAGGTAATAACGAACATGAAACCGAGGGGATAGATCAAAAAACAAACCTGTCATTTTTCACATTTCCCGTTTTCCTTGGTCAATTTAGTTTCTTTCTTTTCTCGTACATGTTTGACTATTTTTCAAACACGGAATCATCCGTTCGCTTTTCTGGGTAAAAACCAAACAAACATTTGTTGACTTAGGACTTACTTTACTTATGTATGATTAGTGAAGTGACAAGAAGGAGGTGTTCGCTATTGAAGGAAAAATCCCTTCACACTCTGGAAGGGCAAGACTCTTTGCATAAATTAAACTAAGGGTTTTTACTTCTCGCCATTATATTGAACAGGAAGGGCAAAAGGATTAGACAACATTTTATGGGATTTTACGTTTTTACAATCACCCAAAACGCTTCAGTATTTAATGCTATGAATGGCTGCTAATTTATTTAAGATTTATCTGTACCGGTCAAAGTTGGAAACGCTTGCGAAGTCGACGGAGCCATTGATTGTTGGGGAATTAGGGCCGCTGAATGAGCTACTTATGAGCCGAGGCCGCGTTGTATGAGGAAGTGTGGTGAAGTGGATACAAGATAGTGGCTCATTATAAACAAGAGTCCTTAGTCCTGTAAATAACACCGTGTACTTACAGCTGCCTTGAAAGAACGGTGCTGTTTTGATGATAAAACTCTTAGAGCTGCCACAGCGACTATCTATAAAGTTGCAAATGTGTCAGATCAACCATATAAATGTGACAAATAACGTCGTACAAGCTCTTCTTACTGAATCCACGAGAAGTGGGTCTATATACCTGAGAGGGAATGTACGTGAGGTAATTTCTGCACAAGCAGGGTGGAGCTGTGAGCGGGGACCTCGACGCCCGAATGTATGTTTCTGCCAGTGGTTGGGCGTGGAACGAAATGCAGCTTATCGAGAGACTGGATCATATTAAAAAGTAGCCTGCCAAGACAAAAGTGACAAGAACCTTGGCAAGGCCAAATGATCTATTCTAATTCAATTCTTCTGTCACTTCTACAGAAGACATGGCAACCAAGTGTCATGGCTGAATGAGACTCCGCTACTTATCCCATGATAAGGGACATTTTGACTTAATCACTTCGTAACTTGGCTGAAAATGGCGGCAAAAACAAACGAATTATCCACCTTTGAACAAAACAGAGTTTTAAAGGTGAAAATTGAATCTATGCATTAGTTTTCTGGCACCCTTTATTACTGTGGTAAAGAAGGTGACGCGTTAAGGCGGGGAATCGGTCCACAGCTGATATATCATACAAGTATAAATCTGCCGAGAAAAAAATTTTTTCTTACATTTTTTATTTTTACAGTTTCAAAGAATACAATATTTAGGAGTTAATGAGTTACTACAGGGATTATATCTTAGTATACTTGTAATTTTTATACATAAGATCTTTCTTATCGTTAAAACAATAACTTTGTCTTTCGTTGTACCAGAACTCTTTGACTCACTGATGTTGGAGAAATACATCCTCAGTTACCCTATCTTGCGATTGTTGTGTAGTGTTTAGCGATTTTTATCATGCAGGAACCTGTGGATGGTCGTGGATTTCCCCAGGGCCTTTCCCCGTTTACTCCCACAACAATGCTGGTCGTGAATATAGTTGAAATATTCTTGAGCACGGCGTAAAACAGAAAAGTAAACAAATAAATAAATAGATATTTTTTACTAATACTAAATTTTTCTTCGGAGAGGAAGGATGTGGGTTCGATTCTGGCAATGTTACATCTACATTCTGTATTTTTTTGCTGTTGTTTGAAATAAATGTGTAATTTAAACCGTAACAATTAATTTAATTTTTTATACTCATTCCACATATATATGTCAACAATCACACTGAGTATCTCTGATGACCCAGTTTTCAGCATGCGGTCAACGGCGTTCTGTTTCAGCCATGGTCCAATACGTCGTCTAACAACATCACCTCTTTTGTCAACTTCAACTCCAAAGACACGTATACATCTAAATTTACGCGACACTATGTCATATACCGTTTCGTGTAACATAGTCCTCCATGAAGAACATATCAGAATTCACCCTAGCAAGACCTCTATTTTGTTCCTATTGCCCCTGAGAATTGCCTAAAGAGAAATTTTGTCTTTTTAATAACCTGCACAGAGGAGAGGGTACAGGGTTTAATAATTCTGCTCAAAGCGTTTTCAGTTATCCAGATAAAAATATCTCTCTCTCGCTCTTTTTTCGCCCTTTACGTCGTATGTATGCTGTTTAAGAAAAGGAAAACTTAGATAAACATGTAACAAATATCCCGCCTTGTCAGAAGGATACATTCCCGTCAGTAGATACGTTTACCAATCTAGCGGAAATGCTTGGTGTTTGAACATAGGTACTAAACTAAATTTCAAGCATCGTACTCAACGGGACACTCCATAGCAAACTAACAGCAGGTGATAATTACCAATCATTTTCAATATTGACGTCAACTGTTTCCAGCTGCTTGCATCTAAATAGCGCGTTTCATAACCTCATGAATTAACCGTTCCATGTCTAAGGCTTTTACCGAATGACCCCCCCCCCCGAACCAACATCGCTGATCATTATCCGTACGGAAGCTACCTGGCGTTTTCTCCCAGCTATTATCTCATTGAGTGATGAACAGCCTGGTGAATTCGTAAGAATTTACCACAACAATTCTGGTTTATTACGCCTACACCTCACCCGTCTTACTGCAAACCGTTGCACCGTGCACGTGATGCTTTAGTGGCTGTGGAATTGAGGAAGCAGAATGAATAGAAAGCAGATGATGCTCTCTTTAACAAGAAACTGGGTTAGTAGTTACTATTAATAGCTGTTACTGGATGGTACGTTACTTTTCCCATGTGTTTGGTGAGAGTAATTTTATACTTCTTGATCTGAACCCACAAGAGATAATGCAAAATCGCATTGGAATATATTTGAGCATGGGTGTGTGTTTAGTTGAAGCTTACGGTTCCAACAGTGATAGCTGTGTTTTTAAAATACCGCTTATTAGATGTAAGGGCTACTATAAAAAAGCCTCCAAATCCTACCATAACTTCACCAGGTTAGTAGAATTTGTGGAATGTCAATAAAGTTAAAGTTTTGCTTTTACGGAAAGTTTGATTTCAATGGTGTGAGGGGTCACTGATTAAAAGCCTTAAACATGGAACAGTTAATTTCAGGAGGTTTATTTACTGTTCAGATGCATGCAGTTGAAAAACAGTTGACGTTAGTATCGAAAATTACCGTTGATTATCAACTTCTGTTATTTTGGTGCTGAGTTTCAGAGGTCGAACCCTTTTTGAGCTTGATTCTTGAAATTTAGTTAACATTGATAGTCACGCTTAAATTGTGAAGATCAGGCGTTTCCGCTAGATTTGCAAACATATCCACTGAGATGGATGTAGCCCGCTGGAACACACGAATACTTGTGACATGTTTAGCCAATTTTTACTTTTCTGTACAGCATACAACGTAAAGCGAGAAAGAAATATTTAAAAGATATATCTGGTTAGTCAAACTATACGTTTGGACCTGGATTATTAACTCGCTACACCACCCTCTGTGTAGATTACCCAAAACACAATTCGTCAGTGTATCTCTGATAGCGACAAAAAATAAGAAAAAAAACAGAGATAATTTTAAATTGATTTTCAGCTATATTCGAGAGGAAAGATTATGTCGCACGTAGGGCTATATTGTACAGTGTCGGGCAAATTGGGATATATATGTTTGGAGTTCACACAAGGTTCTAGTCTTTCTTTGGAAGAGTGTAGTCTGGAAAACCAATGCACGTCCGGAGAGTGCGCAGTTTAGACGAAGAATGCATCATTTTATCTTGCCAATGTTCTCGTGATTTTTTCGTCCTGGCAGGATGCCATTGTCTGTTTAATTTGATCCGGTCTCTTAAATTGGGGCATTTCACTTCACGCGCAGCGATTGACAGAACAACATCCATTCGGCCGTCCAAATCCCCACTCAGAACTCCAGCCTGCTTCTACAGGCCTTCCTTCAAGTACATTCTCTCTCAGGTATATACACCCACTTCTCGTGAGTTCAGTCAAACCTACACGTACGCCACTTGTCACATTTATATAGTCGGTCTGGTCTTCTAACAACCCATTTACAGCTTTGTAGACAGTCGCCGTGGCAGCTCTGAGAGTTTTATCATCAAAACAGCACCGTTTTTTGAGACAGCCAGCTGTACGCCCACAGTGTTATTTACAGGACTGATGACACTTCTGGATAATGGGCCGCTATCTTGTATCCTCTTCCTCTCACTTCCTTGTACAAAGCGGCCTACGGCTCATAAGTGGCCCATTCAGCGGCCCTAATCAATGGCACTGTCGACATAATCATGATCCAAAGTCTCTGTTTGTGACAATTGTTGAAAGAAGCAAAATTAACCTGCCTCACAAGCGTTTCCAATCTTGACCGGTACATAAAATATTAAATAAATTAGCAGCCATTCATAGTGACAAATACTGAAACGTTTTGGGAGATTGTAAAAACGTAAAATCTCATAAAATGTCTAATCCGTTCAGTTCAGTATAATGGCGAGAAGTAAAAACCCTTAGTTTAATCTATGCAAAGAGTCTTACCCTTCCAGAGTGTGAAGGGATTTTTCCACTCGTCCTTCAATAGCGGACACCTCCTTCTTGTCACTTTACTAGTCATATATAGGTGAAATGAATCATCATCGATTCAACAAAGGCGTTATGTTTTATGGACATTATGTCAATTGCCTGTATTCCTAAGTCGTTAAAGCTTTGCTTGGTTTGTACAGAGAAAAACGAACGGCTGATGCCGTCTTTGAATAATGACAAAACATGTACGAGAAGAGGAAGAAATTAAATTAGCCAAGGAAAACGGCAAATGTGAAAAATCGCATGTTTGGTTTTTGATCTATCACCTCGGTTTTGGTGTTGGTTATTACCTCAGAGTGGGTGTGTGATGAATTCCTCGACCTGGAATAATAGCGGCTGCTTGACACAAAGATTTATCATGATTTCAGAAGTACATCGGTTTCTGTATCAGTCGGGTGCAAACCGGACGGAAGTTTGCGTTTTTACCTTTGGTGCCTGTAACGGAAATTGAAATCAATTTATGACTTGATTTTGAGTCTTGAAGTAGTATTATTAAGGAAGTTAATAACTTGACCACAAATAAAATGTTTCTATCCGCACTTAACCTTTAATGCATTGCATGCAATTCATCAGCATGATCATCATTATAATTCTTATGTCAGGTTACTAGAGCAATATCGCAAGTACTTTATAGATTTGAGTGAAACCAGAAAACAGTATTGTCGATCTCACACAATCGTGAAACGAGCTCGCTGCGTAATGAATGATGTTATCTGGAAGAGAGTTTGTTCATTGATAGATAGCGGGTAATTGTAGTACATAGTGGTGAATTTTCGATAGTTTAAGATTCATTGCTGGCTAAGGAGTTTCTCAGAAGATCCGACTAAATAAAATGGATTGGTTCGAGTGGCCATCTCTTACACACAGAGAGACAGCGGCCAGCTCCGGCAAGAGAGGGATGACTCCATTAGGACAGCTCCTAGATCACGTATTTTATTTTATTTCTGTTTGGCCAGCTTTGAATTCTACTGTAGAAATCTATTATCGATGTCATGCTTTATAAAGTTTCAGTAAGAACGATCAGCACATCCCCAGGAAAAAAAATGCTGTTTTGTATGACGACAAACGGAAGGACAAACCATGTAAGCGGGCGTGTTCCCGGGGTGGCCGTGTTTACCCGGCGAAAAAGCCGGCTTAGCGACTTGGTCTCTGGTTTCATTCTCCACCAATCGTCCCTCTGTCCACTCCCCGTACTATGTCTGAGTCAACAATATACGAGGTCGATCGGACCGCCATGGTACCAGCACCGGTTTCCATTCTGGAGAGTGTTTTCAAGCCACAAGCAAGAAAAATAGGAACGGGGTCTCCTTAATCTCTGGTTTAGTTTTATTCCTTGGTTACTTTGAAACGTTTAAATTGTTATCAGTAAGAATGCACTAGAGGTGATTCAAGACGCACAAGAAAAAAATCCAAAGCTGAAAAAGTTTATGGAGCAACTAGTGTTGATCGGTCATGTTGATGCTGTAAGTCCATCCTGCCAAATTTGGAACCAGGGTGACTTGAATTGACGTGAAGGAATTTGGTGTTGTTATTGAATATAATATTGGTACGTTCGGAAGCGAACACCTGTTGGTGTTGGTACAATGGTAAGGGATCACACACATGGGTGTTTGGCGGAAATTGAACACACCGATTGGTGTATGTGCAGAAATGCATAACATCTCATGGATTAAAGGATGTTTTTGACTGTATTGAAAGTACAAATTATGGTTCCACATGAAAGACCCGTAAATCGCTTATTTCAAATTAGATGTACTCCAGGCCAGCAACTATAATTCAGTACAGGCACACTGGCAATGCAAACAGAAAACGCCAATAAAACTCGCTGACAGCGCTGTAGAAATGTATTCGTCTATTTACACGCCAATCTATTTCTTACACCACTCTGTACAAGCAATCATTTTTTTACATAGATTTCCCGCAGAAAGCTGGGCGTTGGATAAGATTAAAGCACAAGAGGTGTTAACAATATTGATTATAACGTTTAGCCTTGCGGTAATCAATCCCTTTCCCGAAGGCCATGTCTCGATGTCCTCGAGAATTACATCTCGCCATGTTGTGTGCCGAACTTAGGAGAAGAGCCTCACGTACAGCGTTACCTTCCGACAGAACTGCTTCCGGTAAGCAATTTACAAGCAGTGTTTCGTGATTGAAGCGCCAAATTCGTCACTCATGTACCAACCGTCAGCTAAACACTGGGCTGTCTCAGCGGATAATTTCAGTTCAAACGACTACAGCTTGCAGAGTAAAATCAGAGCTGCTTATGACAATTGGCAAATGGTCAATTCGTGAAATCTGGCATCTTGACAATGTACCTCTGTTTGGTTTTATTGTAATCATATAAATGGCTGAAAGGTATCAACTCCTGTCACCATATGATCTTCGGAGAATGAGATAATAAAATGATGCTGTAATGTCAATGCTCTGTTCAAAGCATTCATTCGTTAAAACAGGCTCTCATACAAAGATGGTCAATGTCCATCCTTTTCAATGCCGCTGCACGTAGTTGTCTTGTGTCCTCTGCCATTGTGAAACTGGTCGAGAGGAAACAATAGGCATCCTTACGCCTTTAATATTTGGTGTCTGCTGAATAGTCATTCATAATATTTTATTAAAATTGAAGTGTCGTGAGTAAACCACTGACTTTTGGTGAAGAACTGACAAGCCTACCCACATTTAATGCACAGGCTTCCATTGCCAGGAAGAGCTTCAATTGAATGCAAGTTATCCCAGAGGAACTTCATGCAAGACCAACTAAACCGGCATAAAAACAGTACTCCTGGCTCAAAGCCCCTCGTTAGAACACTGGGGTGAGGAAATGCCCAATTTGTTTGTTTCATTCGGATTTAATATCTCTTTTTTTCTCTCTCTTTTTATATTTCGTTCATATCATGCACGGCGATGTCTCATTGTAGCGGAGGAGTCCCAGTGTCCTAACATGTTTAGTGTTGCCTAACTGGAACGCCGTACAGAAAACACCAGACACGACGCCCCACCCAGTCAAATTTTACTGAAACAGGGACGAGTAGTGCTTGGTCTATTCGCCTTATGCTGAGGCAATTTAATTCCAGGGTTGCCTATTTTAAAGTCTTAAATATGAGTCGGCTCGGGATTAAACTCGAGATATATTCTTTATAGATAGATTCTGTACGCGCTGCGCACTCTAGCCGGTGTGGAGTCTCAAGGATTCCATATCATAGGTTAGGATTACCCTAAACCAACACCTTACACGTCCTAGCGAAAAAATGCAAGCATTTCAATGAATCACAATCCGCTCCCTATGAAACCACTATTACAGTGTACAAATGCACAGCCCATTTTGTTGTCTAAAAGCTGGAGCTAAATATTTACTCCGAAGGATAAATGTATCCCGAATTAAGGAAAATCTGGTGTAGTAAAGTTTTCAAATATGTCTTGTGTCTGCTGTGTCAAAGAGATAAAGAAAAGAAAAAAAACGCCCATTAATAGCCTTGGTTCTAACAATTACCCCGAGAAAAATTATAAAAGAAGGAAATAACCCCTATTTCCGGCGACACTGCGCCCGAGGTGATTTGTTGTCACGCTGGAATATCATATCAGAGGTTAGTGAAAGCTTGTCTGTATTTCTAAGCTGACAACAATGTTTCCCAAACAATAAAAATGCAATGAGAAAAACACTGGAATAATATAGGTCATTCCCGTACCATTAGCTATGACATTATAAAGCTTTTCTAACGATTTATGTTATTTGCAACCCGATCATTAAACTCCGTTTGAAGACTATGTTATAAAAAAGAAAGCATACATCTTTGTTAGGTTGAAGTTTTCAGAATGGTATTGTGTCTAACTCAAAGCTTCTTTTGTAAGAGTCTGTGAGATGTAGGTGTAGGTGTACCTCTATGTGTAACATGCCTCTCGAGGATATATACAGGACCGCGACCTCGGACCACTTCTCCCCACCTCAGTGCTACAGAGCTGCACTTTCTGATCAAGGTCGTTTGATCTGCCCTATCGATCTGCTCCGCTCTAACCCCGCTTTCCTCTGAGGCGAAGAATGGTTCTTGTACCTCGAGTACCCTTGGGATTCCCCTAGTCGTGAGGAACTAAAAAACGATTATACGTTTACTTGCAGAAGAAGAAATGAATAAAAGAAAGGAAAGAATACAAGGAAAAAAGAAAAGAGAGAACTCGATAAAAGACGCACCAGACAGACACTAGTGGAGAACTCGGCTATGTCTAGGTGGTGTAGAGCGCCAGTGTTAAGACAGGCAGACAAGGCGATGTTCTGTTTTCATCCATGGGCTGATCCTCGCTGCATGATTGAGATGTTTGTCTTCTAATCACTCCATTATTGAGTTGCCCAGTTCACTGTTTCTCACATTGTGACTCTCGATGTCTTATCTCCCGTACTGTGATTCTCAGTTCGCTGTCTCTCACATTGTGACTCGATATCACGTCTCTCCATTGTGATTTTCAGTACGTTGTTTCTCACAATACGACTGACGACATTATGTCTCCCTGAGTGTGATGTTCAGGACATTGTATCTCTCACTATTTCTCTCCATAGCCATGTCTTTTCTCACTGTCAGTCTTTACTATAATTCTCGTAGCCATATCTTTTACAGTTTGACGCACAATGTTGTCTTTTGTATCCGGATTCTCATAGCCACGAGTTTTACACCATGATTCATATTGTTCTTTCTTATGCCATGATTGTCATTGTCCCTCCGTAGTATGGCTCACATTATCCTATACCTCATACCGTGGCTCTAATTATGATGTCGTCTCTCAAACAATGTATCTCAGTATTTTGTCTTATCACGCCCGGTCTAATACTATATCACGGCTCATACTATGGTTCTCAGCTAAAACTGTGAATAATATACCAGAGGGATCGGCAACGAGGTGAAGATCACATTATTTCACGGCGAGACAACTGGTTAACGCGACGGTACCCTGTCAAGGGAATCACAGTGAAAGGGAGCCATGAGTTGGATCAAGTTATTGATCCGTTTTCTCTGTATGTGGGACGGTATGGTTACTTTGTCGAGCAGCCCAACGGTCTTGTAGTTGTTCTTTAAGTGTTCCGTAAATTTTTCTGAGTTATGTTGTGTTCAACAGGTAACATCACTGACTCAGGCAGCTAACAATGGATGTGTGGATTAAACCCATAAATGTGGGTATTTTTGGCCATTGCAGTTCACATTAATAATGGCGGTGGCAGCTTTCGCAGATACGTGGGTTTGAATTGATCGTATCTTTACATATCCAGAGTCGTCTTTATCAACAACAACATGTAATTATTTCTTTAAGTTTTAAACACTTTGTGATCTTGCGGGTGGCTTGACATTCTTGTTGTTACCATAAGGTGGCTGATTGCAAGGATAAATACGGTTATAAATGACATATTTTCAGTCTGTAATACCGAAAAATACAGGTCAATCCAGCGTCAACTGACATAATGGATACAATTACGTAGAATGGATCTCATCATCAAAGTGCTATGAAAGTATCTAGTGGTTGTGAAGATTTGGGATTTTCATTGTAATTGTCCTTTTGTATTTCAGCTATATTAAGCTTTTGTGTAGATATATCGTCATGCTATTGTTTGCAACCGAGGCATGGTTTCATTACATTTGCCGAAATATATATATATATATATATATATATATATATATATATATATATATATATATATGCAAGTGGACTTCCCCTTTTCTTAAGTTCACCCGTTAGATGCTTCATTAATAATTAGATGATTGAAACTACATGTTTGCCATTACCCTGTTAGATTGCTTCACAAAGCACCTAATCAGATTGCTACATTTCACCATGTTTCTTGTGCACTAAGCAGTAAAGAATTTTTTCCAGATTATCAAGATGCCCAAGAAAGTTTGAGCTAAGGTTGGGCGGCTGAGGAAGCGCTTCGGTATCACAAGTGTAACACTTTCAGTGTGTCACTTGCATGAGGACATTTCATAGTGTATGGATCAACACAGACTGAGATCGATATTTCGCTCCTCCAGATGTGTCAGGCAGATTTTATTTCAACGAAGACAGAATGTCAAATGATAGCTGAACACTTATTCAAATGGATTCTTTACAAGCGAGCTGCATGTGATTTTTAGACAGAGCACATCAGTATCATCCCTGTCAAGGCTGATATGGATAGGTTCTTGGAAACAACTGATACCTTGAACGATCAAAACCTGCACAGAGCTTGAGTTGCTGCATGTTCAAAGTGTTCTTAAATGTTATTGTTTATATATCTATTTAAATTTCAGAAGTCAACTGGTCAAATATTTTTTCAGTATTGAATTGAGTTATTGTGTTCCAATTAATCTTATAAATCTTAACTTTATGTTATATCATTATTTAAATACATTTATTTATATTTCATATGATTCGTCTTGATATGCTGTTACTAAAACTGAATCCAGCAAATATACTGTCCACTTTGACCAACAGCCAACTACTCGCTATTGGTTATCGCATGATCAAGGCCTTTATTATCTATCACTTTTCATAACTAGTATCTCTTAAAATGCTCTAAAAATAATGGCCAGCTGCAGATTATATGCATCTATTTCCAAATAAATGGTCGTATTCAAATATTTGAGGTATTGGCTTAATCCTAGCCTAGGACAGGGAATTTGTGTTTCCCCCTGGTCTCTTAATCCTAGCTTAGGACAGGGAATTTGGTCTCTCTGGTCTCCTGGTCTCTCTGAATTTGTTGGGGACTTGGTGACAATAAGCGGTCAACGGCACAAATAGGGCCATTTCAAGACCTAGGGTCTTGTAATTGTTTTCGCTGATGGCCACTGTTTTTCACTAATATAGGGTTTTTATGTCACACGTGGGAAAGTTCACCACTAACATGAAGGTCAGCGTTTTATCTCGGGCGTAACAGTTGCATGCACCCATAAAACTTATCTCCCTTGTATAATGAAATACTCTCGAGCATTGTGCATAATAATCATCTGTGGTGTACATACCGTTATAATTCTTGTTTATCTATTGGTAGATTTAATAAGAATGGATCCAAGGTGGAGAGGGAAATAATTGAATCCAATATTTTAGACAAGCTTGGTGTAATTTTTAGGTTTGGGTTGAGAATTCAAACATATTACAATAGGACTCGGCCCATGGGCATTGATCAAGACGGAAGCCTGTCAATGGATCAGGAGGTTGTACATGTACCAAATGTGTGCTCAAATCCCACATGCGGGGATGGGAAATTTCAGAATTTGAGTCTAAGAGTACAGTGCTAAATATCTATGTACAGTATGTTGGCCGCTATACAGGTAACATCTATGTATCGGCCTACTGAATTTCGTCTAAAATTTAGCTTTTATTAATTGACACATTTTCCTTGATTCTGATTTATTTATTCACTTTATAGGATCACTTTCATAAGTTTATAAGTTTTGTGTGTGCAGTTTGATTAATGCCTTCTGAAAAACGTGCGTTGTTTCTCCACTGAACGAGGTAGAGAACGTTGTTGTTGCATTGCAAATTCTTCAGCTTACGACCAAGCTAAGACTGGTAAACGCACAAATTCTGTCTAGCTCTTTACAGTCTATAACATCCTGAACGTTTGCGAATTGACTGTCTGGACATCTTAACATCGATAATGTTGACATTTGATTACAATGGCACTGTCCGTCACAGCACGTTAACTACCGGTTAAATTCGTTGCCAATGAAAGCACCTCCTCTTCACGCATGTGCGTGGGCATATTACACGCTGCTCGCATGACGAACTCGGCTCATTTACATGATAATACCGTGACCTTCACGGTTCAGTGACTCCCATTCACAAGTGCAGGCGTTGTCGATCCCTCTGTTATATTAGTCCCAGGTTAAAGTATCTCTCACACTGTCATTTTCAATATC
This sequence comes from Acanthopleura granulata, assembly GCA_016165875.1. NCBI lineage: Eukaryota > Metazoa > Mollusca > Polyplacophora > Chitonida > Chitonidae > Acanthopleura > Acanthopleura granulata. The sequence continues at coordinate 18,338,415 of JABBOT010000008.1, forward strand.
GTGTCTAATACGCGATTTATTACCATCTCTCCGGCTGAAGTGACTTTTATACTGTCTTGTTTGGCAAACTAATTAGCTTTTCCTGCCGTGTCTCTTTGGCTCTCAAAATGCGTCTTCCACAATGTGACTCTGGTAATATGGCTCTCCGAATGCGTCTCTCACAATGAGGCTCCCGTAATCGGCTACCCAACTGTTGATCCCGTTATGCGGCTCTCGTAATGTGGTTATCGCAATGTCTTTCTCATAAAGTTGTTGTCGTAGTGCGGCTCTCGTAATATGGCTCTCGTAATGCGGTTCTCATAATGTGGATTGAGCCATATGACTGTCGCTATGTGGCTTTTGTAATGTAACTCTCACAATACGATTATGGCGCTTAATAACAGTGGCAAGCAATCAGAATAATATTCTGATTATACAGGCAAGTCCAGTTCGCAGTGAATTTCGCAGTGAAGCACATTTCGTTCTCTTGTGGCACTGCAGTCCTTGTGTACTGCCTAAGGGTTTTAAAACCGCGCCGAAAAGTGGGACGTTTGCCTGGGAGGAACAGAAGATTTCCTAGCCCGTACGGCATTTTTAATGGCTGGAAGGAGTTGTACGCGTTCCCTGTTAATCGGACATTCCCTTCGGCACGGCTTTCTAGGACAATATGAGGAAGCCATGCTGTTATTGGCAGCGTCTATTAGAGAGTAAACACTACATTAAACGATCATAAAGTGCCAGTCTGTCGGAATGTCGGACATGGAGTCTTGTAAGAACAGGCCAGTTGGAATAGTGTGTTAAATATGAATGGAGACCTCAAGGACATCAAGATGCTTCTAGCATGTCGGATGTCCAGCGGCCAGTCGGTTGTTCTGTCCCACTAATCAATGGCAAATTATTCGACAACGCTGATAGCCACAGCGCATCCCTATGAATAAATAATTCCTAACACACAGAAGTGGACTGAGGAGAAAATGACCTTATGGATTCTGATCTACGCCGGTTGCTTTCCCACGGCGCCCAGTTTCGCTGGATATAATGAAGGACAGGCGTAACAGAGATACTACGTCACCCTCCTCGCAGGGACAGTCGGGAGATTTCCTGCAAATTGGCATGTCTTTTGCAGTCATCTTTAGAGCAAGATTCGCTGCAGTGTCAATCAGGCAGCCAATCACGCAATCAGTCTTTTGAACAATTATGGCACTCAGTCACACGATCAAATAGTGTGTATCGATCAAGAATAATGTTTCATACCATGCATGAATCTGGCCTGTTAAATTCTTAATCAATCTCCCGGGGGCGAGAGATCCATCCGGAGTGTCCCTGTTAGCCGGATTACAACCGGAAGTCACACCGCACTACTGTTTTACGGAATTCCTGCACTTCCGCTATTACGTGATTTCCGCTGGCGTGTTATGCAAGGTGTTTTTGGTTCGGCTTACGGACTGGAAACAGATAATCGATATGTAATACATTTAACAGTGTCCCTCTGCGTGCCAGTGTTATTCATCATGTAATTAAATACTTATGATATAAACTGTAAGATGTTTGTAGAGTACCGGTATTTTTGTTTATTCGCTGTACTAATAGAATTCGAACTGTTCATGTTGAGTAATCCATCTATTGCATTGACCGAACATTTCGACGGTTCTAAATAAATTATTTTCCACAGTGTTGTTTTCTTTTCCTTAGTCAAGTGCGTGCTTTTATCAATCTACCATTAACGTTTCACGTTAAATGTGACTTTCAGTCACAATATTATTAAAAGAGGTCTTTAATAAATTAGAGCCGATAATTTCTGATGAATTTGCACTTCTGAATATTTTGTGTCGATATTTTATCTGAGACTCTTGCATGGTCATCAATAAAGAAATGTATTTGGGTTTCTAGTGATTTCATTCATTCTGCCAATAGCCTTGCTCTTCCTGGAAAGAAAAATGGTGTTATTACTATAGAGAGATTAAAAGAATACCGATTAACGAGTACTTATTAGCGAATACCATATTTGGTCTAAGTCCATGTTCAGATATCACTGACCCATTCCTCTATGTGCGAAGGTTTTCCTCTCGCATTAGCTGCACGTACTTTTCATCTCACCGCCCAATGGTGAAAAAAAAAGAAGAAAAAAACAAAACAAAACAGAAAGCTAATCCTTTGTTTTCCTCATTCAAATCGTACGCTGTTTATGTTCTACTTCACAACCAACTATATTTCTATAACGGTTATTAATGGATGTTGAGAATTAAAGCCCGGAAGGCATGTGTGTCGTGCAAGAGGGGACACTAAGGAGATCGCACGCTGGTACAGTTAGCAGGAGACCGAGTCGCATCGATCACCAGCCATATGATTATTGCCTATCAGTTCTGATAACACGCTATCACTTTGAAACGTCAGTAAAGACAAATGCCACTTGATATTTTGTACGATAAAAGGCGTAAGTGTTCGGTTGAACTGTACAAATGGGGAGAGTCCGGATAAATGAAGAATCGGCCAATTGTTGCGGTGTTTCTATAAGGCCCTCTTCGTAACCATGACAACGGAGGAGTCACCACACCCGGTTTTTTCCCGAGCTTTCCTGTCAAATTGTCACTGGCGTTATAATGGCTGGCAGACTTCATAGTGTCACGTGGTCCGATTTCTTAGCGTTTGTAGTGGTTGTTTGGTGCGGTTCTATAACGAGATGATGGCGTCCTCGGCAGATCATATGGGTGGTATTGAGGTAGAAAATGTAATGGGATAGATCAATGTCAAAACTTTCCCAAATAACAAAGAGCTGATCAATATATCAAAGCCGGTCTCCGCTGTGTTGCTGGCTACTGCGCACTCAGCAGCAAATGTCAAACCTTCCCTGGCAATGAACGCGTCTTAATTGACAACAACAACAACAAAAAATGAAGATCTCTCTTATTATGGGAAATTAATACTGCTCATAACAGAGCCATAACTAGCGGTATCTGGGTCCTCGTCAATCCGTTTCCCTCATCAATCAAAAACCGCCACGAGCACAACAGCACTACATCTTTTCATTTTTTTATGATGGTAATGTAGGAATTACGCACGAAAGATTCGTTAAGATTTCATTGATTGATGGACTGGGTGCACCGTGCTGTATTGAGTCTCGGAGGCTTAATGGTAAAGGGAAGAGAACCATTCACAAAGCGGTAAAGTGCGGATACAACTTGTTGAAAGGTCAATACATACATACATATACTGCTATTTTATGATTGGCATGCAGGGTGAGACGCTATGGTTACGTTGAACTTTTACTAAAGAATTAATAACTAGAAAGTTATAAAAAATATCCTTTTAATATGAATTCAACTGACAATCAAAATGAGATATGTGACGTGTTATCTTACAAGTTGATCTAAATTGGCACATATGAACCAAGATGAGTTAATGAGTTTCCACACACCCAGGCTGCTCAGCAGAAGGCCCAGGTTTGTACATGTAGCTCAGATTGGATTCCCTGTTGAAGTCGTGGTTATGCTATGAACAATCACAATCCAGTACACGCAAAGCAACTCCTATAATCTGCATTTGTCTTCCGGGATAAAAAAACAAAATTGGAATATAATCTAGACACTGATAGAGGGAAAAACAGAACGGTACCGTTGTAGCGTTCGACGTCAAGCCAGCATTCTACCTACAACAGCCTAAACACCAATCAGACATTGTCTGCTTGGCCTACCATAGCGCTAAACACGTAGGTCCAAGAATCAGTGTCCTGGCCTGTGAAACACCCTAAGGTTATGTAGTGTCCATTAGGTCGTCTTGTGGAGACGGTTGGCTACAGACCGGGCCTTTCCGAGTCAATAGACTTCATCAGGTTGTCAGACACTAGACACGTTTTCACTCTTGACTGAGAAAACGCCTGTCGACTTCTAAGTTGGACGCGTTGAGATGATGTCAAAAAGTAACCCCTCAATTATAACAGCTGATGAACACATTGGCGGTTTGGCGGTCAGCACGTATAGATTTCCGTCGGTCGGACGGCTGAGAACTCACTGACACATTAAGATAGCTGGGACGATAACATAACGTTCGTCTACATATCCACAGCGAGAGCCAGTCGATGGCGAGCTCTCGCCAAGACGTAGATTTACACGAATGTCAGAATAATCCTGTCTCTTAAGGAATTCCCCAGTAGATTATGACCGACATTGGAGGCAATATCCGCCTGGATCGCATACAATAATCGGAGCGATCAAACTGACGGGAAATTCCGCGACATGCCAACCATGGGCAGTCTGTAAAGTAGTCACTCGCTACTAACTGTTGGCCTTATCAAGAGAAGACCTGGGACCAGAGCCACCCAACCAGTCAAGGTATATAGAATAGAAGAAGAGTACACTTTTATAGTTTAAATGATAACACTAAAATCACCATTTTAGTATTCTCCCAAATGATAAGACCATTCAAGATTCGATAAAAGCCAAGTGAAGGAGACAAAGAGAAAAGTTACAAGTTTCCAGCGTAGAAAGAATTGCAAGTGATGGGTAAGCCATTGTCGTGTTAGGCAAGACGGACCCGAGCTGTTTCGAGTACTGTTTAGTCACCCAGTTTTTATCCCCTTTTCCTTGGCTAACAGTTACGTAATACACGTGTTTTACAAGAAAAACCAATATCCCGGTTCAACTTGGATCAGAATATACTTTGCATGGTAAAATAATCCCTTATTTAACTCTGGAGGAATTCATGAGTTTGCGGCACACCATCCTATATGGCCATAACTAAGTTAGAATAAGACGAACAATATTCAACACCGACAATATGATAAAAAAGCTGTACGCACCCCTCGAAATCCGTTCCTGTATATAGGGTATATAATCTGTATATAGGGTCTGTAGTCCTATGTTTCTATGTAAGATCCATTGCTCCTATGATACTTTGCTCCTATATAAGGTCTACAATTTTCCCCTCCTATATGAAATCTCTAACTACAGACAGGGTAAACATTAATATCACAACTGTTCCCAGTCTTTTTCCCACGACTTTTTTCTCCCATCAGAATGTTCCTTTTTCCTTTTCCATTTCTGGCATGCGCAAGCGTAATTCAGAAGACATTTGATCTCTGCACACTTCCATGACACATCATCACACACCCTTACTAGCAAGATCACAAAATGCCGTTAAATTAGCTGTACTGGGAATCTGACACCTCAGGGTAATATAGCATGTCGACGATGATAGCACCAGCGATAATATCAACTGTCGTATAAAACTCTGCTAAAATCTACATCCGGTATTGACCGATCAATCATTCAGTCCTGGAAAGATGAGCAGTGAAGTCAGACGAGCGCTGGACCCCAACGTCATCTGAATACTGCGGAAGTCAGTTTTTACGAAGAACCGTCTTTTAGCGGCTAATCAAGGCATACAAAATCAGCATGACACTTTGGCAGTAATTCTTCCGCTTGTCTCTCGTTTAAAAACTGTCCCAAGTCAAATACAAATCTGAAAAGGAAAAGGCGTGCCCTAGTAAAAATGCGATCGTAATGAACGGTACAGGTAGCTCATGCGCATGTCTATAATTTACAATATCTTCTGAAATCTGTCACACTGAAATGGATTAAGTGGGAAAAACGAAAGCACCAAAATGCCACAAATTCTTGGAAACCTGTGCTAATTTCCTGTTTTGTTTAACGTTTAAAATATTATCAGAAAACGAGATTTAAAAAATCAGTATCGCGGTTTAGTGAGATTTACCATAAGTGACTAAGGACTCCATCTTTGGCACACCATTTTCCATCACAGGACATCTATAAGGCGATAGTGGTGTCAACAGTTAGTCTAAATACCGACTGTTAACTGAAACAGAGGAAAAAAAGGAGTTGAACAGCTGAAACAATACAACCACGAAATAATGGAAAGTAAAATGAAATAACAGAATGACTTCACGTCAACGTGTTAAGAATGGTTGCTCGTAAAAACGCAACGACAAGCGATTTACTCCCACTTAATCGAATTTTGGTGGATCCAATTTGCCCTCAGTGGCTCTCTTTTGACATGTCGGTGTAGCATCTTCATTAACATTATTGCATTTACCCAAACTTCTGACATAAGTAAGTGGATGGATATTAAAGTGTAATAGCATCAGTCTCTCGGACAAGGGCAAGAGTACAGAACAGATTATGTGGACAATCCTGTAGAGACACGCAATCGCTTTTGTTATGCTCTTATCTTGAGCTGCGACATCCCGAGCTCAGATTTGGACGGCCACGCCAAGCTGCTCTGTCACCGCTGTCTCTTGACAATGTCTGAGACACCGGAACTTGTTTATCAAAATTTCACTAAAAGTAAATTAAGCAAGCAAGATTCTAAAACCTGGTCTTTTTTGGAAAGACAATCCTTTTAGATTGAATAGAAGGGGAAGGTGAGTAGGGTTAAACATATAGGTTTGTGATAAGTTAGCTGGCCATTCCATTCGACCTCATGACCTTATCTCGGTTAAAGCGATCATGTGGGTGCGTCACTTTGCCTGGGCTGAGTGGTGGGTCTGCCGACCTTGGGGGCAGGGCTTATGTCCCCAGACGCACCACCACACTAAGTACATCTGACATCTAGTTAGCAATGTCAAGGGGGTCGATTGTTGTGTTCGATACCAGGAGGACATGGCTTAGGAAAATGACAGAGCTGTCGCGAAACAGCAGAGACTGTTTCCCGGTATATCCAAAAGATATCGAACTACGCAACGAAGTTCCCTCTGCTAAGACATTTTGAGTACTTGCCTCAAATATAACTGGTGAGCAGGTAATCAAGCAATCGACTGGTAAAGCAGAAGGCGCTTAAAGAGTTATTGCATGGACAATTACCACATTATAATTTTTTCTTTTTGTAATGCAGAACCAGCCTAAAATGGCAAGGGTATGAGCCAGTGTAATTCCGAAACGTTAAGTGGGCAGTGTATCGGGCGACGGACATCCAGTGAGAACTAAATGACTGCGGCGTTTCAGGATGAAGCTTTAAATTGAAGTTTTAAATAGGAATCCTCGACCTTTCTATGTCCGAGTGGTTTTTGGATACTGTTGGAATTGGCCTCATTCCGTTCCAGTACAGAAGAGGTGCCTTCTGGAAGAGGCTTTATTACTGGAGACTTTTCGGAAACACTTCAAGCTGATAATTGAAATATAAAAAAGAAGATTCTGTCCGGCTAGGTGGGCCAGGCGATAAACTAATCACTCTTGACTTAGATGGAGGCAATGCCAACAAGCCCGGCCCAATGTAAACTGCACGGCTCAGCGTTAACAATTCCACCTAGGCACGTTTAAACAAGTCGTCTTTCTTTGGACCAGTAATTAACGCGGCCAATTTACACAGGATCGTATAACCAAGGTGCATCAGACTTAACAAACATGGGACTGGCTAGACACAGGTTCGTCTTAACGTCCTGAAGACAATCCAAGGCTTATCCTGATGATATGTCTGCACTGCCTGAACTAACCTTGTCTCCCTGGAAAAAGCAATACTTACTGATTGCTCACAGCAACAGCAGCGTCTAAGCTGAGACTCGGCGTTGATCGCAATGAACTATACAAAGGACTTTTTTCAGTGATTTACTGAGTTTATTTGTTACACAGCAAACATTGCCTCGTGGAAAAAGGCGTATAGTTTGTGTGAAGAGAGTCCATGCAGTCTTTCTTTACCGATTTGCCCTCGGTGCATCCCGAACACCAGGGATCATTATCGGTGGCTTTGTTTGCTGCTTTGCTGCCGCAATGCTACTGTAACAACAGACTGACATCATGCTATGGATTTTCATTGTTGTCTTACCTTCAAAAGATATATTCCGGCTCATGCTGCAGCCACGTCTCTGGTAGAACACAAACAATACACGGGTTTACAGACCAATCATTACATGGTTGAAACAACAACGGTGCTGTTGACATAAAGCGACTTTGTTTATGATTGCAGTAAAATGAATTGAAGAATATTAGTAATCGTTAGGCACAGCTGCCATCGGGAAGACGCATTGTATTAATGCCGTGGTCTTTCAAAAAATTAAGGTCTTAAACCATAATTACTGCGCTTGGATAAACAAACTACACTAGCCTCTGGATTGATTGGTTGGTCGTTGATCACCGCCATACTTAAGAGTCTTTCACTTCTAAGATGGCTATAAGTTCTGGGGTTGAGGAAAACAAAATGCCAAGGTTAAACCAGTAGCATGGATTTACACGTCATATTGGTAGACGACAAGTGGTCTTCAATGAACGCGACACTGTGTAGATAGCCACACATGTGGCCTCAACCGCTCATTGGCAACAAAGCTCCCCTGCAAACATTGTCTCTTGGATAAGAATGTCAGTGACATACTCACAAAGTTAATATTCGTCCTAATCACTCGATGATTGACAGGTTTGATGGGCCGACTGTTTCTTTCTAATAACATCTGGGAATTTTCAAAGCCTCCCTTATTCAAAGATTTTATTAATTCTATCTGAAAAAGATTAAAATACAAAACAATAAGCACTATTGACAAGTATTGTTACTTTATATTTTAAGAACGACGTAAAACACAAATGAAATAAATATAAAACAAATTAATTATTCTTCCTCTAAAGCATGAATATTTCCTGGTTCTTATATTGTTCCGCCATCAGAAGCTGCATTCAGAATTTAAGGTATATTTCGTTCCAAATGGCGGAGAGTGAAGGATAGGAACAAATATTAGACCAACCAGTACGCAAAAGGGCCTCTGTCCTGTTTAAAAATTGTAATATGGTGGTCTTTTTTATTAGAGTTTACCATCCTTAGGCCAAGGATAAATTTATGATTGATCGATGCTTACGCATGAAAATTACCGTTCTAAAATTTCCCAGATGAGAATGGGGTAATATCATGTGGAGCAAACGCAAATGATACGTGTGTGGATCACGCATGCGCAACACGCTCAGGTACTCACCTGTCTTTGTGACACGTATATCGGTCTGTTCATAATAACCCACGTGACCGTCTCGTAACATCCGGGCTGTGTCAGCGACCCCTCGTACGTTATGAACTGGGTAGTGTTAGGCAATAACCACTTCATTTTGACTTTGTTTAAAGATACGAATTGCCCTGTGGATAAAATACACCCAATAACAAATGAAGGCTGGAGGTAATGTGTCAATACGATTTTAAAATACTTGGGTAATTACAAACAAACCGCTTGTGAGGAGAATGTTCACTAACCCCGCCAAAACGTTACGAAATGCAAGAAAAAGAACATCACTAGTTGGAACCCAATTTCTGTTGGCCGCATCATAAAGTTGTATATCTGTGAGATCAAACTGTTAATCCCGCCCTTCCCCAATGTCCACAACGCTTTCGCTTTCCATTTACTAGATCCATTATCTTACGTTTGCCCTGATAAGTTTACATCCATCACGGGATAAAAAGTCGTGGGCAAGGTATCTTGATATTCCCGTAGACATTTTAGCCTTTTCTTCTTACCTTGAAACCGGACTTTTGACATAGAATGAGCTAAAACATCAAATTCCTCATTTTCTGAATTTCCCACCTGCCACAAAAAAAATAAATAAAAAAAAACGGATTGATTGGGTAAGACACAAATGAGCTAAGACATCAGGTTCGTCATTTTTTTAGTTTCCTAATTTGGAGAAAAAAACGTATGCACTATTTTGCTTCATACTAATGTGGTAAGACATCAAATACATCATTTTTGGAATTTCCGACGTGCAAAAACAAAAAAGGTGTCATTTCAACGAACTCATTAATCACAGCCTTAATGTTCTGCAATATTCTGCCTGAAGTGAAAAAAGAAAGAAAAAAAAACAACTATGATTACTTTTCGACACACGTTTGAATCATGACATGTTTTAAGTTGGGAAACCATTTTATCTCGTTATGTCTACAATTCCCAGTGTGTTCTGCTGTACCTAATACACAATAATACTTAATCGCAACACACTTCTATCCCTCTCTTTTGTCTGCCGATTTGTTAATTATACAGAAATCTTTAGCAATAGTCTACAGTGAACAGTTAGGTAGAATTGGGGTAACGGTCTCTTTGAAATACATCATAAATGACACTTTCGTTTAATCTAAAGGTAACATTAGGATTACTTCTCACACTAATGAGTCTTTAAACAATAAATCCCTGGGTAATAGTCTGTATTATAAAAGTTTCTCACCTGAACAAAAACCGCTATGCCAGCGATACCGTGGGGAGACCTTTCCGCCTGGGTAAAATTATCATACAGGTCACAGTTATACGCCATTATCTGGAGCTGTGGGGAAACACAGTGGTAACACAACAGTAAAGTTTACCATACTGCTCGGAAAATATTCTCATACCTTTGCTGCAGTGTTATTTAATAATACTGAGTGAAAATTCTGATTTGAAAATGAGCAGATGCTGAGTGTACTAAAAGTGCTAAAAATTAGCGGCAATATGATATATTTTCACGAATAACGAAGAAAAAAGCCCAACAAAGGTGGTGAACTTCACAGGAATCGCTTTAATTCCGTGCAAAGCTGGGGTATCAGGCTGGCTGTTAACTGGCTGCTTATACAGCTATATATTAAACAGGATATACTTGTCAAAGATGCGTACAGAATCTAAAAACCTAGCTCGCTTACGTGAATTACGTACATTTAGATCACAAAAAAAGTTCAACTCACTGAATTATTGATTCGGTTACTTCTCACTTGTCTTTTTTCTGCCCAAGACAAAATGACTGCAAGACTGGCATCCAAATTGTGCGTGTTGCGACATTCTTACAGTGTAAAGTAGGTTCAGAATACAAGAGCTAAGGCTGGATAAAGATAGATAATGATGTAGGAGCACACTAACACACACGCGCAGTCGGTACTTTTGAAGCCAATAAAGATGCGTTGGTCAAGACAATATTGACAGCTCTCAACAAAGTGGAAAGTATCCCATCTCAGAAGACGTTCGTGTTTATTGGTTTGGGACTGGCATCGCTTATTGGATCTGCCAATGAGCGTGTGGAATCAAAGCGGAAATCAAGAGTAATTGTAGATAATGGCCAAGACATTAACCGGAAAACAATAACGTCCGGACATGAGGAAGCTGTACGGTACACGTTTTAAGTGGCACTGCAATTTACCTCGGCCGGAAAGGTCAAGCCGCCAATCTGGTGTTCGCCCCCGTCCAGACCCTCGCTGCCAAAGTGAAACTTGACGTACTGGACTCGATACTTGTACGACAGGGGACCGGAAGTGACGTAAATACTTTCTGTGGTCGTGTCGTTGAGTTTGAGGATGACCTCGTTTCCGTTGTTCATTAATAAGCCTGGCGTCTGCAAACACAACACAGAAACGTCTCGCCTTTATCATTTTTTTTATTTGATTGCTGTTTTATGCCATACCTCTGAGTTGATGTGAGATCAACTCCAACACATGTTAGCTTCCTAGCATGTGTTGGTCGGCATGAACATGCGGATGGTCGTGGGTTTCCCCCTGGCTCTACCGGGCTTCTTCCCACAATAATGGAGGCCGCCATCATATAAGTGAAATTTTCTTGAGTACAGCGTAAAACACCAATCAAATAAATAAATAACTTTAAACCATAAGAAAGAATTGTCCACTTATACGATGGGTTTTATTGGTGGAGGGCACTGGAATGTCCGGGGTAAAAACAGGAAAGTCTGCCACCACTTATTGTCACCAGGTCACAACAAACATAAAAGTGAGGAAATCCAAAAATTCCGTGACCAAACACGGATTTGAACCCACACCTCGTGTTCCCTGGCGATTGAAAGGCAATTGCCACTCTAATCATCAGACCACGACCCTGTTCCATGTCTAACTTTTGGTATAAGGCGAACTCAAACATTTGAAAAGATGAGAGATTTGACGTACACGGGTCACACAGTTCAAGTGATGCAAAATTCAGTTTCTCAGCGTAAATTTCTTCAAGGACAAAAAACGATAGGGTTCACACGTGAACACGAATCTGACTGATAACATGTAAATATCACACAAAAGCGTGGTTTCACCTCAGCTGAATTTCACGGCACATATATTTAGCGCCATCTGAGTGTGTTCCCTGAACACTAGTATGGCACCAAGGGGATTTAAACTTCTTTATTTACCCTTTCGTGAATAAATAAGCCACAGACCAATCCACGTGGAGAAAGCGGAAGGGTAGATGGTTTTAATCAGCTAATCAACTTACTGTTCACGCTCAAATGGACAGGAGCTATGAAGCAGAAAAACGTTTTTCACAACAGTAAAATGATTTAGACGATGTCAGAGCATCCAGAACCGAAATTCACAGTGCCTGAGGTAAGGGCAGTGACGGTTGATTTGATGTAATCTTTTACTCATAGCTTCTACTCATAGTTTACCGTTCTCTCAGACAGTTATATTCCTGTCATGCCGTTCTTTCTTATGGGTTTTGGGTAGCCGAGAATTGGTCGAGTGTGAACAGGCCTGTTGGTGTCGATGAATACGTCTGCGGGTATGTTGTGGAAAGTATGGTGGTGGATATGATTGAAACGTGTGGCGTTGGATTTTAGTGGACTGTTCTCATGCAATGGCTGACGAGCTGTCCCAGTAAGCCGCCTACGGTAGTCTGTAGCATCCCGGAATCCAACCAACGTCTCAATGTGTCCGTCTACAAATATTGGATAGATGTCGACAACGGAAACACGCCGTCAGTGACGGTTCGGTTGCCTTGCTGGCAATATTTCCTCGCTGAAGGTTAGAATACCGGCCAACAATGATCAATACGAACAAGAGATTTACAGGCGAAACCTCTTAAAACTTCAAAGTTCCTTGTACAAATACCAGAGCGCTCTCCCAGTACACTGGTTCTTGTTGAACGGAATATTTATAAACTTTGGCGTCATACATTGCATTCGAAAGACGGCAAACTGAATTAATGCGTGGGATTTATTGCAAACATCAGTTCAAGTGCCACAGGCACATAAAACAAACACAGTTCACCAAAATGTAATTTTGATGGCCTTCTTATAATCAACGTTAATATGATTATCAGTTTTCATTTTGCCTCAGTGTCATCATGGTATGGAATTTCTCATTAGTATTCCGGGAATAAACCGATTTGAAACTGACACAGAAAACATAAAAATCAAATTCTCATTAAAATGAAATTGTATCCGGCAGTTTACATCAACAAGACCAGCGAAGCACATCCTTAAAAAGCCTTCAATTGGGCTGAAAATACCTTGTCAAATGACACCGATGAAAGTATATAAATAAAGAGCGCTGCCTATATATTAGTGACATTTAGGCCGTAAATAATGCATAAAACCGATGTGTTGATATAACTGAGTCAGAGCGAGATATAAAACTGGACAGATTAAATGTTTCTTTGGCAGTTAATTCGTAAGGATATATGGCCGTTCAAATTACCGAGAGTCGACGAAATGAAAGAGCTTTCTTTTCGAACAGATACCAATTTTCACGGTTCACTCCCGAATTCTTGCCATCTGACGATGACTACTTGCTTAGGCATTTAAAAATACATTATATATAGACAGTTAAAGGGGGTAATGGATAGCACCGTTAAAAAGTCGGCAGCTCATTACTGATGACAAGAGACAAAACATCGACTAAGGCTAGTGAATTATGATGATTACTCAAACCTTACAAACTCTGGGATTGCACTTTATTTAATTTAACAAATCCTGGCTGGAATGCCCAGCAAGCGATGTTTTGATTAGAAAGCCTATCTCCCATCCGATATTAGTTTACAGCGCGGATAATTTCAGTATTTTTCATCCATTTATCGAATTAAATTTAAGCTGTTAGACACAAATTGATTTATTGTTGGAGATAGGACTCGTATGATTGTACAGTGGTATGTGGATTTGTCTCCGGACTGCAATATTGCCAGGGATGGCGAAGAGCCGAGTGGCCCCTCGAAGCAGGTGATAACCCCACAGGGCCCCATTACGTAACCTCTTCACACACTTCCGGTCAGGCAAGTAGAATAGTGATGCTAAATAATAGATAATTAGCACAGTTGGCAATAAGAGTGGTTGGTGAAAGAAATATATATATCTGATATGATTTATCATGGGATATCTCGCTGTTATTAAATAAGTATATTGTAATATTCTTTGCCAACTTGCAAGGAAGTTGTTCCGTGCCACAAAGAAGGAACAAGTTGTTGAAACGGAAGTAGAATTCATCTCTGTGTTCATGGTAAAAGAATAGTTAATAGATTTAAATATATCTAGACCCTGTTACAATGTTATACTCCAGCGAGAACAATCAGTGACGTCGATGAAGATTTCACAGATTGAAAAGGGTGCCCGGTCTACGCGGTTCATATTTCTTACATATAACTCTATTTCATTTCTATGTTATTTATTTATTTATTTATTTGATTGGTGTTTCACCTCGTAATCAAGAATTGTGCTCAACTTGTGTTAAATTCAACGTGTGTTATGTAATACACTGGCATAAATGCATTATCTTGGCAGGTATAAATATTTTAAATCACTGAATTCGCTTATTTTGAATATATTAACATCCCCCTTGACTTGAACTCACTGTGATGTTAATCCAGTTATGTGTGGTGTTTTCTTAATCCTAATCCCCCAATTTCCCTTTTTTGTAAACAAAAGAAGTAGGGAGAGCCCGGGGGAAACCTACGACCATCTCCAGGCTGCTGGCGGACCTTCACACGTACGGCCCGAGAGGAAGCCAGCTTTTAACGTGTGGTACAGAATGTAATAACTTACCAGTGATTTAGGTAAAGAAGTTGACAACAATTTCAAATCTGAAGTACTAGCGAAGTGTAACACTCCAAAAACTCTCTGTTTTCTGGGTTGACCGCAGTAGATATCGATGAGTTGCTCCATTTATACCGGTGCGGAAAACAAATAAACTATCATCAGTGATCTTGTAATACTTTCAGCAAGAAAAAAAAGCGCACTCGCACATAGACTGGACACCGTTTGATACGGGAAACTGTGACTGAATAAATGACACGTCGAATGGTCATAAATTAATAAGATTTATTTATTTATTTATTCTTTACGCCGTAGTCAAGAATATTTCACTTACACGACGGCGGCCAGCATTATGGTGGGAAGAAACCGGACAGAGCCCCGGGGAAAACCCACAACCGTCCGCAGGTTGCTGGCGGACCTTCCCACGTACGGCCGGAGAGGAAGCCAGCATGAGCTGGGCTTGAACTCACAGCGACCGCATTGGTGGGAGGATTCGGTCATTTGGCTGCTCTAGCGCGCTAACCGATTGAGCCATGGCGGCCCCTAAATTAATAAGAGGCAATACAATACGAATGCCATGGTGAATTAGCCACCTTTCATTTGGCGGCGGAAGAATTAAGGAAACTTAAAATATGAATGAACGGTCTTCAGTAAGTAACACTTCAAGAATGATTTGGCGCTTAATCCACTAAATGTGTCACACATGAATTAATTTTATTTATTTTATTTATTTGAGTGGTGTTTTACGATGTACTCAAGAATATTTCACTTATGGTGGGTGGAAACCCGACAGAGCCCGGGGAAACCCATGGCTATCCGCAGGTTGCTGACAGACCTTCCTATGTACGGGCGAAGAGGGATCTAGCATGAATTGGACTTGAACTCACAGCCAAAGCATTGGTGAGAGTCAATACGCCACGTTGGCACGCTACCCCCTCAGCAACGGAGGCCCCACACATGAAGTAACGAACGGTAACTGCGATTGAAATTATGATACTTCAAATTATGACGAAAGATATATATAGTAACCCTTTAATTGTCATAGGTACGTGGGCTAAAGATATTTCAAAGGGCTGTATAATTCACACTGGAACATGCCGTGTAACCACGGAAAATCTAGCGATACATGATGCATAGACCTGTTTCACATGTTAAGAGGGTGGGAGGAGGGGGAGGGGTCGCAGTGAGTTCTGGTCCAGCTCATGCTGGCTTCCTCTCCGGCCGTACGTGGGATGGTCTGCCAGCAACCTGCGGATGATCGTGGATTTCTCCCGGTTTTCTCCCATTATAATGCTGACCACTGTCGCATGAGTGAAATATTCTTGTGTACGGCGTAAAATACCAATCAAATAAATAAATAAAATGATCACAATTTCAAATCTGAAGTACTAAAATCACATGAAATTCCCGACGATGTCAACATAATGTGCCGAAATATAGAATATCACGAAACATGACTTCAATACTCGGAGTTACACTCATTTTATTCTACGCCAACCTGATCTGTGGGTGTACTTTATTTTGAAGCTTCCAAGTAACCTTATATGGCCAGAAATGACTCAGAATTATTTGATAAAAAAGGAACCAAAAAAAAAAACGCAAAGACTGGGTTCGAACCACTGAAAGCTTTCATGCCATGAGTAGGCGTCAGTTGCTTGACACGACATAGATAAACTCTTGACCAGTCTGTGGGCCGAAGTGGAGCAACAAGGTAAAGACGTAAAGCCCGTAAACTCCACTGTAGTTATGAAGATAGATTGCTTACAGTTGTCTCAAAGAAGAAAAACAATAATATACTTTTATTTCCCCCGATCAATTAATCTTGACATGTAATTCAGTTGTTCTGCCCAGAGAACAAAGAGACTGTTTAATGCGTGGAGAGGATGATTGCATTAAGAACAAGGGAAGCATTTCTCTACTATAGGACCATTGGCCTTAAATTGTTTACAGATTTCACCCAACGTCAAGAAGAAAGCGACTTGGATGCCAGGGAGAAAAATCAATGGGATGCCAGTGGGAAGGGAAAAAAAGGAAAACGGCAGAGCTGATGTCTCTAGCAATACACCGCGACCACTTTAACATCGATTTAAGAAATGCTTTCACGGATGGATAAATTAGATTATCAAACATTTCTACTTTTGAGAAAGCAAACGGACTGATTTTCAATAAATAAATGGAATGAGGAATAAGTGAAGCTAATGGTGCGGGGATACTGGGTTTATTGCATTAGTTAACATGGTCTTCACAGCAACTCGGCCATCGCGCTTTGCCCGCGTGTAAACCGTGGCCTGATACGATAGCACGCTCGTATCTCCACGTACAATAGATAAAGGGATTTTATGTGTGAGGCTCTGGATAATGAAATAGCTATCAGGACTACAAATATATCCGTTTATGAAAGCTATAAAAGCTGATGGAAACTTTTCCCAGGTTTCACTTACAGAGAATAAGGACAGTCCAGACGGCACTAAGGTTTACATCCCCGGCCCGCAAATGAGTCAATCGACGGTAGTTAAAAAGTTGTTTGAAAAAGCCTCGGATCAGTTAATGGTCGACACGATGATCCAGCCGTATGATCGAAGCAGACTATCGTGTTGTGGCGGTGTAGACAGAACCACCATAAGTGAGGTGTGATAAACTTGAATATATGGTCCGGATATAGATGGTGAATGTTCAAGCATGAAGGAAAGATCGGTGCTCAGTGCTCATATAAATTAAGCTCAACTATAAAAAAGCGCGTTTCTGCTCAGAAACGACTATTGTTCCCAGAATGTTAATAAAAAATAATAAAAACATGTCTAAACCGATGGAAATGTCAGGGTGATTGTTCTCCGCGACCACTATATTTATGATAAAAATGTGTGTTTTTTTTCATCTTTAATCACAGCAGGAGGTCAAAACCTTGTTAGATTTTGTGATGCTGCTAAATAGTACATAGCGCATAAATGAAGGCAATCTATCACCTCACTGATCACTGACGTAGATTTAAGTTAGTCGTATTACAACATTCAGTCATCTCATATGAATCAGCAACCGCACTTATTAATTGTATTTCAACAGTCACAAACAATAAATGGCATAAAAACTGCCACCCCAACAAAAATGCATTTTTAGGAGCGAATAAATGTCGTAAAATTTTCTCGTAGGATATCCCCATCCCCTTCTATCCCTTGCCCCCCCCCCAAAAAAAAAACAAACAAACCGAAAACACTTTTCTACGATCAACTGAATTCTCAGGAAGAGCGTGCAACTTGTACTGAAGAGGGCAAATCTAGGCCGTTTGTCCTTAACCAACCATCGTGCTTATTTCAACCATCACAATTAGTTCAAATATCACAATTCTTAACGCTCACAATAAATTCATTAAACATTACTCATATTTCAACCCACAGATGTATTTCAACCATAAGGCTAAAGAACGCACTCTGAAATTCTTGACTTCTCTGGAAGAACAGAAAGGAAAAAAAAAACAGGTAGGCATTCGTTAGAAGGAAATATATCTACTATTATTTTAAGATTCTGTTCTTACCGAAATAATACAAATAAATATTCAGGCCTCGAGGACCAGGTTCATGAAGCTTACTTAGTGCAAAGGAGTACTTAGCTAAGTGTATTACATATGTTGTCATGGTAGTTAAGGTTTAATTAGTTAAGTATTCTTCATTAATCTTTAAGGTGGGTTTTGTTGGACATGATTTGGTTTAATGATTCTTTCACCATACCATGCTTTTTGTGGTGTAGAAGATCTAGTCTCTCCAATGATGGCGTTGTCCCCAGAGGCTTATTAAACACTTGCCTAAATTTAGGGCGATTTAATGCAGAAGAAATTGTAGGCCCATCACTCTCCAAACCATTCAAAGATTGCGGCGCTACAACACTTTGACTGGTTCATTTCGCACAATTAGAAGCATAGAAAGGGGAAAAATATCTATCAGTATGGCACAAGTTGTCATTCATTTAGCCGGATGTGTAACTGATAGAACGCACAGATAACTGCAGCATGAACTATTTGACTGCTGGGCAAAGTGCTTGTTTCATTGCAATTTTTGTATATTATCAGATTAGCAGTTTTCGAGGTTTAGTCACACAAAATGCAGTTTAGGGTGAAAAATTCACTCACATTATTATATGATATATACATCCAGCAGATCTACAGCATACAAAGTTTATTCTTTATGACACATTCTGCCAGCACAAGGTAATAAATTTTAAACATTATTGACGTTTGGGGAACATATTGATGTAGGAGATAACATATTTAACTAAATTCTGTCCTGTCAATGCCACTCCAGAATCATGCCGTGAATCTAATTCTGTTACTTTCACAGATAATTCAGTCCGATCTTTGAATCATCAATATATATTCCCGCCGTGAAATGGCGGTAGTTTAAACAATTCAACATTTTTGCGATATCACGAGGGCATTTCTTGTAACAAAATTCTGATATGTGACAGCGCAGATATGTGCAAACAAATGTTGCAACCGAATATTAGTGGTATGCACCAGTCATGACAGTTCGCAAGCTCAAACGACATTAAATTATCACAGGAGAGGTTTCATATATGTAAGAGTTTATTCATTTGTCTATTTGATTGGTGTGTTACGAGGTGCTCAAGAATATTTCACTTATACGACGGACGCCAGCACTATGATGGGAGGAAACCGGGGTAAGAGTTTATAAAAGGCATGATAGCATGACTAGTAAGACTGTGTAATGTACAAATGTGTGTGATTTGTACAACATGTGTGATGTGTACAATGTAAGCTATGTGTACAATGTCTGTAATGTGCAAATACAGGTAAAGAGGTGCTCAGAAAATTCGATCCTATTTTCATTACTTAAAAAAATGTCTCCGCATTCAGCAAGAATGGCGTGATATGTTTAGGACAACTTTAACAGGTTGGCACCTTATAGTGGAATCGTTGAATTTCAAGAGCTCATTTATAATTCCGAGTATCACCCAATATCAAGTCGTGCCCTCTAGTTCACCGGTCACAAAGCCCTCCTGAATTTAGAAGTGAGACTAAGAATGACAAGTGGCTGTTTCATATCACTTAAGCATCTAACACGTCAGGACATAAAAAAGTGGTCATGACACAGGGCGGAATAGCAGTATTCCCAGGCTTTTTTCAGGCTGCACTTACAAAATGAAGACATTACAAAACATTTATTAGGAGAGTTCAACATACAGCTAATATTGGATGCGATAAAGTACATATAATCTAATCAGAAGCGCTTGAAAATAGGAAAATGAGGTCCGTCATGCCAAAAATCTGAACTAAACGTACGCTTGATCATCATTATGGAGCGAAGCATAGTTGCCCCAAAATAATTCCACGCAAACGTCTGAAAAGATGAAATTAGATTTCGACCACAGTTCAAGATTATAATATATACAATGTAGTCAGTGTGGCGACATACGTTGACGAAACAGTTAACAATGGCAACATGATCTTTGCGTCATGCGCGTCCATCCTTAAGCATAAAAAATAACAAAGAATACAATGGCAACGCCTAAATTTTGCGAGGGAAATCTTTGCAACTGTACGGATAGAGGGTGAGTCATGCAGCGTCGTCTGGATAAGTAGTTTTCGGTAAACCTCTGGTCACTAAGGGACGTCACTCTCCTGTCATAAAGTTCTACCTTGAAATGTGTGTATTGTAAGAGAACGTAGGCGGTTTGGGGTGGGGGCCCGATCTGCCATGCTAGAATCTAAGGCGTTCAGAGAGTAGCTTATAAAGAAAGATTAATGTATTCAGAAAAGAGGAAAATGATCTCAATTTCCCAAGGTATGCAATATTGCCAGCTCAGCATGTGACAAGAGTGACACTCTTAATGCGACTAATTATACATTAACACCGAGGCCGTCTTCGCTTTTTGTTTCATTTCCTGGCCGCCGACGAAAGCTGCTGAACGCTATGCCTTCATTTCTGACACGCAGTCTACATCAATGCAATTAGTGGCGACAAATGTGTTCTCGCCACGAGACTTTCGGAATGTAAGTGAATATTACTACTGTAGTGATGTATAGCCAACCGCCAACGGCGATGTCCCAAGGAGAAAGCAATAAGTGGGAGGGACCAAGCAATCAGATTCCCAGCTATTGTGCATTATAGAAACATTAGTTTACTTGATTAGCTCCTCTCACAGTTAATAACATGGCTGAATTAGACGTCATTGCTACGCGAAACATGCTTAGGTAAGAAAGGTCGTGTCAAAAATCACCAATAACGCCAGACGTCAAGCTTGCAACGAATCTACAAATGAAACGAAAAAATATCAAAATGAAAATGCGATATTAATCAATATCGTAAAAATTACATTTTTTTTTCTTCCTCTCTCCTTCTAAGGCGCCTTGTTAAAACTACTTAAGCACGTCAGTGGAGAAAAACCTCGTGATAGAGTTGTATTATGATTAAAGTGGCTGTGTCGGCATCAGTGACAGGCCTAGTGAGCCGGCCCAAGTGCCATAACTGTAGAGGGCCAGTCCTCCAACGCCAAACGTAACCACTTGCTCTGCTTGCCCGTCTTATTACGTCTGGCGTGAAGACTGTTCTTGTCCCGTCCGTGGAATTATGAAGAGCGATCAATATGAGCGCCAAGCTCCTGTCCGCGTTAGGTAAGGATAATTAAGAGACCCACCGGTCGTGTTTATTTGCTCGGCCCGACCATCAACTCAATTATTGTCTTTAAGTGATTTGCTTCGCCCGTCCGATGACCCCATTACCCCGCTATCCCGAAACAGCGTTCAACCCCCGTACCAGTGACCTCTATATCCAAAATGTCTTCCGCGACTAATGAGAAATGAAAATATCATTTGGCTTTTCGTGATTCCGTCACGCCATGTTGAGGCTGAATAAGACTAGAAAAATGTCTTCCTGGGCCAATAGAAGGGCCACTGGACACTTACAGGAGCAATCTGTCCATGCGTGAAATACATATTAGCAGTGTAAAAAGAATTCTTTACAACACTATATTAAATAGGGTGGAACAGACAAGGCATACTGGGAGCGGTGCTCTTGAATACAAGGGGACGCCATAATCACCACATCCTCTATAGATGGGCGGCAATCGCCAGAGGAGAAAAATTAAGTGACAGTCCGTTTTTCAAATATCGATTTGAAAAAGATAAGAAAAACCCGTGTCTTGGACATTGACAAAATTTACGCAGTTGGCTAATAACCTTTTTAGAGTTCTTGTTTACTTTACTGACAACTGATATGTTTTACGAGTAATGGCCATTTTATTAAAGGGACGGGTGTTTCGGCAGTTAGATCGATGGAACGCATTCTGGAGTATATGTATGTGGCCGGGGCGTTTGACGGGTTGAATGGTAGTGGACGAGAGCACCAACAGCTTGGAGAAACAGGCCTTAATTAAAAAGTGATATAAAAACGCTAGACACAGCTGTGCTTGTAAAGGTGGGGGAAATTTCAATTCAACTTGTCATCCATCAGCCAGAAGACAAGCTTACCATCCATGCAGTGAACAGGAATCTCAAAGGCAACCGCCCTCAAACGGGGGAGCATTTTCGGAGATCCTGACAATTACAGACGCATTTCCCAGGAACTGACGGTCAGAAAGTGACATTTCTGAATACGAGAGGCAGGTTGTGTCGATCCCACGCCTTCCCGAAAGCGATGGTCGGAATAAACAATTCGGTCATTTCGGTGGAATCACCACCGAAGTGTGAGATGAAGCTGAACCCACTCTGGTGTCACTAGCATCCCTCTGTCACACCGCAAAGAAATGGTGGTCCTCTAACGCGCTCCAAACCTGTAATGATACCCTATTCAGCGTTCTATACAGACTACTAAACTGACATTAAAACTCTGTGAGCACAACCTTGTTTGCGAAATTAGGCCAATCTAGGGCAACACAATCCAGCCTTCCATCCTTCTTGGACGAAACAGAGCGCCATTAGCCGAGAGCCGGTAGTTAAGAGAGCTTCGCCAACACGTAATATACGACTGGTCCGTGGATTGATTTCAAATGATGCACACCGCGAGAAAACGTCTTCAGTCTGCAGTTTACTAAGTAGCATATTTAGGCTGTCGCCTTGGGTTAAATGTAGCCAGAGGGCTCGGCAGCAGAAAATGGAGACATTTCCGGTCGTACAAGAAATGGCAGCCATAAATTGTGAAGTAAGATGTCGTTAGACTGGAAAGAGGGCCGTGTTGCCGCAAAGGTAGTTGAGGAGATCTTTGCGAAGTAGACGTGCCGGTGAACGCTTTATTTGTTCGTCGGCAACACGCGATGGGACAGCCTAAAGTGCAACACTATGTCCCCCAAAGCGCTATCGGTGCACCTTTACGATCGGATGGGTCATAAAAATTGGATGGTCGACACGAGCGGACGGTGACTGGCTGACCTGACACGGGCCGGCGATAGCATTCCTGACGGCCTTCCCTTCTTCCTTGCTATTGATGTATTCTCCCTGCTGATCGACCCGGTTCGCTTTCCGACGATCTCCGAGTTACATTTTCAGGACGACTGAGTGAAATCCGTCAAGCAAAACGAAAGGCAGACATGATGCTAATCTCGAAACCTTGTCTCGTTTAAGGTGTTATTCACTCCATTTGCCAGTCATCGAGAGAACTAAAATGTCAAATGTGACAGTACAAAACGGGGGCAATCAAGAGATTGCTCCGTATGGAGTGAAGCTGAACATTCCTCTATCGCCCACAACACAGTAGCTACAAAGCATGTGATATTTACACGTAACGAAGTTTGGATCTAATCTCAACAGTGATCTTAAGTCGAAGAAGATTCACGCCATGTGATACATTAGACAACCCCTTCCCTACCCACGCGTCATTACTTCCTGCAGTATATATTCTGAGACTGTCGGATTATCATATCTGATGTCATAGGCTGATGATCACAGATATGTTGAAAGTCCATAGATATTAAAGCTTTCAACGACTTTTTTCACTAACGTAGTTATTTCATTATTTATTTTGCTGGGTTTGATGGCAAAGTGATGAAAGACATACATGGAACATGTAGATTATCATCCGTCGTTTCAGACAAATGCACATAGGATTTTGGTGGATAAAAATGTAACAATGGCGCCGATAATTGACACAAACGAATGACGATGAAGAGCCACCGCAGGGGTTATTCTTTCAGATGGAACATTTATGAACAGTGGAAAGGTTAGGAAGAGTTATAACATTACAATGAATGTAACGCTTCGTCGCTGTTTTCCTGTCATTGGCTTGTGGTTGTGATAAGATTCAGCGCTATTAAATTGGAGACTCACAAAAACTAGAGCCTGACTGGTAATTATTTTCTGGTGTACTGCTGAACGTTTATTTCCCTCGTGTGGATTCACCTCGGTCGATAGGATTATGTTATGTAAACTTCAGTGGTAAAAATTTTTCAGATTTGATGGGGAAGTCTACGAGGAATCAGGATAGTTAAATAATGTTTCTTTAAGTTGCTGCTTTACTCGAAATCTTCTTTTCTTGGCCTTTTTCTGCTCGCGTGTTTGCCTATTGGTGGCGGGGGTATCTGACAGTTACAGTAACAATGACCGCTGGTCGGCTTGAAGCCGGAAGTCTCAGTTCGTCCAGCAGTATCACCCTTGTCCAATATTACAGATCACATTCCTTCAAAGTAACTTGAAGATGTTCGCCGAAAACACACACCGAGGCCGCAAATCAATCTGTGTGACAATGCGTCAGTGCTGCCAGCTGAGATTTACTTACCCCGCTCTCGTCCACCTCCAAGTCTCCCAGCGAAGGGTCGAATAATAGCAATTCCATGTCGATGTTAATGGGAGACTGTCGCTTGCCTTGACTGCATAATCTCCACTGCGGATTCAAAAGACCCCAATATTTCGGCCCTACAGAGGAAAAACACTTTTATCAGTTTACGATCCCCGAATCCGTCAGTCGACAAACACATGCTGAGAAATGAAGACAGAGAATTGACTCTTTTTGGACATTAAACGAAGGAATTTCTCTTTGCAGCGGTTGTAGCCATGGAAAGCCAAAAAAAAAAAGGAAAAATAATAATAATTAAAAAAAAACAGCCGGCAAACAATTGAGAAATATCGAGTTTTGTATTGCAGGTTAAATTGACAAGTTTTACTATTTTGTCGTTTTTAAAGCCGAAGGGGAAAGGAGAATTATGTTGTAGGAATTAAGTGTAGTGAGCCATGATTCTGGGAGAAAAAAGTCCGTGCTAAGGCATGATAAACTGAGGAGGCGCAGGGTTAGCGGGACTTGATTGGTGCCGAATCTTCAGCGACAAATTAGCCTAAACGACATCTTTAAATAAAGGATAAAGTCTCTTGTGAGAGGAAGCGTGGTAAAATGGTCATTATGCGTCTCCCAAGCTTTCATCAGCACAGAATCAACACTTCCTTTTCTGCGGCTAACCTAAGAGTTTCTAAAACCCGATTTATTACCATTGTGAGGGTAAGGTGTTTACGCGGCTTACCAAAGAAACTCGTTTACTCGCTTTACGGTAAAATATCCCCCGGATTGGAGGCAATTTAGAGGAACGCTGCCGGGCGTGCAAGGTTTGTAATCGTGAAATCATTCTGGAAATGGAACAATCATCTGACCGAGCAGCCGACGAAACAACTTTAGGGATTTGCTGAAGAGTCTTGGGTTTTGTAAAACAAATCAGTCCTTGTTGAGAAGTGTCAGAAGAAGCGATGCCAGATGTAAGACTTGCTCTTGTAAACGAGTTTCTTCAATAACCCAGCAAGAGCTACAAATCAGATAATTGCGGATGCGTGTGTGTAGAGAGAGAGTGGGGGGGGGGGAGAGTGCAAGACTGGGTTAAAGAAAATGAGAACGTTACCTGATATTCCCCTGTAAGTCCACCATTTTGCCCATAGTGAGATTTCCGCTGGAATGGAATAGAGCCACAATGATCGTATTTATCGAACAGAGCCAAAAACGCTACCACAGGCGACCAAGCCAGGGCTCCGGCAGGGATAACATAGGCAAAAATTCAATTTACTTTTTAATTTAAAACAGAGACCACCAGAGTAACAATACCCATGGGAGTAGCCCGCCATTCATCACTTGTAGAAGAATCGTTCCTTGTCTATACGGTAACTGAACACGTCCTTGTCGGCCAGCGGGAAAGTGAAAGGTTATTGCGTGTGTGGTGAGAAACGACAAATGTAAGAGTATTGGTGCGATCTGTTCGGTGCAGTGTCCATTCGCCACCAAAGCATCCAGCATTACTATAAGGCATTTAGACACACTGGAAAAAATGTAACGCTTAAAACAGACAGCTTAACAGTACAGGTATAGTCTTATTTGCTTTTTCATTATATATACCAAACAGGTGGGTGGACGTGATTCTAGATCACATCGCCGCTAATATTACACGTATAACAACCTCGCCTGCCATTCAAAAACAACGGTAAACGGAGCTCTTAAATATATATTCAGGTTACCTTATAAGCATAGTCGCCTTATATTCATGAAAGCCGTTTATTACCGTCTCTCAGAGTGCTATGTTATTCTGGATAAATGTTCAGATCCACTTAACTAACTCATAATAAAGGCAGGCGTGGTGGTTAGGATTGTATATAAATTTCCAGACCAATCCATTCCGATACAGTTACAAACGTGTTGGCAGTTAGCTGCGTCGATCAGCCCGCTGATGATAGCGTTAAACGCTATCCACAGCCAGATTGGGAGCTTTGATTAGCTTGTTAGGGGATGGACTATCACACAGCGTTGGACATTAGCTATCATATCCACTTAAAGCCCTGGTCGATATGGGAATATCATAGTGAATCTGGCGACCCGGTTCTGGGCCCGTTGATTAGGGTGACAGGGAGGAGTGTGTTAAGTAAACGTATGTACGTACTTACCCAGGTATGTCTCCGTAAAGGTGGACAGTAAGAGCAGCTGGACCATGCGAATTCCTGCCATGGCTTTATCTCTCTCTGACTCTATTCTCACCGGGTCAAATCACCGAAGAAAATCAGTAAGGGTTAAGAGCACCTTTCAACAGCGCGTAAGCGATCCAGTCAAGAGTGAAACATTTCTGAGAAGAAACACGAATAAACTCAGTAGAGATGTCCGACAGTGAAGCGGTGATTGTTGGAAGTAAGGTATAAGAAAGTGCTTCGGAAATCCAGAAAGCAGAAGCATACGATCACAGACGACAACGTCTTAATCCAGCCTTCGTTGGAATGTCAGTGAGCACTGGTGCCGCAGATCAACTCTGAAGAGCTAGTCACTTCTTTGCGAACTGCCGTTTTGTCAATGCTCACGACACATTTTCGCTCTCCGGCCTGTGTAGAAGTCCGTCTACCTCGGGCTGAGCGGCGCGTCTGGCCAAGTATTGGAAGAAATCGGAACAAGCAGCCAGCGAGGGCTTCCCGGCTAAGGTGTATAACGGCAATATCACACCCACAGGAGTGATTTAAGACACAGCGTCTTATTGGATACATTTATAGATCACCAACCAATGGGATCAGTGCGTGTAGTGAACTCCCCCTATTTAAGGCTGCCATCACAGGCAAAGGCGGCGGCGTCGACAGCTAAAGAATCAGCTGAAGAAGTCTTAGTCTCTCAAAGAATATTGGGAATAGTTAAGCCTTCAACACTCTGACCATAAGGTATACAGAGAATAAAAATAACGACACCTGCTGGTTTTGCACTAAGTTATGCTTTAACTGTTATGCTTTGTCAAACAGACACTCATTAGCAGTGGGATATCATTGGCTACTTACGTAATACAAATATATTGGTTTATGACGGAGTGCAGCGGTACAGTGCTAATGTGTTTAATTCAAAAGTTTTAGTTCTGTCTGTTTGCACGAGACAGAGAACAACAAAAGATTTTATAAATGTATAGCTCTCCTCAAATATTACTCAGTGTCGGAAACTCTTGATATAAGGTGTTGAATGGTCACTACTGACCAAATATCACGCCGTGGTTAAATATCACGCTGTGACCAATTTTATATCACACGGCAACTGACTCACTGTCTCTGTTCCATAGTATCACAGCACTCAAAGCACACGGCGGTCTCAGGGAAAATGGTCTTACGAACATATTGACCGAGACAAGGGGGAAGGCTGTTTCCAGGCAAAGACCTGACCTCCTTATACTGGTCAGCCCTGGACCGATCGTAAATATTACATGAGAAGAGACGAAATTCCGTACCGGTAGCCAGCTAGTCTTCACACCTCGCCACGGCCGTCTTACGAGGCTAGTGTTAATGTTCAAGTTGTGACATCTGCTATGTACACAAATGATCCTCGATGCATCAGCCCGTTTCCAGACATTATTCCCCCCGAAACTCTCTCAGGCCTAACACCTCGTCTATATTTTATTACTTGCTGAGCATTAGACGCTTTTCAGCGAAGATAATAACGATATTGGTATATTACCCAAGTACCAATAAGAAGTATTTAGACAGAGAGACCAGTGTTCTCGCCTTTGGTTCTCGGCAGAAAATTCAGTTTTTACGGTTATCTGTTTTTGTTTTTTCAGGGTATACGAAGTGACGGAGCAAAGCCAAAAATACTGTACTCTTTGAAAGTTAGGCAGTCTTGAAAATCCATTGCATGCAACTTCGTAAATGAAAATAGCTCGGGCACTGGGCGACGCGGAGTCAGCATTAGCAAGAAGGAGCCGGATGTTTGTTGTCTTTGGTGAAGCCTTCCGGAGAGGCAGCTCTTCAAGGGAAATGAATAAACTGATCATTAGCTGACCAAAACGAATGTTTACAAAGGTATTGTACCCCAAACCGAAAAAAAAATGAACAGACAGAATGCGTAACGATGATTACGTAATACTGGTAAAGCCAAGTGCATAATGTAGTAGTGTGTGGACGATTACGTATTACTGCTGTAACAAGTGGGCTCGGGTTAAATGCGTGAAAACGTATTGCTTTTACAACCTGGTGAACACTTACTCAGCGTGAAAATGATGACATATTATGTGTGAATACGATTATGGTTCACAAATTTAAGTGCCCCACTTAAAGCCGGGCGTTAATCACTCGAGTGGTAACAACGTTTGTTTAAATCAATTCCAAGACAGTTCCCAGTTTGCAAATGTTTGAAGCCCAAAAAATTTTTTTTTCCAAAGAGAGGTAACATTTCTCCATAAAGACAAGAGAGGAGACAGAAAGTACAAGCCAAGAGAAAATTCATCGCCTAATGGTTTCTTTTCGATTTTATTAAGAGTTGTAATAATGGAAAGAAACGTGCTTAATTACGACGTTTAATATTCGCCCGTCTTGAAATCCATTAATGAATAAATCCAAGTTGATGCTGTTTAAGTCCTGGCAATTAAGGGTTAGGCGTGAAGCTGTCGCTGATGTAGGGAAAGCTTGCTCGAGCACCTGACTATAGTAATCGGCTCAGAGACCACAGGACAGACAGTTGGATGACTGGCCGAATCTTTTGCCGTCGACTGCCATCAAACTCATCATGCAGTTTACTAACTTAACCCTAATCAGCTACAGCTCTTTAGAACAGTCCGACTTCAATAATTCAGATTTACTTATCCGAAAAGCCGCTCATTGTCGTTGTGAGAATCAAAGTGTGTCAAGTGTTGCCAACGGGATTGTACGGGAGGAGAGACAGATATTGGGGATAATCCATTCATGCCAACCTTTGCTGTCCATTCACCAAGGCATTCCCGCTGTAAAATATTCATCTTCAATCTCCAGATGGCAAATACGACAACGAGAGCGCTTGTTCGAATTTATTCAGGCCAATTCAACTGTTATGTGATCAAGAAAATCCGAAGAATCAAGTCATTTATTGGTCCATTTGATATGCAGATGGACCATCATAAAGAAACCGTTTGCCAGACACGGTAAGCCTTCTCTCCTACTGTACTGGAGACAAATTCCATTTGCGGTGTTTTATTGATGACCCCCCCTTGTCGCTTCATTTATCGCTTGGAATTAGGTATCCAGAAATTCAACAATCCTGCAAAACCAGACTTCGGGCACTTTTGGGCTACCAGATTTTCTTTGATCGTTCGCTCCCAGCTGCTGGAACCAAAACATGGGAGCTCTGCAGAGATCCTTATGTTGACATGAGTAATTGAGAGATGGGCGAAGGTGCCGTAGCATACAGCTTACAAAACTCCTAGTGCCTGGTCTAGGCTTCTCCCTCCACCATTTCTTACAAACCGTTTACCTGCCCTGCAGGAGTGATTCTCCAGATGTCAGCCTAACCCCGCCGACGCACCACGGGCATGTGCCTGAGGAATGTACCTCCTCGACAGGAGATCTCCCTCTTCATAGACGGCTTGCCACGAGAGGATCTTGCCTGGGTAGTATCAGACTAAATCCTGCGTTCAGATTCTGATTCAGTTTTATTTCTGACATACGACAGGCAATGCATAAAAGGGTAATTGGTTTTCGCAGATAGACCTGTTTTACGCCCTTTTCTGCAACACACATACATGTACAGCTTTGTGTTTTCATCTTGAAGCAAGCGAAACTTATTAAGAGGTCAGCAAATGTGAACCCATCCAAGTAAGTCGGTCTTGCTTAAGTAATAATTCGTGGCGTAAAATAGCAAAACAAAGCTGGTTTACTCGATCCATTCATTACATTTACACCTGTCGTTTGCATAAGAAAGAAATGGTCACAGTTAACACTGAAGACACATTCCTTTCATCATCCACGTAAAGAATTATGAACCTTGGTTCATATCATAAACAAAACAAAGTTCAGTTTCTTCTTATGAAACGCTGTTTGCAATGTATAAAAAACACCACATTGTCCTGCTGCTATGAAACTCTGGACTGGCGAAGGTGGTTTGTGTCGGTTAGCTTGATTGAAATTATGATGCTTTCAGCATTATTTCGATCATATTACGACGGTGTCATACCGGGCATACACATTTGTGATGCTGCATAACTGAAACATCATGTCGAGGACACTGGACACGACTCCCTCCCCAGTCACATTGTACTGACACCGGGTCGAGCAGTGTTTGGTTCATCCCTGTTATATCGAGCGCCTAACGAAGTAGTACCAATATAACCGATGTTAAAGTAATGGGTGTGACTCGATTCGGGATATGATTTGTGTAACGTAAGGCTGGCTCACTTCGTCCAGAGAGTTCAACAGGCTTTACATGACTGGGTGTAGCGATAGACAGGGCTGGGCAGTCGACATGACCCAGTCTGCTGGCCCGCTGGCAGCCGGACGCTCTTACCTCTCCGTATGTAATAACCTCTGATATAGTGTAGTTCTTGTCGAGAGTCACGCATGGTACTGCTTATATAGTTCACCTCTCATCAGGCCTCAAGTGCTTCAGACGCCACCCTTATTCAGCACATATTTGAATGCGTCCTCTGATTTCCTCTTGTAGCAAAACTAAGTTAATAAAAGCTTGTTGAAATGAGGAGGCACCGCCTGTGTAGAGTGTTGAGCGATCCGAGGAAAAAAGATTAGTAGCCACTGTGCAATCAAGAGTTTTAAAATCTCTGACTTATTGATCACTTGACGGCCCGTGGGGCAAGTCTTTTCTAGCTGAAAAGCTCGGACAATAGCGTCGGATCTCCGGCCGTGTCTCGGGGTTAATTCCGAGGGGGGATAGCGACGAACTTCACAGGACGTTAAGTCAACAGTGATGAAGCCTCGCCACCGGGACAAGGCGTATCGATCCCCGGCGTCAGTCCGTCCTGGACCGTTCCCAGCCTCGCACAGTACAGACAACACCATTTTCCCCACCGACACCCTTATACATCGCCCGTACAATACCGCTACGCCAAAGACTTAACATCTTATTCTCGTTTTTCAAGGCTTAACAGTTTACTTACCGTTAATATTCAAAGAACAGTAAAGACCTGAGGCGGAAACGTATATTTTTTTATTCGAAGAACTGCTATGGCCCAAA
The DNA here is from genome assembly GCA_016165875.1 of Acanthopleura granulata. Lineage (NCBI taxonomy): Eukaryota > Metazoa > Mollusca > Polyplacophora > Chitonida > Chitonidae > Acanthopleura > Acanthopleura granulata. The sequence goes on from JABBOT010000008.1 coordinate 18,369,931, forward strand.
GCGGAAACGTACAATTTTTTGCTCTGGCTACGTCCTTTCTTCAAGAGCTGTGGGTTAACATGCTAAGGTTTATTGGAGTGAAAGGATTATTCTCACAGAATGTTTCGAAATACGACGTCCTTGTTCATATCACGCATGCCCATGGCACACTCAATCTCAGGGTCTGAAGCAGACATGATGAGGGATAATCAAACGCTTTGGCAAATATAGCTACTCTGTGATAGGGGTTATTGCCGTCAGACATGCGGTGGAGTTGGCATAGCTATGGTGTCCAGATATACGACTAATTCACTAGCTATCATGGCGATAGAGAGGTTACGGGGTTGATTTGCATTGAGGTGTTGATTAACTCTGAGATATGCAGGATTGTTGTTTTTGATGGACTAGACCTCTCAACCTTTAACGCGAATGTGGACATTGAGCGACATTCGCCAACAATACGAGAAACCACTTAAATGTATTTAGATGTATACGACAAAAATCACTGAATGTTAGCGTGTCTACCAATCAATAAATCCACCAATCAGTGAATCAATCAACCAGCCAATCAGTCCATCTATCTTTGAACCACTATCCATTCAGTAAAATAAGCGACGAAAACGTGGTTCAAAACTAAACAAAAGCAACGTGGTTGCCAATGGCACTGATTGGATTGGCCTTTATTCTTCTTCGGCCAAAGCGGTCCTAGCTCTGTCTTTTTTTCGTAAGGGTCTTCATGATCAGTGAAATGTCTATCATATACTTTTCTAGTACTACAGCGATAGTTACGCTGCGCTAGTTTTGCAGTGAGACAGCAGTAGTTATGTTGCACTAGTTTTGTAGTGAAACAACAGTAGTTATGTTGCACTAGTTTTGCAGTTATACAGCACTACGTATGTTGCGACAAAGAGTTACTCTTCCACGTAATAGAAAGGCATACTTACACCATGCCATCATCAAAAAGAAATTGTCCTACATTTCAAAGAGACAAAAAACATGCAAAAATGTCCGAGCCAAGGATCGTATAGCTCTAAGAGAGGCTAAGACAGCAGAAAATTAACTTTGTAAAACAGCCAAATGATTGTGTCCACTGGAATATCAAGGCACAAAAAGCGGTTGCTTCTCCCTATTGTAAAGAAAGATCAGTAGATATTACAACAAAACTCTGTTTGTTAATATCACTATGATTGGTGGGTGATAGATCTCCACTGTATCATCATCGGTAACACGCAAGAAACTCAGTGAGGTGGACGGCATCCTACGATCAGCACTAACAGCTGGTCCCTTTGAAGGTGCAGCTGTAAACTCACAACTCTACGTTTTTGACCAGACTCTGGAAGAAAGGCCTCGGTACCTGGAAACGATTTCAATTATCAGTTAGTGCTGTGATTGTTCTACCTGACGGCAGCCACTCGACAGTCAATCTGAACAGAGGATAATTAAGGAGTCCCCTGGTTAGAGCTGTAGGGTGAGAAGTCGAGCTTTTACGGCTTATCCCGTCGGGGAGCATAACATAGCCCAGCTAACGACTCTGATGATGGAAACGTCGAGGAAACTGTTTAATCAGGGAAGCTTGAATGATTTACTTATTGATCATCTACAGCTCCGCGGAGTGGACACTTCCACGGCGTCCTCCTCTGGCCTCTAGTCGCCACTTATTGTCCACCGGCCAGCTCTATCAAATGCCTCTGGGTAGCGGGTCAATTAAGCGGTAGTGGTTCCGCGACGAAGAGTTTTCAGCAATCCCATTGGCCCATGTGGCGTGGCTTATTTGAAGACTGTCTGTCAGGGGCGATCGTTCGTCAGCAGCTCTGTGAATGCCCGTTTGCTCAGATTAGCGATAGCGAATGCAAACTGAGAAGCGCGGGCCTGTAATCATAGACTGACAACAGTCACCTAATATGACTATTACGTTAACACAAATGCCGCAAGCGTCTGCAATAGCTCATGTAAACAGCCAGCAATGGGTGGATCTCCATCCGTCAGCCGTGAGCAGATGATGCCAAGAGTTAAGGGAACATGTCAGGCCTGAATGTGTGCAGCTTAATATCAGCAAACACCCCGGATATTATAGTAGCGCCCCAGTCAACTCGATGCTATATCACGACGCCGAGTTGATAAGATACCAGTCGTTTAAACAAAACTATGATCTGAAACATGTGTGTACAATATACGACAGTTTATGTATGACATACGTCATTAATCTGGATTAATTTTCCTCTTTCCCCGCTTCTTTTCTCAACACACCAGTTCAATATGAATGATTCCTCATAAAGCCTCTCTACGTTTGAGGTTGCGTAATAGCTGGTACATTTGGTTTACCGAGCTAGATACTGCAAAGTACAATTTTTTTTGTTTTTCTTAACCACACTATAGCCACGAAACTGTGTTTAACGGAAAGAATCCGCTTTGTCCCTTACCACTCTGGATGTCAATCTAAACGATATATGACCTACATTTACTGAACCATACACAAAACAAATGTGACAGATGTAGCGTTGTTGCTGAGAGATGAATATTTACCTGTGTTAACGCGGGACACAGAGCGGGCAATGTTGCACCGAAATAGATTCCTCTAGTCCTTCAGGTATGACATGCGTAGATGAAAGAGATGCTTAAGCTGGATAAAACTCATGGTTGACTTTTCTGGTGACAACTATAACATTGTATGTTTAATTCATGCCGAAGAAGCTCCGTGTCTGAGAATAATGCTTTTCTACACAGTTGTCCTTAATGTCATATCTTGATGCAGTGGGTGCTTGGGATGTGGGCAGGCACAGCCCCCGACATGAAAAAACACTTCAGGGTGATCCTATTGGAATCCCAGAGAAATCCGCAACAATAAATCTTTGTCATAACCATCAACGTAAGCTGACCATTCCTTTCAGTGGTCAACCCTTGTGACGGGAAGAAGATGGAAGCGTCGGAGTAAAACCAAAATATCACAGACTTTTAGCTTCATCTGACAAAGATGCTTATTAAATGATCTTTTAAACTTAAGAAGTGCACATATGACGTTTAGACCTTGAAGCAAATGCCGTCACGCTAAGGGAAATGTAAGTGGCCTTGTATTACCATAGACCTTTTGGACGCCTTCACATCTTTCCTATAAATGTATATGTCTTAAGATGCTCTTAGAAAGCGTTGAAAAGGAAAAATATTGTCCAAATAACCTCACCATTCTCTCTAGAAATGATAAGACTCTTACGGTTGGATTGTACACAGAAGAAGATCTTGACATTTACGTCAGTCCATCATCCTACGCATACAGTTGAAGATATAAGCGTATCTAATCTGAATATGGATTAGTACCGCTCATGGTCCATGTTCATGTATATTAAAGTTACACTATTCAGGTGTTTGCATGCCAAGCGTTATTCTTCTATTACTGCGTAATGACCCAGGAGCCTCTCACCAAAGCGATTGCGGTGAGTTCAAGTCCATTTCACGTGGGAAAGCCCGCCAGCAACCTACGGGATGTCGTCGGTTTTCTATGGGGTCTGCCCGGTTTCGTCCCATCATAATGCTGGCAGCCATCGCATGCGTGAAATATTCTTGAGTACCTCGTAAAAACACCAGTCAAACAAATGAAATAAGTCTTTCAACACTGCCCACAAGAGCTTATAAGCTGGACAAAATCAAACATCAGCTCGGTGTGATGCAGTCAGTATTTATTGTCTTATTTGATTACCGACGATGACGCGCCACAGAGTAAGTTTAAAGTAAATGTCTTATTTGTTTACGGCAAATGATCCTCAAAGAGATTCATGTAAGATGACGTCAATATTCTAAAGAATGTTTTGGACCACCTAATGCCAAGAAACACCCCATGAACAGTTGAGACGGAGGAATCCGAAGCGGGATCTAAATCACCTCATGCCTCCTAGTGATTCACACACAAGCTTCTCAACCATGTGAGTATCATCCCCTCATGCTGTTAGCAAGATCTACTTGTGTTGAAAACAACGAACTTCGAAATTATGGGTATGTGCTATACCCGATCTTCAGTTCGCGGCCGATATTGTGTGTTTCGTATCGACTTAAAGGACTAAATGTTAATTTAGCACAGGTGACCACGGGTTTTAATACACGGAGATTTCTTTGTGAATACCGCCGCAGGTATGAGCAAAGATAAATGTATCAAAGTGGGCTCTTAATCCCAGCAATTTATATATCCGACCGTCGCGAATAATGTCAGTTAAACTGGTACAAAATAAACGGCTTCTTTGAGGTTCCTCCCACCATAATGCTCGTAAAAATGAAATATTCGTGAGTACGGGATAAAACATCAATGAAATAAATACATAAATAACTGACACTCTCATCCAACAAGAATACACTATAAATTAATGTTAACTGAGGGGTTAACTGGAGGGCATCTTCTAAAATCAGTGAGAATGTATGTACTCTAAAAGTAATATGACATTAATTACCACTACTTCATTGTGCCTTCAACATTAATTGATGTGGTTTCCCATCATGGTAAAGGACTACAATATCAATGCATGTTGCATGAATCCAGGCGTAAAATTTAGCATTCGTAGATTATTATCTATCGACTTTATATAATCAACAGTCCTATTTCTGACACAATCATGATCTCATTTTGCCGCACAAAAACAGGTCTTCCAGTTCTGGACAAGATTTCAATCACGATATCATGACACAGGTGCACCACTTTGACTGAAGCTCGCTTCCTGTCCGGCCGTACGTGGGAAGGTCTGTCAGCAACCTGCGGATGGTTATGGGTTTCCCCCTGGCTCTGCACGGTTTCCTCCCACCATAACGCTGGCCGCCGTCGTGTAAGTAAAATATTCTTGAGTACGGCGTAAAACACCAATCAAATAAATAAATAAATTGACTGAAGCTCCTCATAATGGTGTACATGCCAACGCAGTCGTTGCTTTCTCGTTAGTCTTATCTGATTATTTCTTTATTTAATTAACGTCCTCGGGAATTTTTATCTGATGTAATAATGGCCATGTTTATGGATGTGGCCAGAGTAAACCACAACCCTTTGCTAGGTATCGGACAGACTTCCTGACTTAAAGTCGCGGTAAAAACAGTAAGACCTGCATTCGAAAATGCGGCTAGCTTATTGGTAGAAAAATATGTAGCAGGGGTTCTAGAGATTGAAAACTAGACATCGAAATAGACATCCCTGTACCACCCGTCAAACAAAAAGAGCTTTCCGGGCCAATAATGGCGAGATTGACTGCTAAAACGCAAACAACGAAGCAAGTAAGACGGTAGTTAAAGTAAGAAATTAGGACGCACCGAGGCAAAGAAATTTATTTATTCATTTATTTATTTGATTGGTGTTTTACGCCTTACTTAAGAGTATTTCTCAAGGCGGCCAGCATAATGGTGGGAGGAAACTGGGAACAGCCCCGGGGAAATCCACGACCGTCCGCATGTTGCTGGCAGACTTTCCCACGTACGATCCAGGCAAAGATATGCACTCAATGCTTTTCAGTGATGACAGAAATACTCGCAGCTCTGAAGGTTTTAAATAAGTTCTCTTGACAAACCAGTTTTTTCATTAATCGTCCAAAAAACTCTTACATTAAAGCACGACTGTGAAGATCCAAACTGATCCAACACAAAAATCATCACTATTGTGGCTATTATACAAATAATGAAGCAGCCAATAAATTGCATATTGTTGTAGTAACCTAATATACAATGTGGGAAACTTTTTGTTAGTCGGTATTTAGTTTGGTATGAGGTATGATTTGGCACCGGGGACTCACTATTACCACTAGAATAATACCGAACAGCTTGGATTTCTTTTCTCGAAGCTCTCGTGGCAGACTAATGGGTCATCGGTTTTGATACCGAAGCCGTAGTATAAGCAGACCGCAGACGACAAAAAGTTATAACTGTTCACAATTCGGGCGCTTGGCCAAAACTGTTGATGGTACTATTCCTAGCCGTATACCTCAGCACGTTAATGTACCACAGTGTAGTCTATCGGAAGTAATGATGTCATCGATCCATAACACTTGTCTCTGTTATACATGCGTAGGTGATAGATAGTGGCTAGCTGTACCCCAGGCCAGTGGTACTTCTCGAGTTGTTACAATTCTGATAGTGAGATATGGATCAGGCCTGTCCGGTCAGACAGTGTCACCTTCCTATAGCCAGCCAGTCAGTTACCGCCGTCTTTTATTACAGTACAGAAAGTACGAGTCAGTGCAATAAAATAATCGATTTTTATTCCTCTGCCTGCATTTTTTTTCTGAATTAAGACCCGCATGAACGTTTGTGTTACCGGCGCTACATGTCGCGTTCGCTTTGAAGTTCGTCGATTAACAGCCAGTAGAAAGAATGAAGCCGTCAGGTTGTTCAAAATTTCGACGCTGAGTGATGTGTGATATGTTGGTGAAACAGCTGGTTAGGTGTCATTTGCCTGAAAGTACTTCGATCTGTATTGTCTTACAGGCTATAATGCAGTAAGCACTATTGTAGTCATGTACAAGGCTGTATTTGCTGGATAATTTAGTTATTGATTTATTTTTGGATTTATTGATTTATCTATTTATTTGGATTGACGGCTTTGTTCAAGTGCCTCCAGAAGGAAACCAGAGTGCTTGAGTAAACCATGTGCCTTTTACAAGTAACTAACAAGCTTTCCCACGCGTGACCCTTACATCTTCACCCTTAACGGGAAAGACCTCGTAAAAAATGAACCGAGGGTGAGTGAAAAGACCGTTAAAAACTGTATCTGAAAATACCTTCACTGGTTTCTTTATTTTTTTTTCACCGAAATATACGCAGTGAAATGTTTTGATTGTATGGTTTCTTTTATGGACCATATTGATGATGGGGTTCACAAGTGACATCACGCCGATTATTCTGTGACCCTAAAGCAGAAATTTAATGTCATATTAGCATTTTCATAGAGAGCCAAACATTAGAAGATTACTCTTGACTAGAACTTTATTCAAACCTGAACATAAAGGCATACAAAATGTTGTGAGACGTCACTGGAGAACTACGTTATCAGTATGGTTCACAAAACCCACCATGCAGCCAAAACATCTGACTGCGCTTATTTTGTTGAAAAGAAGTCTGAAAAACAACACTGAAGGTTTATTCAGATACAGTGTTTAATGTTTTTTTTACTTACCATAAGTTCATGTTTACGAGGTCTTTCCCTTTAAAGTGAGCTAAAGGTGTATGTAGATTTGGTGACAGGCAGGTAATCTCCAACAACGGGTGGGTAAGACCACCAAAACGGCCTAACGGGCGTTGTGCACCGCTTGTTGCCACTGATGTCCCGTGCACAACGACTGTAGAGGAATGTCGGGGATTGCCTACCCCAGGCTCTATCGAAACCCATGCTTAATGCGTCGTAGCCATCAGAAACTAAGCATCTTAACTATATAGTAACCAGCACATTTTCCTAACTTTTTATATAGAAGATGCGTATCTCGTGATGATGAATATCCGGCAATTTTATTCATTAATTTATATGACAGATGTTTTATGCCGTACTCAAGAATATTACACTGCTACGACCACGACCAGCTTACAACGGTGGGAAAAAATCGTGCAGAGCCCCGGGAAACCCACGGACTTTCGCAGGTTGCCAGTGGATCTTTCCACATACGATTGGTTGGTGTCACGAAAACTAACAAGCATTCAGCGGAATTCCAGGTTCCAGGGACTTCAAGTGCTTTCTCTAGACAGATTTTATGTTAGGTTCCATGGCTGTCCAGCTAACACGAAACAGGCTATCACGACTAGAGTCATGTTTTGTGGAGCTTGTCGTTCATGACACTATATACACTGTCCTTGACTAATTTGGGTGACTCTTGCTTCTCAACGTATGAAGAACTCCTGAATACAAAAAAAAAATCAAAATCATTCATAAAAGGATATGGTGATTACAATGGATTGTTTTTACACCAGAGCATGGTGTGGTGGAAGATGTGGTTGTTTCCCTTTTTACTGGAAAGTCTGTTCGAACGAACACCAGGTGCGAAGCAAACAGATCATTAGAAAACCATCCGGGCTACCTGATATACTTATACTTCAGTTGCCGAAGACCAAAGATGTATATATCCTGTAGAGGATTAGCTGGAGTAAGTTGCCATTTGTCTAAAGACAATGTCCACAATTAATTTTAAGATCCCCCCTATACATCTATTTTGGGCAAGTGACATTTCCGCTCACTGTCAAGTAGGTCTTTGTGGGTGTAGTTAAACGGCCTTCATACACGGGACAAGTGACATGTTTGCGTAAACATTTTCTGTGGGCTGAGCAATAGACGACATGAATGTCGTAGCACGTTGCCGGAGGCCCGCTTTTACAATGTGGTGGTCGAGCCATTACAGTGTGCTTCGCGACGGTCAATTGGATAATGCACCAAAATATTTATTTTCAATAATGGCACATCCTTGTTAGGTAAAGGGCAAAAATGGAGACCCCAAATGTATTGGTTGCCTTGTCGAGTAGGCAAGGTAGTCCTCTAAACTTGTTAGGCTTGCTTTGATCTGGATTATACTTGATCATAGTTTGATAGAGGGAAATGTCCTTCACCACAAGGCCTTTACTATGGAATGACATCCCATATCCATACAGCTATAACACATTATGACAAAGTGTTTTTAATGGTCGCAAAAACAACATTTAAGCCCCTGGCTAAGTGAATAGCCCATGTGAGAATAGCATGATCATTTAATACAAAAGACTAAAGCACAGAGAGTAAAACCAGAGCAGCGACGACAGTGTGAGAGTTGGCTTTGATGTTAATTGCATTGTATCATGATGTCGCTGGACTAGAATTGCTCACAATGCTGTGTTGTCATCACAAAAGGCCCAGGTTGTGGTTTGTAGTGACTTTGTCCCTTGACTGACCGGCGAAACTACCGATACATATAGACCGACATTTAGAGATATAAAACTTTATCTTCATGAAGACGAAAATAAAAGCAAATTCCGAAACGGAATTCATCGGCATTCATCCTACATACGAACAGAGCATGACGTCAGGAAATTAAACCTCAAACTGCTTATGTTACAGCTCGTTATCTGTAGGGCAGCACCGAAGCATCTCCGGTATATAAATAACACATATCAGGCCTGCACCTGACACACCTATTCCTAGATGTGAAACATTTTATTTTGCCGCCTGAACACAGTTTGCGCCACCCCGCATTGACACCACCAGCAACCAGCCAGTGACGTTTGATTTCATGCCCACGTGCTTAACAATGATAAGTGAATACTGCATATATATTTTGCTGGTAATCAAAGGATGACATTAGTAGTCTAGATTTGATTGTTTCGTTCATTGCGTTTTTAAATTGATCTCTCCTGAACCTATGTAAGACCATGTGACGTCACTTGTCTGAGAGATATCAAGTATACAACGACAAAGACTTCAAGCCATTTAAGATATAATCAAATTATCCAACACTACTTTATTGTAATTTCGTCACGTCAAACCGGTAAATAAATTGAGTTAGGACTACAAAACAATAATCAACCGACCTGGACCATCATCTGAAAGACTGAAAACTGGAGCTATACAATTGAACATAAATAAAAGACATCAGCTGAATCCTAGTCCTTATGGCGAATGAGTGTAGCCAAAACATTTGTATGCACTTCGTTTTCGATCAGTAGATAAAATGGTGTTTTGTTAACAGTGCATAGGCTAGTTGTTTTTTCCTTGAATTTCTCAGTACATGAACCCTTTCATAATTAGTGCAAACTGCTATATTCGGAATATAGGGAAATTCACAGCATATTTCCTGTATTATAGTCCCCTTGGGTTTTACCATGTGTTTTTACCATATCTTTAGAACATACACCGCATAACCTTATGGCGTTAATGTATTTTATGTATCCAAACACTAAAATAGAAATGAGAAATGAAATTAATCCATTCGTTTCATTGCATGACCCGTTACAGAGCTTTTCAAACCATATACACTCATATACATATATTTCTTCCGGAAAATGATCACAACGAAAAGCGCAGATCACTTTCCACTGCTTTTCTCCTAAATGGCCCCTCAGGGTTGGGTTTGCTTTCTTCCAGATAACAAATCAAACATTTTCTTTTGTAGGAAGGGACACTGCTGTGAGGTATGTATTTCAGTCACAGGTGGAGAGTGAAACATGATATGGCTTCCGTGGCTGCTTAAAGCGGTACACTGTAACTTGCGATGTTTAACTTATAACCACTTTTATGAATCAGATATTGAACACTAGGAGATTATAGCATTATAGTATAGACCTATACACATGTTTTAGACATGTTTAATACTTATATATATGTGTGTGTATATTTAATAAACACGCATGTTTGAAGTTTAAACACCCATTAAGTGCGTTGGGAACTGGTCATTTTACAATGTTTAACTGTTTATTTTTTTGCACACGGAGTAACAAAATAATTCACATTATTGAAGAGTTGCTTCAGACATGAAGCAACAGACATGAAGACAGACTCTCGATCATCGTTGATAACCTAGTTGACGAATTCGCAACGAAAATAAAAATGCCCTCGGAGTAAATGACACCAATGCTGAAGTGAATTCTTGATAGTCAGGGCCGGGACGTTGTGGGAGAGTGAAACACATGTATTGCTTTGACATAAAGAGCCTTTAATAAAGCTGTTCTGTCATCCGTTCGTTGGTCGCCTAGACTGCCCATATGTGAAACCTTAACACTGGCCTAAACCCTGCTCGCTGACTATTATGCAGTGTGCCTGTGACGTTCCAAAGATCTGCCTGGCATTTGCCGAACACTTTTTCGTGTCGGTAGCGACTGTCCGCTCATCTTATCCAGCAAGTCAGCTGATTAAACCGTAGTGGATGGCCACTTGACTCTCTCAATCACATCTGACATCATTAACGAGGCGGGCTTGATGTGGAATATTCTCAAGCATCTGCCCTCGTCAACAGTGAATTGTTTTGGCACCCTGTACTTGAAAAAAATCAATATCTACAGTCATCCAAGACGTTGATTACAGTGAAAACCTTTGGTCAATACAAATTGAATTAGCCCCACCCCTTTCCAGATAACAAGCTAAGCACAATAAACACTGTGGCGAGCATAGTTTGGTTACAGTTTTAGCACTCAACCAACACTCTTCGAATTGGGCCATCTCCATATATGCTTAAAATGGAAACAATCAACGTTGTAAATTGTCAGAATGTCAAATGCTCTAAATAAAGTTTCCTGGAAGTTACCATATAGCAATGAACGTTAGAAAGTTTCGGAATATCTAATCATCTGGATGAAGTTTGCTCGGAAGTTAACATAAAGCAATCAAAGTTACAAAACTCCATATCACAACATCTATGAAAATATCAAAGCCTCTGAACAAAGATTCCTTGAATGCTGGTCAGAATGGGGAGTATACATCAACTAGTCACAAATCTTTCGATGAATGGTAGGATTTCTTGTCGTTTCCAAAGCTATTTCGATTATTCCACGAATGTGTCTCTTTGAAGCTGTTCGGTTTGTCAATGCCACCTTCTCCCCCGTACTGTATCGCTACCAATCGGGCTAAGATCCATGCCAAGAAATTGTGAAGTACTTCCCACTCAAAAATGTTCCAAACCCTTCAGGTCATAAGATTGACTTTCTTGCCACTCGTAGCGTAGACCCATTTATGATAAGGGTTTACTCACACAACGAGTTGCCATTAACCGCGCAATGGCGACTGGCGTTCCAGCCGGACTGCCCATTGCCCTTTTTCGTTTTATGAGTGCTATGTTACCAGTTATCGGCCAAAAATCGTCTTCTCAAAGCAGGAATAAACAATAGAATACACAGTTGTGCCCAATTTAGTTAGGCCCGAGTTTGTCAAAGGTGGATAAGGAATAAGAGGACCGTTAAAGAAAAACGCCATTTGGAAGTACTTGTAAGGTTTGTGTTGGCTGAAATTTTGAACCCTACTTATTTTTTCCCTCTCCAAGCAGAGGTCAGAACTTGAACATAGTACTTACAGTCACATAATTAGATTAAATCCAGTTAGTTCGGCGCATTTAAAAGTTTTGATAAAAGCTTGATTTGAGATCGTGCAAATCTTCCATCGTGGCATAGAAGGGTCCAACGTGCCTTGGTATACCCTAGAGTCAGACAGCAGTCAACAGGGACCCTCGAATACCGGCCATATCCATTAGTCCTGGCTTTTAAATTCACCTGCATTTCGCCCGCTCTGTTCTGATGTAGGTTAACGGCTATAGTGCGTGTTTTAGAACTCTGTTAGGGACGCACTACACAGCCGGCGGTAATTGAATCTGCTCTAGAATGTTTATCCCCTGTCCACCGTGACAGATGCATTGCTTCGCCCAAATGACCGTCACATTTGAACACCTCTGAGACGATTCTGATCTTAATCAACAAGCTTTCACCAGCCGGATAACACGTCTAAGCCGGGGTGAGCTAGAACATCAGCACATAGCCAATCATACGCCTTTTAGCCATCAAGGATCGAGTAGTTCAATCCAACGATCATGGCGATAAATGGCTCTCAGAACTATGATTCTTAAAGACAAGTCGTTTGCGGGTATGATTTTGATTTTAAGGTTGTTCATGGGCTATTCTCGGTTATGCATCTTGTGAATTTCTTGTCCGATTCACAATTTCTACTTACTTTTTGATAGCTAACCATCTGCCTCTTTTACGGCCAGTTACTCGTCGAGCATTGCAGTCCTACTGAGCTAATCATTGTCGGATATCCATCTAATAGTGTAGCTTTTCTCTGCTTTCGTTTTTGACGGCATCAATGCTCTTTACCAGTTGCATCTTCGATCAAAGACCTTTTCTCAATTCCGTCTTAAATAATTCCTCTTTGTCAGTTTCGCTCGGGTCTCTTTTAGTCTTTGTCAGGTTCATTATGATTCTTAAAGTCAGTGCCATTCCTAAACAATTAATATTCGCCTTTTTCATTCTTGATTAGTTAGTAGTGGTCAGTTTCATCCTGGTTCAGTTAGTGTTTGCCACTTTTATTCTTGACCGGACACTCTTTGTCGTTTCGAATCTTAATTAGTAGGTCCATCAGTTTTATTCTTGATTAGTTAGTCTTTGTACTTTCGGCATCTGTACTTTGTTTACTGTCCATCGTTAATTGTCTTTTTTATCTTTTAATAGTGGTCCTCTGATGCTCCTCATGCTTCTCTTTCTTTGTTCGTATTATTTGGGAGAGTATATATGGAGGAGATACTGCAACATGCCCGTTATCTGTTTCACTCATGAAATGCTGTAGTTATCCTTTATCGGTTTTTGAGCATTCATAGTCAGATGCTCTTTCAAGGTACATTTTTCAACGATTTACCGCTAGGGTGCTAACGGCAAGCGGGAGCTACAAGACCTTTTGTACAAGGGAGAGGAACTTCGTTATTCAGAGGTACAGTGATGTATCTGTTCCCACTAAGTGAACCATCTCACGCACCTCCTAGATCTACGTAAAGCTGTGTTTTGAGTTCACTGAAGTGTTACAGATGGCTCGATATCCCTTGTTTATCATTAACAAACATTGCGGAGTTAAACCCCGCGATTCCGCTCTCCACAGTGTTTTATTTCCTAGAAACTTAATTGAACATGCGGTCCAGCAATCTGCCATTGATTTAAACCGCAACTGTTCAGACAGACGCAAAGTCTTGAAGACTCTCGGCAGATTGGTTCATTTTACGCTTAAGGCACACATTTTTCACTGTACGTGATAGAATTTTAGATGTGCCGTTTTGGTAAGGAGCGTTGACAAAGAGAAATTCGTCGCGCAATCTCCGCAGGCTTTCTTGGTCTCCATGTCAGGTGACCCTTTACAGAAGGAAGAGTTCATGGCATTATGCCTTAAGAACGTTCCAGATGTGTCACGTGATCAGTGCGAGAACTGGGAAGAGTCCTTAATGATCGGTTTGTGGGTTTTTAAATAAAAAATCTCGTGTCATATTTATTCTGCGTACAAAAAAAACCTTGGGAGATCGAGAATCCTTTTTTGATTACCGTACTGAGCTGTAAGACACGCGGCTCTGGAATCTGTGGTATGCCTGCGTGTAAGCACTTTAAGGTCATGTGAGATTTTACTCCAGCTATCTTCTTGGGTTATTTTTTGTGAACAATCAGAACACATCATATAACAACCATTAACATCACCCTTTTCGATAAGAATTGGTTTGTTATGTTATGCTTGACGTTGTAACAGTGGTTAGTATAACAGTCGTCGGACATAATTGGGCGTTTCAGGTTAATAATCGAAGTCAATTTCCAAAACAACGTTCAACACAAATCACTGAAGAGCTAAGAAAATATATAAAGTAAGACATTAGTCTGGAGTGATATGAAGAGAGGCAATGTCGCAAAAGCGCAAGAAATGTTCTAGGCGAGTAACTGGTATTTAAAGCTATGCGCGATACTAGTTTATGAATTGTCCTCCACCAAAAATATGTATCTAAGTTCTGCTTTGAGTTCTTCATTTATCCAACGTTCAGATGATGGTCCATTTTTGCACATTTATGTTACAAATTGTTTAAATACACGAGAAGTAGGCTGAGTTTGGCTCTGTGTGAATACGACTTAGTGACACAATGTCTAACTATTATCATTGTTCACGTTCTTCACTGAAGACAATGTATGGATTTTCCTAGCCAATTAGACCAAAGTGGGGAAGACGTGTTATATGGAACAAATCAGTAATCACATACCATAGCAGGTAGTGAAAACCTTTTAATCATCTGGCACACGCAATTAGAAAAAGAGGATTATAGATTAGAATTTTTAAATATATTTATTCCACAGTTCGCAATTTTCTCACGATTCTTATTGGGTATTCATTTCCGATAAAACCCCATTTGGTGAAACAAAATAGTTTGCGCATAGCGGTGAATTCCTGTTGTGGCCCCCTTCATTGAGAAGACATAACTGTTTCTAGGAACAGTCAGTTTATACAGGAACACGTATCCTATTCTACCTTTCATACATCACACATTTAAACCTGAGTTCACACTTCAGGCCGCTGTAAGGAAGCCCTACGCTCGCAGTAAGCGTTGCCTGGGTGAGACATCCATACATCAATACAAACACTCACATAACCAGATTAACCACTTTTTAAATTGAGTTTGCCGTTTTGCCTTTCAGATTTTTAGAAAACTGTTTCCAAGAAATTGTTTTGTGGAAATATCGCCTTTCACGAGACAATGAATCTGAAGCGACAGATTCTCTGCGTGTACACATATAAATTCCGGTGGGCTGGTTGACGTCTCAGCCAAGAAAAATATTACAAAGTGTGCAACATCCTTATGTTGCAGGGAAGCAGGTGGAATCCATCATTACGGGATGTTAACCATGTAAGTAGCACACGGACAATGGCCAACTGGGGAACTAATACCCTTTATACAACAGATGCTTTAGGCTGTAATTGCATTCATGTGTTCATGTCGCCAGGGAACTTGTTGGCCAAATGGCTTGGAACCTTGAGACCCTGGTCGATGTATCGACCTCTTGAACCTTTAAGTGACCTTTAAGTTTTGCATCTATTTATTTATGGATTTGATTAATGTTTTACGCCATACTCACGATTATTTCACTTATACGATCGCGGCCAGTATTATGGTGACGAGAAAACGAGCAGAACCTGGGGAGGCCCACGACCATCCGCAGGTTGCTCGCAGACCGGTTTCTTACATATTTGATGTCTTTAATACACAAACTGTAAACTGCTGGTCAAAAACTTTTTCCTGTATTTTTATCCTTGGCCGCTGGTATACGGGCGTCTGTTTTCGACCCCAAAATTCGATGGACTATCCCCATCAGTTGTGATTTTGGTCGACAGCATCATTCAACACCCACGATTTACCAGTTTTACATCTCATAGCCGCTTCCTTAGCCAAGGTCTGGCAGCGCAGGCGATTCTTGTGTTAAATATCCCAATTTGCAACGGAGTTTACTTCCAGGTAAAGTTTTTTTTATAAACCATCACCGTTAAAATCATTGTGTGAAATAAATGGGCTGACAGTTTGTTAGTTACGACAGCCAAAATGAAAGTGCACATGTTACCGTAACAACAGAGCTGATTACGTATTAACACCTCTTCTGTGTACGATTCCTGGTTATCAGACTGCTAATCTTTATCTTCGCCGTAAGTTGCCTTTATTTCAGTTTATATGACCGCCTTGTGCATAAGCCCCGCTGCGTTGACACAGACCCAGAATTTCAGGAGCAAGTCCGGCAAGGCGCGGAGGGAAGTTGCAGGGTTGGTTAAAGTGCCCTCTAAAATCAGATTATATTCAAAGAAGTGGGTCTGAGGTCGGCTCCGAAGGTGAGGGTACCTGGGGAATGCATTGTCAATACCAGTCCGACCATCGCGGTACTCCACGGCGATTTGTCCTGACTCCCTACACTTCAAAAATCGATAGTTCTGGCGTGTCTAGAACTTGATTACTATTTGATGGCCTGGTTAGCTTTCTCTTGTGGATGTATTATAAAACAACACACATTCCAGCGTAACCTTTTGTAAGGCGAGCTGCAGGGTACGCTGTCAAAGTGCTTCAGTTCTGTAGACTTTACCCAGAAACACTTCTGACTGGTGACCTTTGTGATAATCTTTGCCCACTCAAGTCCTCACTCTGTATAATAGGGAAACTGAATTGTCCAGACCCCCCCTCTGGACACCACGACTACCTCAATGGCCGGCGCTTACCACTTCCTAAACATCCCATGCCCATGGGTTTGTCAACAATGTACCAGAAGAAATGTAGCTTGAGGTTAGTGAATATCAGTAAATTACTTCCTTTATTCAGCGTACAATTGTATTCATGACATCAAAATCCCGGTTCTGACGTTCGCGGCAAATCTGTTCACTAGTGACTATTACCCTAACCTATGGACAGATTGTATCCATAGGTGTGCGTCATGCTGATACAAATCAACGTCAGACGGCGCTCTTTGAACCATCCTCTCAATAACAAAGAGTGAGTGAGGCGTCCTTCTGGTGTGTGCACATAGTACCCCTCCTTCCGGCAGGGCGAGTCCATGCCACCAAAGTGCTGCTGCCACTGGAAGACACCAGACATGACGCCCACCCAGTCATATTATACTGACAACGCTCGAACCAGTCCTGTTTCCTTGCTCTAACCTCTCAATGCCGAGTGCCAAGCGGGGCAGCAACAAGTACCATTTTTAAAGCCTTCGACTTGAACCTGGATCTCCTGACCTCGAGGCGGACACTCAAACCACTAGACCACCAAGGCCACTGAGGCCGTCCTACAGCAAAGTAGCAAAACGACAAATGTCATATTTAGTTTATTTACATACACGGTAACTTATTTGATTCGTGCTTGATGCCTCACTCAGAATATTTAACACCTGGAAGATTTGCACGATTTATTAGTAGAGGTTTCTGTACAAAAGGACCAAAGGAGTCCAACAGGCTCCACCGCATATCTTGCCACATACTCGTCGAATCTCCTGACGTGAAGCCGAAGAGAGCTCGTCCTCCATCCTGTGCTTGTAGTCATGCGAACCATGGGGCTCACCAGATATATTAGATACTGAGGACCATCTGTTAAATTTGTTCTGTCTACATCTAGATAGCTTAATGTCACTCTTCAAATGGTATTTTCCATCATGAATAGTTTTTTTCTTATTGTTTCATTTATTGTTTAGTACCATCCACAATAATGTTTCACTTGTATGTTGACGGCCAGTATATTATGGAGGTGGAGGAAACCGGAAGAAACCCGGGATAAACAAACAGCCTTTGGGCATTTATACTGGCGAGCTTTACGAAGTGAGTCATGTGTCATAATTGTGGAACCCACTCGTCAAAACCCACATTCGTATACCACCCAAGTTCTGGTGCTTTAAACTAGCTGGAAAGAGGGCCCTCAGTCAGGCGCCAGCACTAGAACCTGTGCTAAATTCAGAAAGTGTAGTCTCTAATAACAATAATACTGTTACCTGAATTCACTTTCTAAATCACATCTAACAATCTTACCCGAGTATATTCACTTTATTACAGTCCGTTAATCCTCACTTATGTCAATCAGTAATGAACCACCTTGGTTTTTCAGGGGATCTCTTTCATTCCGACTATCTGTCACACACCAGACATGACAACTTCTCCCCATTCTGACACCGGATCCACCGGATTTGACGAGGTCAGAGAAGAGTAAACAATCCGCGCTGTAAACCACTTTCATTAGGAGTGTAACCGGACATTTCCCGGAACATCGCGGGTCACACCGGAGATTGCCAGGGGCGAAGGAAGCTATTCGATCGTAAAAGTTTTGTGATTTGGTGGAGTGCAGCAAGCCATTGTAAACCGTAAAATCTCGAACTCCACATACGTGTTTTTTGGGGGGTGGGTGGGTCCAAATCTCATTAATTTGATTGTCGTTTAACGCCATAGTGAAGAAGTTTTCACTTTTATACTGGTGGCCAGTTTTATGGGTGGCGGAAACTGGAGTGCCCATTATTGATTGTATTTCATCATTTATTATGTTCTTGTGGAAAGTAAAAAAATTATCAACTTATACGCTAAACACACTGGCTTAGGCATACTTCCGTTAAAAAATAATAGAGTAATGCTAACTAAAATGTATTAGATCTGACTGATCAAGATTTATTCAAAACGTTGTGTTGTTACACATTTTATGAACCTTTTCACGCAAACAATGCAAGTTTAATGTCCGGTTATGGATTGTATCCGGACAGTGATCGAGTCCGTAAACAGATGATGTCCGTTCATTCATTGTGTTCGTTCATTGATGATGTCCATTCACTGACGATGTCCGTTCACTGATGATGTCCGTCCACTGATGATGTCCGTCAACTGATGATGTCCGTCAACTGATGGTGTCCGTCAACTGATGATGTCCGTCAACTGATGGTGTCCGTCCACTGATGATATCCGTTCACTTATGAAGTCTGATCACTAATAATGTAGCCCATTCACTGATGTGCCTTCACTGATGATGCCCGATCATTGATGTCCATTCACCGATGATGTCCTTTCACTGGTGATATCCGTTCACTGATAAAGTCCATTCACTGAAGATGTCCGGTCATTGATAATGTCCGTTTGTCATTTGTGCCCTATTCAAGATTGTTAATTTTTATCGCGTTATTTGTCAAAACTTTTATAAACGCTATATTTCTTTATTTAAATGCAGCTTATATATTTTGTCAATCATCAAGGCGCTCTAAAAGAGAGCTTATTCCGAAAATACACAGGAAAATCCCTGAGGATGGACTGGATTTATGTGTTAAGCATGAATTTTACCCGGCCTGTTCTCTCACCTGCCTGTCAGTGAGAGAGGTTTTCAGGTGGGAGTGATGTACTCATGATGTTTAGCCACGATTGTACTTTCTATGATCCTCTTCTAGAAGTTAAATACATCAAGAACATATATAAAATGAAGACAGCAGTTTATATCAAGAACGACGACAGCGTTATATCTGACATCTGGTCACCGATAGCCGGCGAACAAGCATCGACTGATGCCTTCGCTTTGGTCAGGAATTTATTATCAACTGTTCACGGCAGTCTTAAACTTGTATCAGCCAGTCTTTTACATTGGGGGAATGACTTGAGCGGAGATAGTCATTAACTGTTAGACATGTCTCCTTGAGCAGCTAGGACACCAAAAAAAGCCAAACAATGCCTGGTATTCCTGTGGGAGGAAATTTATCCCCATGGAAATGTATATGCTTTAAGTCCAACAATGAGGCCTTCTAAGCTAATAATCGCAAGATCCATTTCCGAAGTAACCTATATAGCACCTGTTCCCAGGGAACATACAAGAAGCATATACATGTATATTAATCTCATATGAAACTGGTGACATTAAAGAGAGAAGCTCTAAACAATGTTTAACTATACAGAGAAGACAATGGATTATTCTTGGAATGAAATCCAATTCAAAATTCACACTCGAAATGCGTGAATAAATTTTCAGGTGAAACACAAATACAGAAATCTAGTTGCTGGGTTACGAAGACGCCAGTGACGCCCCCCCCCCATATATATATATATATATATATATATATATATATATATATATAAATAAAATAAAAAAAGATAAATTGCCCAGCTTACTTTTTCCAACTTGATGAATCAGGATATATATTATAGATTGTGCACGTTATTTCAGGATTTCAACAAATGTGTTTGCTAAACATTTGAGGCTTGAAACCTGGCAAGCTCCATTTTTTTACTCCGGGCACTCTTGTATTATCCACCCATTAACCTAACTGCCGTAATGTAGGTTAAAATATTCTTGACCAATTTAAACACCAATAAAGTCAATAAATGTAATGAAACCATAAATATTTTCACATCAGATTTCAAACATATAAAGAAAAACTATTAATAGCATAAATGTCAATCAATGTCAAGTTTATATTCATATTTCAAGAACTTGTCTTCAAACCTGATAATTATGTTCATAGGTGACTACTACAGGGTGTTAAAATTACGCCGGACGAACATCGCCTGGCGATATTCTAGTGCCAGGATGAGGAGCATGGCCACATCCGGTTTTCAGGTTCGGGATACATAGAAACCAGGAGTCGCCGTGATATAGAAGTTAAAATAGCCAACCTTTGTTTTCTTACGCCCATTTGTTTTAGAGCAAGGTTTAGTCCGTTTTACCAAATGATTTTTATAAACTCAAGTTGTGTTTGGCTTGTCGATGTAACCATTATTCCCATCAACAATTGCGCAGATCATATTTTAGCATGCCCCAGGCGATTTAGAACATTTAAAATACCATAGGGGCATGGGAAACACTTGCCAGCATGAACCGTACTTTTCCTCTGGTTAAAATGAACAAAACATATAAACAGTACGTATTCAGCAGAATATTTTATAGAGTCGATAGAATATTATTAACATCAAATTGTTAATACAGTACAATATATTATTTATATTTCAGACGATAGAATATTATAATTAATATCAAAGTGATTTTCTATGTTGATCCTTGTGCTTGTATGCACTTTCGCAGTATTTATAACGCGTGCTGCAATCTTGCTTTACATTTAGCATTAGTGCCACCGTTATCTGTGTCCCATGTTTTATTTATTTATTTGATTGGAGTTTTATACTGTACTCAAGAATATTTCACTTATACGACGATGGCAAGCATCATGGTAAGAGGGAACCGGACAGAGCCCAGCTGAAACCCATGACCATCTGCTTGTTGCCCGGTTGTTTGATTGTTAGAGCATAATGAAAGATGGAGGCTGTGGAATAGATGCACACAACCCGCTGTATATGGTTCGGGCATAACGTTCAAACACCAGAATCCTCAAGCAGGCCTGCATGTCCACATGTTACCCAGCAGACGACAAACACACGAGATTCTGTATGGTAACGACATCCCGATAAATGCTCCTTGATGATGAATTGGCACGTTCTCTGTCTCCTAACAAACAGCTTCATTTCAGGTAGATTGATCGACTCGGAAAACCTGATCTGGCATTAATTACCAGGATCACAATGCCCACCAATTTGCTCGCCAGCAGATCTTTGGAGTGTGGTCCAAGTATCCCAGTGCATTGTTAGGTACTACGGCTGGTGGCGTTAAGGCAAGACAAAACCCCCACAAACGCACAGGCGCTGTAATATATTTGCAATATTGTTGTCATCTGTTGTCCGCTAAATCGTGCCAATATAGCTATGTTTCAAAAGACAAAAACGTCTTAAACAGAACTCAAAGCTTAGCAGTGTTGCTGCAGTTATGCAACTTTGTAATTTATTTTAGCCTCGAAAGATTTAACCAAATAAAAACCTTTATTTTCATTTTATAAATCCAACGAAATTATTGAATCAGTGATGTACGTGGACACACCATTGTCGATTTGTTGGTTTCCAAATGGGGTTCTTCTTCAGTGATGCATCCTAGGAACAACAGACCAAATTCGGCAGCCATTCTAAACACAGGAAGTTACATTCTATGCTTTGTACCCTGATATATTTACCCAGGAAAACCATATACCAGTTCGGGAGCACCACTTATCGAGAATTTAGAGAAATTATAGATTCCGCCACCAATCAGCCACGGTCAGCCAATCAGCTGTCGAATTAAACAGCAAATTTTAATCCTAGTCTTTGAACTACTATCGCCAGCGCGTGATTTTTTTGTCTCAAAACGTTACTTAATTGCCATAACTTGCTTTTTGGTGGCAGCGAATTCTCACAAAGGCAAAAAACTGCTGTGGTGACTAGAAGCTATCGTGTTGAAAGAATGACAATGATATGTTACTTTGATAACAACAGGATCAGAAAGCTTTTCGCTGCACAAGCATGGTGTGATTTGTTTGAATGTACCTGGCCTACCATGTGCAAGGTGCAATGCTTCCTTCCATAATTTTGCCACTGAAATGTCCTAAGACCAGCAGTTGGATGACCCTAACTTTATAGATATTGGGGTTCAACAGAGGTCAAGTATTTTGCAGGCCGCAGTCCAAAACATTCGTGGAAATTCAAGTAAAATGTGAGGGTCATCAATGGTGAAAGTAAAGTACAGCCGAACGTGCATCCATTCTAGAGAATTTCAGGTACTTTAGTTACAAATTAAGCTAAATGAACGAATCGTGAAAGTTCAATGCATTAATTACAGTGTGACAAAGGCTGAACCGCGTTCAAGTATCCATTCACTAGAGAGGCTGTATAGAGTGGCCATGCGGCTCTCGGTGTCTAGAGACCAGTGAGTGTGCCCACTACGCTGAATAATGATCAATGTGCCCTCAG
This sequence comes from Acanthopleura granulata, assembly GCA_016165875.1. Lineage (NCBI taxonomy): Eukaryota > Metazoa > Mollusca > Polyplacophora > Chitonida > Chitonidae > Acanthopleura > Acanthopleura granulata. The sequence continues at coordinate 18,392,633 of JABBOT010000008.1, forward strand.
TAAGACAAACAGATTTTACAAAGAAAATTCTAATTCTTTACGAAATGTTTTTCCGACATTAATCAATAATGTTGACATAAGATACGTGATTGTGCATAAATCACAAGAGGAGCCGTTTTCTCTAGGGTATCGAGAAATCCGAGTCTGCAACATTTTCTGTCGGTATATATTGTTGTGGGATTCGAAAGGAAGCCGCTCTGTAGAAAGGTCTATATGTAAAAGTAATCGTTTTTCGGGTCTTTTTGTGTCCCCATTGTTCACTTTCAGACAACTAACGCAGGAGTGTGACATCCTTGTTCCTACAAGAAACAATAACTCTCAGTTCCTGACACTCCTGTTACATAATTAAGATTGATGCCGTCTGTTTTTTCCCTTCAAAAATGGTAAGGAAAATTTCATCGGAATGTAATGCTTATTATCAGTTAGCAATATCGTGGTACATGTATCCCAGCGCACAACACAGCACCAGTAAAAGAAACTACTTAAATCTTTGACTTTAGCAATGAAAACAGCGATTGTCTACCTAAAATTTTCCTCTATTAAAACCATTATTAAAGGTTTCGATCTCAAAAACGTAGACAAGAAATCGTGTTACGGATCATTACCGTACTTTAAATGCCAGATTATGAGGGAAAACACTTATACTCCACACACTAATTAACCAAAAACCATTCTGAAAACTACACACGTCACACAACTTTACACACCTGACTACGGCAAAGCATTTTTATACCACACAAGATTAATTAAAAACAACATTCGCATAACTGCACACGTAACAGAATATTAAACCTAGACGTCGAAAACGACATTCTTATACCGGTCGTTAACCAAAATGGTAAAAAATCGCAAGACCGGTTTGTAGTTATCAAAATATTCGCATTCCCGCAATCCTCCCACAGTATGAAACACTTGACTACCGAAAGCATTAAAACTCCATATATTATTAATTAACACACTGGGCGACAACTGCACTGGTCACAAAATATTAAAATACTGACTACCGCAAAGTCTTTATGTACCTCTCGGCATTTAACAAGAAAACACAGTTAACCGACTTGCCCTGTATATGCATAGCAGACATTAAAACATCTGACAAAAACTTGTAAACCGAACAAATTGAAACACAGATAACAACACAAGAAGAGTACAACATATTTAAACAGATGTGTTTAACAAAAAACTTACAAGAAGAAGAAAAGCTAAGTACAAAGGGTTAAACGTTCAGATTGCAATGACACAACTTGGAACAGCGAAACGCTAAAGCATCTAACAAACAATAATCCCCAATGAGGACCTGTATGGGGGCCCTCCTGCCTGGTGCTTAACTAAAGATTATCGATCAAGCCTTGAGTAATCAATCAGTCCGACTGCCTCCATTACACTGAAAATTTCTTGAAACAAACCAATGGCCGTTTTTCCTCCAAACTGTGGTTAATGGGACACTCAAGCTTCAAAATGCCAACATCGCGAATATTCAGTGCGAGTCTTACATCTACGGAAATGATCTCCGTTTTTGTCCCCCAAACTAGAGAGTGTTTCCACTGAAAGTCTCACACGGACAAGATTGCAGAGGAATAAAGATACATTAGAAGGCGTATGGCAACGAGATTTCTGTTTACAAGATAATCATTTTAACAATAAAGAGACATACCTGGCAAATACTTGGCCAAAATTGCTTAGGGCCGAGGACACTTCCTTACTTGCAGTTGTAGTTTCCTGTTTTCAAAAACTGCAAACAACGATTATTTACGTATAAAAAAATTCAAGACAGAAATTGTTATCCGCGAATAACACATAGAATCCCATGTTCCGCTATGAAGCCTCCACATGCTTACGAAAGAGTGATTTAATTAAATAGTGATTAAAATAATATGTCAGATTAAATTTCACACCACTTTTGATATAAAAGCTGACATTTGTTGAAGAAGTCCCACTTTTGGGAAAAGAACAAAGCAGTTATGAAAAAGGTGCATTTTTTTATTTCAAAAGTGTTATTTTTTTTAATAGTAGTCAGCAGGATTATGTCAGAACTGGTCAATTTTATATTTTCAAAAGTGAACCCTTAAAACTGATCAACTTCTGTGCCAAAAAGATTTTGTCTTTCAAAAATGGCTTCTGTAGCCCACACCTTGCTCAGTATCCCTTATCAAGTTCAGCAGGAATAATAACATAACCCAAAAATATGAACCGAATTGCCAGGTCTCTGAATAGTATACGAATTAATCAAGTGTTTTGTGTTTTTCTCTGCCTCAGTACAAATACAAGTAATTGTCAAAAATATCAATTAGATGAGGCGATCATCTGCACTGGAGACTCGAAGAACACCGGCTGCCAATTACTAATGATTTAACGTTACCCAGTAGGCTAACAACCTTTTCTTTTTCGAGGCAATCGACGTCTCTGGCGTGTTGTGAGGTATAATGGTACGAATTACGGAATACCACAGAACAAAAACATCCTGAGAAACGGAAATCAAACACTGGGATATTTCTAACACGACCTTTGCTTGTTAGAGTGATCTGTACAAATCAAAGTGGGCTTGTGCCCGTTAATCTCGAAGGGAGACAATCGCGTAATCCTGCAGAGCCCTTGAATTCCAGGTGAACACGATGGCCATTTCTGAGATATTTCAACTGGAAGTCCTTGTGAATAGTTCGAGCAGCCTTCCTGACATCTACCTTAACGGTCGCAAAAGTGGAATGTTCATTTGTTGAATGCTGTATTACAATTGTGAAATGGAAATGTTTAAACATACAGTGATATGGATTACAAAATAAAAATCATTCAGCGATTATATTTTCTATCCATGGCGCTCTGACATCAAGAAAAAGGCTTTTGCCTAAATTACGTATCCATATATGCGATGGTAAGTTTTAGAGAAACTGGTATCAAACAATGTTGAGGGTGTAAGGATTTTTGTGGGCTAAGTCAGGAAACCCCGTATCTTTACCTGTCTCTTGTGTATATGTACGGCAACCAAAACACTTTGCCACGGTGAAGCTTTCTTGCCAGTAAAACTTTCCACTCTTCCTTCGTCTTCATGGATATTTATCCCACCCCTTTTACGTGAGTGTAAAAACGCACAAGAGCCTTTGTATTGACAGGCCATATAGGTAAGGTCACCTGGTCTTATAGGGTCGTTAGGGTTCGATACTTTTATACGGGTTTAACCTGATAGACAAAGGTGGATTGGACTATCCTAATGGCCGAGTTTCCTTCCAGAAGGCCTCTTGTTCCCGAGCAAATCCCGCCAGCTATTGAACCCGCCGGTTGTTTGTCAATGGTTAATACGACGCTGTAAGGGGACTCTCTTTGACTTTCGGCACCTAGAAATCATTATCCGCCTGTCTTTACATGGCATTTGTAAAAGGTACTAATGACTAAAAGTGTTGATGCGATCTCTGGTGCGTTTTCTGAGTAACACCACACCAGTATAGTATCGGCCTAAACTCTCCCAGCTCCCAACTCGCCAACCTCTGGGAATTTCATGCTACATCATCTGTTTCTGGTCAGCCACTCTTTTATTTATCGCGTCTATCGATTAAGTAGATCTAGCGGAGGAATTAACGACTGGATTTTGTATTCTATTTTCTCTCGTCTTAAAAATTGATAAGATTTGTAGTATTGCTTATATATTAGAGAACACAAGAAACTCTCCGATCAACATTTGTAGACATGCGATTATTGCTCTAAGTTCCTAAAATGCCTAGAAACTTGTGGTACACCGCTCAACTGTGCCTCATAGCCCCCTGCAGTTTCTCGTAATTACTTCGTTGTCCAATTTCAAACCAAGTTGCACTCGAAGATCCAACCTCTTTCGATCTGCAGGTTCTGCTGTTTTTCAGCAGGCACCTATCAACCTATACTTTTATACCTTTACCTTCATGTATGTCAGAAGTTTACCCCCTTAAAGTTAACTGATTTTGCTGAAGCAGTAAGGGGTTGTAATTTTATCATTAACCGACATGTTCTGTGACAATCAGCGGTTCAATTCACTCTTACCTCTTTAAAAGAACAGTACACATTTATACAGCCTACACCTTAAATGAAAGAAGGGCAGTTTTTCAAAAGATTTTTTAAAGTTTTCGTTAGAGAGGAAAGCTGTTTTAAACATCGTTATTTTCTACATAATCCACCCATTCGAGGCACATTGAAAGTCCCGCCATGTTTTAGTCTTATCCAATGAAAATCCTCCTTTCCTCCTGTTGAATATTCATTGTGATGTCACCGTGCTTAAGGCTATACTCCTACCAATTGATTAACTTGCATTTCCAGCCTGGCATATAGTGATAATCGTGGATTTTAAGTTCTGCGAAAACCAACCCTGAAAAGGAAAAGTTTGAGATGTACTAGAGGGCCACATCATGCCTGCGTGCGTGGATGTAGTCTACCAAAATATGTCTGAAATACTATGTCCTGTCTTTTCACATATTCCTCCTGTCAAAGCCAGCAATGCCGGTTCCCATTCACTTGAGCTTGATGCGTGGTCGGTTGAACTACTGCTCTCAGCTTCACTCCTCTGCGATTCAAACTGATAGCCTTGTAAGCCGAGGCTGCATTAACTATCACCTTCAAACACAGAAGAGCTACTTGGTAAAGCTAAGCACGATGGCGTAAGCAATCTGTTAAAATGGCAAGAAAACTCCTCAGTCTTGAATGTTTGACTATTAAAGGCCTAAATAATGAGCACTGCTGGCAACAAAAATGAGATATAATATTTAACCATTTAAGTACAGCTCTTTGATTTAAGCCATAGATTGCATAAATGTGTTCTTTCTTTTAAGTTATCCGATTTTGCTCAAACCAGCTAGGATACTGATTTCGCCATGACACAATAGTTTCTCGGGGATGTGAAACTGGATTCAAGAAAATGGCCGTTGCCACACTGTGATAGTGTCCCTGTCGTTTGGGCAATAGGTCTGTGGTAGTGAAAATTACTTGACTTCATCGTTCTTCTCTCCGCTCTCCCAGAACCGGAAGAGTAAAAGGAAAATTTATTAACGAATATAATCAGTGATAACGACTTCACAAAACGGTTTGTTACACGGCCATTATGATCGCTTTTTACCGGTAGTTTTATCATAGTGCACATTTTAAACTGTTTTGTTCAGCGGTTAACCCAATTCCAACTTAAGTTCTGAACTGTCATATAGCCTCTACCAGAGGGCACTTTCTTGCAGATGACAACATGAATCCAAACGTGACAAAAACCCCACGCTTTCGAAGAGCGCAACGCCATCCGACGGAATATCGCTTCAGACTGAGACATGCTAGACGCTCAGTACATGTATACTGCTATCATCTGGCATGTATACACCTTCATTTGTTATTTATGATGAAGTAGATTTTTAACATGCCCAACATATTTACCATCATTAAATTCCCAGGGATGGCAACATGATTAACAAAGATTAGGGTAAATAGGATACCAATATATGTCAGCTGAGGATTTTGAAAGATGGATGACCGCAAAATGATCACCACGTTCCGGTGGCTGGTAAAATGTCTGGGGAATAAGAGAATACCACAAATCAGTCCAACTGTCGCAAATTAATGGAAAAATAAACCATTAAGGTGATAGAATCACACGACAAATTTGAAACAGAATACATGATCAGACAAAGACTGGTTTGCATTTCTGGTTACTAGGCCGGTAAAATGAGTCTAAGGCCAGTTGAACAAGCCGAGTATATGATAGAAAGTCCGAATGGAACAAAAGAGATTCCATCCTGAACTCGGTCATACCTTAGGAAGTGATAATTCCAAACACCTCCGATCGACATCCTCCGATACGAGAAACAAGTCTAAAACGAATATTAGCTTTGAACTAAATGTATATGTATTATGAATATTACGCCTTTTCCAATTCCACAAATGTTGAATCAGTACTATCCCTTAATCAAAATGCCACAATTATCTTATATTCTTTTGACAGACAAAGGCAGTTTTCTGAAAATCAGGAACTCACTGCTTTTCTAACATGGTATCAGAAATAGTTTTTACATCAAATTATACCTAATTTCTTACCACTCGTGAACATCTCCGTCCATCTGTTCAAGTCATTCGGCTAGCTCTGCCTTCGCCTCTGTATATTCACATGGTATAGGATTACAACCTGAGACCGCTTCTACTAGAGTTGCGTTAAAACCAGTATGCTCTTTATAATTAGCAAACCTGTCTATGATTCACTTATCTACCCACGTAAACACAGATATATCGATTTGTATGAAATAAACATTTGGACTTGATCATTACCGTTTCTATAAGAAGCAAATTAATAAACACACCCAATGTACTTCGTTGTATAGGCTGGGTGAGGGTGCGGCTGGAAGTCCAGCATGCTATTCCAGCTGGAAGCAAAGGTGTGGAAGCGATAAGATCTTGTCAGGCTGGGAGGTGGGCGTGGGATGGCGGAGCGAGTTACACTGTACAAGTATACACCGACATTTACATGTAGTCTGTATTGTTGAAATAGAGTAATGAAACCAGGGTTCCAGTGATATCATTTAGCATTCATGCCTCTGGCCTGCAATAAATACACTCTCCTTACGAGAAACTGGCTCCGAATCTGATTTTGTTTCATGGCGATAAGAGTGTTAGATGGTGTCATGAGGGTAGGGCCGGTCTGCCATTGTATGCAAATAACATGGTTATCAGCCTTCGGATGCCGATTTTGTCAGGCCGTCCTTTACGCAACATCGAGTCTAGGGCAATGCGTCACAAAACATTTCTGATAAGGAATTGAGACGGTCCAGATGCGGCTCTCTCCATGCCATTTCAAAGTATTTGGTGATTATCTTACGACCGATTCGTTAACTTACCATGAGTTAACTCTACAGGAGACGCCATGTTTGCCGTTATGGAAACAATGAACGCTTGTGGGTGATTTCTGCAGAGATTTTGGTCCATGTCTGAAATTAATTTGTTCAAACTAATGTTTGATAAATGGACTTAATAAAAATGTTACGCTTTAAGCTACGTTCTGCTTAGAAACATCGCCACAACGCAACTATATCAACCATGATGCACAAATGAACTGTTACAACCAAGATTATACCTCACGTGTATCAACCAGGACACACAATAGGACAACATCGCCCATAAGAAACATGTAATCTTTGTAAACCAGGATGCACAAATGGACTGTTACAACCAAGAGCATACCTCACGTGTATCAACCAGGACACATAATAGGACAACATCACCTATAAGACACATGTAATCTTTGTAAACCAGGATCCACAAATGAGACTTTTTTGATGTGGAATAACATGAAAACGTGTTTCTGAGCTACAAAGAACAACAACGCAATTCTAAACTGCAGCAAGCAGGGAGCACAGCTCATTCACGTAAGGAGTAGATGCTATAATGGTCGATGTGGGACTTTTGTGATATTATCTTAGTTATAACTGATCTACCGATTACCCAGATTACTTTGTTCCTTTATATGTATCCTGAGCCAATAAATTTTATTGGGCGTGTGATTTGTCTACTAAGGCTAATATACTTTGGCAGCGTCATCCTTGATAACTGTTCTGATATCCACGCCAATGCTAAACCTTCAAGATAACGGCTTACTGTGATGTCTGACAGGCGCCTTTATCATAGAATGATTCTCCTTAATATGACAATGATCCGCTTGTAATGGGAAAACACTCTCAAGTAAACTTGCAGAAGGCGATATGAAATGATATAAGAAATTAGCTTCCAATGATGCTTCCGCTTATTCAGTGACCTGATATAATTTAATCATTGCTATATTCAGAGTTAACCAAAGGCTGATTTCTTTAATTTGTTAGACTGTTGAGAACTAGCTTCCTCGATTCTTAAAATCAATGCTTTCCTGCCACAAATCCGTCGGGTGTATTTATCTGGCCTGTAAGATGAAGAACACATTCTGTGTTTCCCAGTCGAGGACGATATTACGTCAGTTTGGACATGGATAAAGAACTGTGCAGGCTCTGATGTGGCACATGGATCTATAATCGTGTCCTTCAGGGGGCGCAGCTCCACGAACATGATCTGCGCATGCACATCGTGCTCCGAAAGTTACGCGTATACCTACTGAGAGATGTTCACCCTCGTCTGGGACGTAGACAATTTCCATTTCTGCAGGCAGTCGTGACATTTCTTTGGATGATGTAACTTTGGTGCAGTTTTCATAGGACTGTTTTTATGCTTTATGTCTATTTTTTTTTTATATATTTCAGGTCAATGATCAGAAATTTTCGGAAATGACATTAATTGGAGTTATATATATTTTTATTTAATTGGTGTTTTACGCTCTGCTCAAAAATGTTTCACTTATTAGACGGTGGCCAGCATTATGGTGGGAAGAAACCGGGCAGAGCCTGGGGGAAACCATCCGCAGGTTGCTGGTAGACTTCCCCACGTACAACCGGAGAGGAAGCCACCATGAGCTGGACTTGAACTCACAGCGTCCGCATGGGTGAAAGGCTTCATTGTTTTGACAAGCATGACCGTTGCTGTTGCAAATGTGGACCATGCTTAATTTAAAGAAGTTTAAAGCCACTTTAGCCGAACAGTAACAAGCTTGAGTACTTCCTTTGGGGTACGTTTATGTGTTATGACTTAAGATAAAAAAGAAACATAAGTGTTATGTAACCATTAAACTCATTGAGCTAACGAAGGCCCATATGTCTGGATTAACCATGGCGTAAACATATATACGAGAGTAAATCACGAGTGTTTTCTTTGAAAGTGTTTGGTAAGGAGAGTGCAATTAAAGATATCAAATTTGAAGTCTACATAAATCTGATGTATAACGAAGCACCACAGGTACGGAGATCCCGGTCTCTTAACCTCTGGGTGTAGCGGGAGTCTGGAGGCCAGATTTATGTCATCTTGGATCCAAGGGCCTCCGGACAATGGCTCAGACGTGATGTATGACCATAGACTTGGCAGTTTACAGGTGTATTTGTGTGTGGTGTAGGTACAGACGAAGGCCATCTGCCCACACATGCGCAGCTTATGGACACCTTAAAGGTTCCATCTAGGCTCAGTACCTTGAGAATCACCCGCCGATAGACTAAATGCTATCTTTATCTAGCCATAGCAAGAGAATATCAGCAAGAAATAAGAGCAAATTTTTATAACATCTATTTTCAATTGCAACCATATCTTGACCATTACGATATTCAAATTTCCACATCCCTTGGGGAGGTTGAGAACTTCCACACATGGATTATACATTGGAACTGGCAGAGGGCAAACAACCATACTTTCTCAACACTATAAACAGAATGAGGACGAGAACACTTTCTTGAAAATACTTCCTGAATAGTACTAGACCTATTATTCCAACCATTGTCCATCCAACATGTCCAATAACAAATCTATCCAGTCACACCAATAATGCGAAACTACTGTGAAACGTGGCAGTGTTTAGAGAAAACTCTTTTGTTTTATACATGAAACTGTTTTATCTAGCACTGTAACCATGCTGAATGTCCTGTCCCAACTGCGCTTCCAACAGAAAGTTTCCAGTTCCAACACAACATGTAAAAACAGTTCTGTCGACGCATGTGATCTGTCAAAAATGCGAAGCAACTATTTTTGATGACATTTACTCTTATATGGGCGCGTGAACGTAGTTCCAGATGATAGAAAGAGGCTCTGAAACCTTGAGGTGTCGAATGTGTGAGAACTTCAGAACTTCATGCAGGAAATGGGTGTCATTTGAGCCTCCGGGAAATGGCAAAATAGGTGATCGGTAAACTATTGTTAATAAAAGTTGCCTAACATTCTTCCCGAATCAAACTATACAGCACCACTTTAGTGAGAATAGAGCTGAAATGCTCTGAAATGAGTTTTCACAGCCATACCATTTGTCATAGAAGCTGTATACTCGACAAGAAAGCTTCGTTTTGAATCATGCATTCACTGCGTTGTTGTAATGTCAAATTTTTAACGGTTCTTCAAGATATTGTCCGCTGAACGCCATGTGAAATATGTGCATGCACGAGTCTATATATACAGATACAAAAAGTGATATGTAAACCATGCAGGCGTAATTGGGAATCTTTCCGTTGTGGTAATTGGGGATGAGAAGCCATTTCTCATTATGCACAAAATTACTATTGTTTCTGTTGTCGGAGTAAAGCAATTCTGTGGTTTATTCTCACCAGTAACAAACTGGTAAAAAGTACTCTGGCGTCAAACGCTATGGCCACAAGACGACTTGTTGATTAACTTACTGCTAATTTCTTTTTGATATTAATAGTTTGCCCTCTTTGATAGTTGTTTAGTCTCACATTAGGATGTGGCAGAAGTCAGGCCCCATAGAGGCTTTACCACACCTTTCTATAAAAAACATCATCATCGGCTTTGTAAACTCTTGTCGTCTGCAAACTAGTAGCGTGGTATTCTTAATACAAAAGAACAATGGTCAGTACAGCTCAAACCCGTGACGCCAATGCGCGCGAAATTCTGGATGTTTTTTCCGTAAACATGTTTACAACATGAGTGTATCTCTGCATAATGTACGCTCTATGTACAATGACACGAAACCGACAAACACAGGAGCCTCGAAAACACGCGACTGAATTTCAGTGCAGGTCACAACTTCCACAGAGGGAAAAATGTAGATCTGACACTGACTCGATTAGTTCAGAAACAAATAAAAAAATATACAGTACAATATTTTAAAGACGGGGTCGTAACAACATCATCATCGTCTTTGTAGTATCATTTTGTCCGCAAACTAGTTGCGCATTATTGTTATTAGAAAAGAAAAATGGTCAGTACAGATTAAACATTTGACACCAGCGCACGGGAAATGGGTCCTCATTACCATGTGGTTAAGCCTTGGCGACGTAAACCGATGCTCGGTATGTCTCTAACCAACCTCGATGAAAGAGATAAATAATTGGGAGGCAAAACACCTGAGAGTACCATCCTTAATATAATGTGAGTGGTTTTGCAATGTCCTATATATCTAAATGCTACAATGTCGTGACACCCCTATAAAGACAGGTAGGATCAAAGATAGACTGATAGATGGTGTGGGCTATACGATCTTGTACATTATCTGTATCAGCTCTTATCGTTTCTATGACTTAAACTCATAGGTTTTAGGGTCATTATTGCTGCGCTTAGCGCGCTAACTAAGTGAATTCTCTCACAAATCAAATCCGTTGACCGCACTGGACTGACGGACTTGAACTCATTTAAATGGTGCATGTCAATACATTAACTACAGATCCGAATGTTCTAGAAATTTCCATTATAAAAAGGTTTCAGTAGTTCTTCTGTGTTGTTTACAGTTAATCAATGTCACGTTGGCAAACACCAACAGATCGGTTGGCTATATATACAACCCTCCAGCGATAAACTCAACATTACTGTATACATACGCCAAAACTGAAAAAAAAAAGAATGAAATGAATCCACATGATGCATATTGTCGATTTATAACATTTGTTTGTAACATATTGGATTTGAGGCATAACGATTCCAGGTGATGGTTCTGGCCAAAACCACAGCGTATTACCTTTACACAAGATCATTTGATATAGCTGACACATGCACACTTTATAACGCCAATGAAAGATTAAGCACATTGCTGATAGAACTTAACAGAAAACGAGATGGTAGCCCGCCATAGGCATTACAGATTATTTCACCATAGTTTCTTAATAAATGGGAAGCAAGAGTTAAGACTTCAGACCACGGCCTTATCCTATTGGTCAGTGGTTGATGGTTTGCCCAATGGCGGCCGTCACTCGTCTCTGTCAGTTCCTCCGTCGACTGGCTCAGCCCTGTCTAGTCCTCGATGACCCACGTGATTTTCCCAAAAGGCCAATGTCTGGAAGTCCCGCTGCTGTCAAAACTGCCGGACGAAAGTTTTCACCAGAAAATCTGTTAGATAGAGGCGCTAATCTCTGGCACTTCTCTCCTGTCAGCTATCAGTTTGGCCAAAGACACAGTAGTCTACTAGCCAGGTCAGAAATATATACGTGACATACATAGATGCTGGCGGGGTAGTGTGAAGGTCGCCTATAGTGGGGCTCTTGACTTCACCCATTTCTACATAAAACTCCTGCAAACATGTACAAAGAATTTGGTTATAAGCGCTGCTGTGCTGTCAGAATTCCGGTTCATGTAGAAACACTTGAAAGTCAATCTTCACAATCTTCATTCTTGGAAATTCAACGGAAATGTATGGGTCATGTATATAAGTCAGTTTGTAAATTAGCCTAAATGAAGGGAGCGTCAAAGGCCCATACATTATTTACAGGATGACAAAGACCGAAGGGCGTTCAAGTATCCTTTGTCCCGATTGTTAACTTTCAGACAATGAACGGAGGTGTTGGACATCTTCATTCTAACAAGAAACATTTAACTCTCAGTTCTTGACACAAGTGTTACATAATTAAGATTTATGTCATCTGTTTTTCCCGCCAAAAGCGGTAAGGTAAATTTCCCTCACATGCAATTCTTAATAACAACTGGCGTTATCCCAGGACACAACACAGAACGTGCAAAAAGATAACCCTGAACTCTTCGACTTTCGCAATGAAAATAGCGAATTTCTACATAAAATTCTCTTAGACGTTTATTAACACAAACAATTATTAAAGAGTTAGGCCTAAAAAACGTAGACAACAAATGGTGTTACACAGCTTTACGGCACTTTAAACACCAGATTACGGGAGAAAAAATTCATACCCCACATCCTTATTAACCAAGACCATTCTGAAATCTACACGTGTCAAATAGCTTTAAAAAAACTGACTACCACAAAGCATTTTTATACCACAGAAACATTAACTTAAAAAAACACCTAAAACAGCAAAGCACTAAAACACCCAACGAACAATAAGCCACGATGAGGACCTGTAAGTGGGACCTCCTGCTGGTGCTTAACTAAAGATTATTTGCCAGAGGAAATCCATCAAGCCTTGAGTAATCAATCAGTCCGACTGCCTCCATTACACTGGTAATTTGTTGACACCAACCGAGGGCAGTTTTTCTTCCAAACTGTTGTTAATGGGACAGTGTCAAGCCTCAAACTGTCAACAAGGCGAATACTGAATGCGAAAAAGCAGTATTACTTTCCTGGTAGTTGTCTCCACTTGTTTTTCCACTGCAAGTCTTACACGGACAAGTTTGCAGGGGAAAATAAAGATACATGGATAGGCCATTAGTAGGTCGCTATTAATGTCCTGTTTTTCAGACTTAAACCTTCAGCGTAATTCGAATATCTTTTATGAGCCTAGAAAACTGCGCTGAAGAGTATTAGAAAGCGATTGAAATCAGCTTGCTACCCGACATCGCTGGCCTTTCTATTTGCAAGCTGGAATCTGCTGCACCAGTGTCGCGTGTGGCAAGAGAATTTGTGTTTAGAAGATAATCATTTCATAAATAAAGGGATATACCAGCAAATACGTGGGCAAAAATTGAAAAGGGCGAGAACACTTGCTTACTTGCAGATGTAGTTTTCCTTTTTTGGAAAATTGGAAACAGCTACTAATTACGTATAAAAGAATAAAAGACAAATTTGTTATTCACGAATAGCACATAGAAAACCATGTTCCACTATGAACCCTCTACATACGAAAGAGTGATTTAATTAAAAAGTGATTTAAATAATTAATAGTTTTAATTTAAACACCACTTTCGATATAAAAATTGTCCTTTTTTAATTAAGTTTCACTTCTGCACAACAACAAATCAGTTATGAAAAAGGTTCATTTTTTATTTCAAACGTGTTAGTATTTTTATTTGAACAGTAGTCAGCGGGATTATGTAAGAACTGTTTTTTTTTTCTTTTCAAAAGTGAACCCTTAAAACTGGTCAATTTCTATGCCAAAATGATGTTGTGTTTCAAAAATGGCTTCGGCACCCCACACCTTGTTTAATGTCTCTCATCAAGTTTAGCAGGAGGAACAATAACATAACCCAAAGATATGCACCGAATTGCCAGGTCTTTTAATCGTTTACGAGTTAATCAACTGTCTTGTGTTTTCCTCTGCCTCAGTACAAATACATGTACCTGCAAAAAATATCAGTTAGATGAGGTGATCACCTGCACAGGAGACTCGAAGAACACTAGCTGCCAATTACTAATGATTTAACGTTACCCAGTAAGCTAACAACCTTTTCTTTTTCGAAAGACCTCGAGCCCCTAGCGTGTAGTTAGGCGTAATGGTAGGAATTACGGAACCCATAGGACAAAAACATCCTGAGAAACGGAAGTCAAACACTGAGATATTTTTAACACGACCTTTGTTTGTTACAGTGATCTGTACAAATCAAAGTGGGCTTGTGCCCATTAATCACGAAGGGAGACAATCGCGTAACTCTGCAGAGCTCATGCTCTTGCCCTGATATCCAGGTGATCACGTGGCCATTTCTGAGACTGCACAATTGGAAGTCCCTGTGAATAGTTCGAGCAGCCTTATTATGCTAAATGGATTTTGTTCAACGCTGGGGTTATGAATGCCATCTCCTATAAAATGTCTCAGTTCCAACGCTGCTATCTTAAAAGCCGCAAAAGCAGAATATTCATTTGTTGAATGCTGTATTACAATTGTGAAAAGACAATGTTTAAACATACAGTGATATGGATTACAAAATAAAAATCATTCAGTGAATATATTATCTATATATGGCGTTATGACATCAAGAAAAAGGCTTTTGCCTAAATTACGTATCCATATATGCGATGGTACGTTTTAGAGAAACTAGTATCAAACAATGTTGAGGGTGTAAGGATTTAAACCCCGTATATTTACCCATCTATAGGTATCTATGTATATGTACGGCAACGAAAACACTCGGTGTACTGTATAAACCCTTTGCCACGGTGAAGCTTTCTTGCCAGTAAAACTTTCCACTCTTCCTTCGTCTTCATGGATATTTATCCCACCCCTTTTACGTGAGTGTAAAAACGCACAAGAGCCTTTGTATTGACAGGTCACATAGGTAAGGTCACCTGGTCTTATAGGGTCGTTAGGGTTCGATACTTTTATACGGGTTTAACCTGATAGACAAAGGTGGATTGGACTATCCTAATGGTCGAGTTTCCTTCCAGAAGGCCTCTTGTTCGCGAGCAAATCCCGCCAGCTATTGAACCCGCCGGTTGTTTGTCGATGGTTAATACGACGCTGTAAGGGGACTCTCTTTGACTTTCGGCACCTAGAAATCATTATCCGCGTGTCTTTACATGGCATTTGTAAAAGGTACTAATGACTAAAAGTGTTGATGTGATCTCTGATGCGTTTTCTGAGTAACACCACACCAGTATAGTATCGGCCTAAACTCTCCCAGCTCCCAACTCGTCGACCTCTGGGAATTCCATACTACAACATCTGTTTCTGGCCAGCCATTCTTTTATTCCTCGCGTCTATCGATTAAGTAGATCTAGCGGAGGAATTAGCGACTGACTATTTAGGTAAAGATTGATTTATCGGTCGATTGGGGGAAGGTTTTCATTGACGGACGTATGCTAATTCCATGGATGACTGCATGGGCTAGTGAAAAAAAGCTGAAGATACCAACACGCTGAAAGAGGGTTTTGTATTCTCTTTAGAGAAGACAACAAACTATCCGATCAACATTTGTAGACATGCGATTATTGCTCTAAGTTCCTAAAATGCCTAGAAACTTGTGGTACACCGCTCAACTGTGCCTCATAGCCCCCTGCAGTTTCTCGTAAATACTTCGATGTCTAATTTCAAGTTGCACTCGAAGATCCAACCTCTTTCGATCTGCAGGTTCTGCTGTTTTTCAGCCGGCACCTATCAACCTACACGTTTATACCTTTACCTTCATGTATGTCAGAATTTTACCCGTTAAAGTTAACTGATTTTTCTGAAGCAGTAAGGGGTTCTAATTTTATCACTAACCAGCTTTTTCTGTGACAATCAGCGGTTCAGTTCAGTCTTACCTCTGTAAGTTATCCGATTTTGTTCAAACCAGCTAAGATATTGATTTCGCCATGACACAACATTTTCTCGAACAGCCGCCAGTGTTATTTCCATGTCTCCTAAGGTAAAGAGGACAGCAACAAGACGTTCCATGATGGAAGTCATTTTCAGCATGTTTGGTGTTGCTTTGGGGATGGTGTTCTGGTTTGTTCTTGTTTTTTTTTATTAATTTTCAATCGTGAGGTGCATGTTTCAAATGTGCATGTGTCCCAGCCTGTCACCGCACCGTTACAAACGCCCGTCCTTTTACCACATTAAGTCCGGTATTTGTACAACTGTTTTATCTCTACTGTCACCTGAAACACGTGATGTGTATGGGGTTCCCATATTATTTACATGATGATATCATGGCTGTGACGACGTAGGGGAGACGAGTGGAGAAATGGTTCGAAATTCATTTCCATTCTAATTATGCACTAATTTTTCCTTAATTAAAACACCCAATTAATAAAATAATCATCGTAAAAAGTGTACAAATATTTACTTATTGCAGGTAGCAACTGTTTTTGTTATGACTTCTTATAGATATCTATAAGTTTATTGAGCTCACACAAAATACGGGTGATTGCAGAACTTGATAGAGGGCATGCGGCAAATAGTACTATTCCATGTCTGTGATGGAGGATGTGAATCTGGATTCTTTGAAAATGTCTTCCTTCACTGAAAGGGCACAAGCATTTGTACTGTCCTCCCACTTTGACAAAGTCCTTATCGTTTGGGCAACTGTGGTAGGTAATATCACTTGACTTCGACGTTCTTCTCTCCACTCTCCCAGAACCGGAATAGTGAAAGGAGAGAGATTGGTAGAGATGTCTAAGCACGGTCCGTTACACGGGCATTATGACTGTTCTTTTACAGTGAAAATATCCGTCAGCTTGTTGCCATACTTTGACCCCTTAATTTTACCATAAGTTTTATAACAGTGCACATTTTTACTCTAGGGTTAATTTCTTCGGCGGTTTACCAAATCCCAAATTAAATTCTACAGTTTCATATGGCCGCTACCAGATGGTCTTTTCTTGCAGACGACAACACCAATCCAAAACTGACACAAGCCCTGGGATTTTCTAAGAGTGCAACGCCTTCAGACTGAAACAGACTGCTATCATCTGGCATGTACACACCTTCATTTTTCATTTTTGATGAAGTAGATTTTAACATACCCAACATATTTACCATCATTAAATTCCCAGGGAGAAGAACATGATTAACAAAGATTCGGGTAAATAGGATACCAATAAATGTCAGCTGAGGATTTTGAAAGATGGATGACCGCAAAATGATTACCACGTTCCGATGGCTAGTAAAATGCCTAGCGAATAAGAGAATGCCACAAGTAAGTCCAACTGTCGCAAATGCATGAAAAGCTAAACCATTAAGGTGATACAATCACACGACAAATTTGAAACAGAATACATGATCAGACAAAGACTGGTTTGCATTTCTGGTTACCAGGCCGGTAAAATGAGTCTCAGCCAAGTTGTACAAGCCGAGAACATGACAGAAAGTCCGAGTGGAAGAAAAGAAATTCGGGGATCCATCCTTAGGAAGTGCCAATTCCAACAACATCCGATGGAAATCTTCCGATATCAGAAGGACAAATTAAAATAAAAAATTATTGGCCAAAAAATAAATAGAAACTTCCGATGACACCCAGTTTTAAAAGGAAAGGCAACGAATAATTTAACACTAGTTATTTTAAAAGATGGGTCTAATTGCTAGTGTCCTCAGAGGATCGTGGTAACTCCATAAACCAACACTGATATACTTACAAGGTAATGGGAGACCCCCATGTTTGGAGGATCAAGTCTAAAATGAATACCAGCTTTGAACTCAATGTACATGTACAATATATATTACCCCTGATCAAATTGCACATCTGTAAAATCAGTACTAGTCCTGGTCTAAATGCCAAAACTTTCTTATATTCAAAGGGCCGTGGTAGCACAGCCTTTTTTCTGAAAATGAGGAACTCACTGTTTTTGTAACACGGTATCTGAAAAAGTCTGAAAAAATCTGTGTCCATCTTTACAAACATGGAAAAGTGCAGCGGCTAGCTTTGCTTTGGCTTCTGTATATTCACTTGGTTTGTGATTCAACCCGAGACCGATTCTACTAGAGTTGCGTTAAAACCAGTATGCTCTTTACAATTAGCAAACCTGTCTATGATTCACTTATCTACCCACGTAAACACAGATATATCGATTTGTATGAAATAAACATTTGGACTTGATCATTACCGTTTCTATAAGAAGCAAATTAATAAACACACCCAATGTACTTCGTTGTATAGGCTGGGTGAGGGTGCGGGTAGAGGTCCAGCATGCTATTCCAGCTGGAAGTAGAGGTGTGGAAGAGATGAGGTCATGTCCGGTGGGGAGATGAGCATAGGGTGGCGGAGTGAGGTACACTCTACCAGTATACACCGACATTTAGTCATGTAGACTGTGATGTTAAAAATAAAATACTGAGACCAGGCTTTTAGTGATATTATTTAGTGTTCATGCCTCTGGCCTCCAATAAATACACCTTCCTTGGGAGTAACTGGCTCCGAATCTGATACTGTTTCATGGCGATTGCGACGATAAGAGTGTTAGATGGCTTCATGACGGAAGGGTCGGACGGCCATTGTATGCAAATAACACGGTTATCAGCCTTCGGATGCCGATTTTGTCAGGCCGTGCTTTACGCAACATCGAGTCTAGAGCAATGTGTCACAAAACATTTCAAAATATTTGGTGATTATCTTACGACCGATTCGTTAATTTACCACAAGTTAACTCTACAGGAGACGCCATGTTTGACGTTATGGAAACAATGAACGCATGTGGATGATTTTCTGCAGAGATTTTGCCCATGTCTGTAATTATTTTCTTCAAGCTAATGTTTCATAAAATGGGCTTAATAAAAATGTTATGCTTTAAGCTATGTTCTGTTTAGAAACATCAACGCAACTATATCAACCATGATGCACAAATGGACTGTTACAACCAAGATTATACCTCACGTGTATCAACCAGGACACACATTCGGGCAACATCGCCCATAAGACACATGTAATCTTTGTAAACCAGGATGCACAAATGGACTGTTACAACCAAGAGCATACCTCACGTGTATTAACCAGGACACACAATAGGACAACATCACCTATAAGACACATGTAGACTATGTAAACCAGGATCCACAAATGAGACTTTTTTGATGTGGAATAACATGAAAACGTGTTTCTGAGCTACAAAGAACAAAAAAAAAAAGAAAACAACAACAGCATTTCTAAATTGCAACAAGCAGGGAGCACAGCTGATCTGCGTAAGGAATATGTGCTATAATGGTCGATGTGGGACTTTTGTGATATTATCTTAGTTATAACTGATCTACCGATTACCCAGATTACTTTGACCCTTTATATGTATATTGAGCCAATAAATTTTAGGGGGCATGTGATTTGTCTACTAAGGCTAATATACTTTGGCAGCTTGATCCTTGATAACTGTTCTAATATCCACGCCAATGCTAAACCGTCAAGATATCGGCTTATTGTGAAGTCTGACAGGCGCCTTTATCATAGAATGATTCTCCTTATAGTAACTATAGACGGCATGTAATGGGAAAACACTCTCGAGTAATAACCGACAGAGAACGATATGAAATGATCTAAGAAATTAGCTTCCAAAGATGCTTCCGTATATTCTGAGTTAAGCAAAAGTGTTTTGGTTAATTTGTTAGCCAGTTGAGAATTAGCTTCCTCTATTCCTAAAATCAGTCCGATCCAGTTACAAAGCCGTCGGGTGTATTTATCTGGCCTGTAAGATGATGAACATATTCTGTGTTTTCCTGTCGTGTACGATATTACGTCAGTTTGCACGTGGATAAAGAACTGTGCAGGCTTTGATGTGGTATATAGATCTATACTCGTTTCCTTCAGAGCAAAGTTTTACGACAGTAATCCACTACAGGGGGCCCAGCTCCTCGAGTATGATCTACGCAAGCACATCGTGCTCCGAAAGTTACAGATACACCAAGAGCGAAATGTCCACCCGCATCTGTGACGAAGACAATTTCCATTTCTGCATGCAGTCGTGACATTTCTTTGGATAATATAACTTTGGTGCAGTTTTCATAGGACTGTTTTTATGTTTTATGCCCTAAAGACACTCTTCCATTTTTTATATATTTAAGGTCAATGATTTTCGGAAATGACGTTAATTGAGTATATTTTTTTATTTAATTGGTGTTTTACGCTCTGCTCATGAATATTTAACTTACAAGACGGCGACCAGCATTATGGTGAAAAGAAGCCGGGCAGAGCCTGGGGGAAACCATCCGCAGGTTGCTGGTATACTTACCCACGTACAACCGGAGAGGAAGCCAGATGAGCTGGACTTGAACTCACAGCGTCCGCATGGGTGAAACTCTTAATTGCTTTGACAAGCATCACCGTTGCTGTTGCAATTGTGGACCATGCTTAATTTAAAGAAGTTTAAAGCCACTTTAACCGAACAATAACAAGCTTGAGTACTTCCTTTGGGGTACGTTTATGTGTTATGACTTAAGATAAAAAAGAAACATAAGGGTTATGTAACCATTAAACTCATTGCGCTAACGAAGGCCCATATGTCTGGATTAACCATGGCGTAAACATATATACGAGAGTAAATCACGAGTGTTTTCATTGAAAGTGTTTGGTAAGGAGAGTGCAATTAAAGATATCAAATTTGAAGTCTACATAAATCTGATGTATAATGTAGCACCACAGGTACGGGGATCCCGGTCTCTTAACCTCTGGGTGTAGCGGGAGTCTGGAGGCCAGATTTATGTCATCTTGGATCCAAGGGCCTCCGGACAATGGCTCAGACGTGATGTATGACCATAGACTTGGCAGTTTACAGGTGTATTTGTGTGTGGTGTAGGTACAGACGAAGGCCATCTGCCCACACATGCACAGCTATTGGACACCTTAAAGGTTCCATCTAGGCTCAGTACCTTGAGAATCACCGGCCGATAGACTAAATGCTATCTTTATCTAGCCATAGCAAGAGAATATCAGCAAGAAATAAGAGCAAATTTTTATAACATCTATTTTCAATTGCAACCATGTCTTGACCATTACGATATTCAAATTCCCACATCCCTTGGGGAAGTTGAGGATTTCCTCACATGGATTATACTTTGGAACTTGCAGAGGGCAAACAACCATACTTTCTCAACACTATAAACAGAATGAGGACGAGAACACTTTCTTGAAAATACTTCCTGAATAGTACTAGACCTATTATTCCAACCATTGTCCATCCAACATGTCCAATAACAAATCTATCCAGTCACACCAATAATGCGAAACTACTGTGAAACGTGGCAGTGTTTAGAGAAGAATGATTTGTTTTATACATGAAACTGTTTTATCTAGCGTTGTAACCATGCTGAATGTCCTGTCCCAACTGCGCTTCCAATAGAAAGTTTCCAGTTCCAACACAACATGTAAAAACAGTTCTGTCGACGCATGTGACCTGTCATAAATGCGAAGCAACTATTTTTGATGACATTTACTCTTATATGGGTGCGTGAAGGTAGTTCCAGATGATAGAAAGAGGCTCTGAAAACTTGAGGTGTCGAATGTGTGAGAACTTCAGAACTTCATGCAGGAAATGGGTGTCATTTGAGCCTCCGGGAAACGGCAAAATAGGTAAACTACTGTTAACTGATGTTGCCTAACGTTTTTGATGAGTGACACTATACAGGACCAATTTAGTGACCAAGACCTGAAATGATTAGATTTTTCACAGCCATACCACAGAGCAGGGGTATACTCGACAAAAAAAATTTCTTTTTGAATTATGCATTCACTGTGTTGTTGCATTTTCAAATGTTTAACGGTTCTTCAGTACATTGTCCGCTGAACGCCATGTAAAATACGTTCTTCAAAAGCCTATTTACAGAAGGAAAGAGTGATATGCAATGGGAGTGGCCATTTCTCATTATGCACAAAGTTACTATAAACAGTGTCTGTTTTCGAAGTAAAGCATATCTCTGGTTTAATCTCCCAAGATGGAGTGCTGTGACGTCAAGCCCTACGGTCACAAGACGACTTATTAACTTACTGCTAATTCTTTTTGTTAGGTATAGTTTGGCGTCTTAAATACTTGTTTAGTCTCACGTTACGATGTGGCAGAAATCAAACCCCATAGCGGCGTTACCGCACTCCTTTGTAATAAACATTATGAGCGTACCACTATCGGATAGTAAAAGTGATGTTGGCTTGTTCAACTCTCAGACAACGATAGGCCTTACACAAAATCGAACAAAGAAACACGAAGACGCTTAAATAAGTTCAATACATACATTTCAACGAAATAGACAAATAGTACAACTGACAATAATATACGAACAATACAGATAATTATATAATTTATAGTTTCTTACTGATCACAACGGACAAATCCGAATGGAATATTCCGGTTTCCACAGGCGAGACAGTCCACGTAAACACAGAATATACGTTTCTTGGGAATTCCCGAATCGAAGGGTGACAGTTCTGGAAGTGATGAACAGCAGTGTGCCCGGTACGGCGACGATGATATTAATATACAACTCCCCGTCCAGGAGCAACTTTACAGGGCGGACAGGTTGACCACAGCGACCGTTATGCGGAGGTGGCGATGTATGTTTCAGTTCTCAGAAACATACATCAAGTCATTTTCAGGGTAAAGTGGGATGAAATATACGTAATCGCAAAATGAGACAATGGGCGATACAAGCTCTACAAGAATGTCTCAAACACGTTAGCAAGTGGCGAAACACAAAGTGCTACGCACGAAAAATGGAGTATAAAATGACAAATGTCTAATGGTGTGAAAACTGATATCTCCAAATATCACAAAAATCCTTGTAAGTGGACGACAGTAACTATGACTGCTATCAAATGGACCTGAGTAAATGACTGCTCTAAAGTGGACACAAGTAAAATGACTACGACTTCGTCGCTCATATTTATAGACTAACGTAAAGAAAATTCTGGATGGTTTGTCTGTAAAGGTGTTTACAACATGGGTACCTCCTTAGAGAATGTACGCTCTATGTACAATGACACGAAACCGATAAACACAGAAACCTAGAGAACATGTGACTGAATTCCAGGACAGGTCACAACGTCTACAGAGGGAAAAATGTAGGTTAGACGCTGACCCGGTTAGCGCAAAAGAAAAGAAAAAATACAACACAATATTTAAAGACGGGGTTCTTGACACTTCCCCCCTAAAAACAAAAGATAACTGTACGGAAATACGCTGATCTTTACCATCAAAGCATATAAAATATAAATATACAACAGTGACAAGACGATGTTACAAGGCACATATGTACACATCCAAGAAATCTACATGCAAATAACACTTAAGGCATATATGTACACATACAAGAAATACACATGCAAATGACACTTAAGCTCTGGATAGCATATCAGCCACAACATTGTCCTTATCAGCATTGTGTACAATCTCCAGAGCATAAGGCTGTGAAGTCAAAGAATAATATTACGATGGTGCTCTAGCCTAAGTATTAAATGAATACTAAATGATTGTGATCACTATATACATAGTTATAAGCATACACAATTGTTATTACAAGATGTTAAACAATCCCCAAAGGATTAAAATATATATACAGTATATAACATCACAACCAATAATTAAGTAATGCCATTATTAAGCATGTATAAGATCTCCTTGCTAACAAACTTTAGGTTTGTAGGAATTAGTCTGTAAAGGTGCCGCCTGATAGTTGCAGCACTTCTTAAATTTACATCATTAACTGCAGCATTAGTACAAGCTGGTGCATCAGAACATATCTCAGGATAAGTTTCGAGCAACTTACCGATATCATTACTTGTTTTTGAAAAATATGACTTAACACTGTATCTAAATTGTTCAATAGACCTGAGTTATCCAACTTTGGATCTATCAAATCCACTTGAATGCTACCTGACTCCTTGGACTCAGTGTATGTAGTAGATATTATCATTACTTTTCTCTGTGTGCTTTTATTCTGTGCTAGCCACAGCTACTGACTGACTGCTTACGAGAATGGTTTTCTTGAGCACATTAATGTGACACGCTCTTTCAGTCTTCCTATGATCAAGTGTGCTAATAATATAGTTAATACCGTTAACTTTCTTCACCACCTAATATGGTCCACTGAACTTGGCCTTAAGTGGTTCCTAAAGTAGTGGCAATAACGCTAGAACCTGATCCCCAGAGGAAAAACTTCTTGACTTAGCTTTTCTGTCATACTTCATCTTCTATTGAGAGGTCTCTACATTAGCACAAGGTATATCTCAGGGCTTTCTTAATCTGTCAACAAACTGGGAAACATAATCTAGCAGGTTCCCTTCTGTTTCTTGAACTAAGATACGCTCCTTCATCGAGGCTCAAGGACCTCTAACCTCATGACCATACACCAACTCAAATGGACTAAACCCAGCGGACTCATTCGGAGTGTCCCTAGTGGAAAACAATACAAAGGGAATGCGCTTACCCCATTCTGGGGTATTCCATACAAGAAGCTCGGAGGGCATTCTTCACAGTTTAGTGGTATCTCTCCAAAGCACCCTGGATTAAAGGTGGTAAACTGTGAATTTAAGTGGCTTAATATCCAGCTGATACATAACTTTCTGAAATAAGCCTGACATAAAATATGACCCCTGGTCAGATTGTGTTTCCTTAGATAATCCATACCTGGTCAAAAACAGTTGGATAGCTTCAGGAAATCTAGTACCTGTATCCATAATAGTCAAAAGATGCATGTATCCTGATTTAGTTCTAGGTAATCGGCCAACACAATAAAAACAGCCTTACTAAAAGGTATACCAAAAGCAGGAACAGGAATTACCGGCGCAGGCCTTACACTGCTGCTGTAGTTTTCCTACCAGCTGACAGATGTGACACGTCTTACAGAAATTAACCACATCTTTGTGAACCTTAGACTAGTAAAATTGGCGAGTGGTTTTACTTTCCGTCTTTCTAATGCATAAATTTCCACCTGTATGAATCTCATGAGCCATTCTAAGAAGTTCCTCTCCATAACTTGGAGGTAAGACGACTTCATTGAAGCTGCTCAATCACCATTAGCTGCTACGTGAGGAGATCCATACTTCCTAATCAACAGCTCATCCTCCATATAATAGCCAACAGGTACATAAGCTATTTCCTCCACAGCAAAAGCAGACTAGCTTAACTCTCTGGATTCCGGGTCTGCCTGTTGTTGTCTAACATTAGATCGAGAGAACACAGGACTGTCTATGCCCTGACCATCCTGTACACCATCTATATCATTAAGGAAAGTCTTCTTTCTCCCTAGCTCTTTTCTGTGCCCTAGTAACCACACAAGAAGGAAATATATCTTGACATTCCTCTTGTATGTCTTCTGTATTTCCGTCCGAAACCGGGACACTAGACTCGAGGGCACACCTTAACTTTATCTCATGCTAAATCATTACCCAGCAAAAAAGATACACCTTCCACAGGCAAAGTATTAACACACCCTATAGTTACTAAACCAGTAACCAAATCGGAAGTAAGAATAACATCCAGTAATGGAACAGACATAAAATTTCCATTTATACCATGGATCAAAACATGACTGTTGGCCTTATCAGAATGTGTAGCAATCACATCTGCCAACATTAGACTGACTACCCGCAGTATAGCTAAGTGTACGAACAGGGGAGGTAACTCCATTACTAGTAACCACACCAACAGACACGAAAGACAAGTCTGTGGTGACTGAATTACTTCCTTAAGTTGTGGTTCAGCGATAGGACCAACGCTACCTGTCTCCAGTTGTAACCTCACTGGTTTACAAGTTGAAAAGCTCGCTCCTCTTTTCTTCTCAATACTGAGCATGGTGATAAAAAGTGTAATGTGGACTTACAGTATTTGCAAGTAGATGGCCTAGTTTTGGACCTTCAGTCTTTTCGCACGAACAATAACCAGGAGTGGACTTTGGTTTCTCACTAGCCTGCCTATCAGTACTAGATTCAGAAGCCTTCTTATCAGAATTCCTCTATAATCTAGGCCTAAATTTCTGCCTTCTAACTTTATGAGCTATACTCATCCACCACTCTAGCAGCAGTCTTCATGCACCTGGCCTTTCGGTAACCTAGGTAAACCTTGACCTCACTTAAGTTCTCACAAGAAGGTTCTAACTGAAGAGCCTTTTACCAGCTATCAAAGTGTTACTTTACCCTTGGCAAACTCCACGTATGTTTCACCAGACTGTTGAAGTAACTGCCTGAACTTTTGTTCATAAGCCTTTGGTACAAACACATAAGTAGACAAGACCACTGCCTTAAATAAATCATAATCGAAGGGCTGAACTATGGACTAAGCAGAATAAACTACTTCAGCTCTACCTTAATTTTTGTCTGCAGTAATACTGTCCAATGCCTTTTAGGCCGCTCTAATGTAACAGCCACTTTCTCAAGAGATAGAAAGGACTTTTCTACATAATTCTCATCAAATTTGAGCATTAAGAGGACAATTCGAGTCAAATCAAATCCTAGGTGACTACGACTAACAGCTTCACTATAAAAACCCTTAACAAGGAGTTCTTACAACTTGAACGCCAGCTCTAACTCTAACTTTCTTAGCTCCATGTCTCTTTCTTTCTCTCTTTCTCTTTCTTCTCTTTCAATTTCTAATCTTCACATTTCTAGCTCAAACCCCCTATCTCTTTCTTTTTCCCTTTCTCTTTCGTCCCTCTCTCGTTCCTTTTCTCGTCCCATCCTTTCTCATTCTTTTTTTCTCTCTTTTTCTTCTAACGGAAACCTTTCCATCTCTCTCTGAAGCCCAGCCAACTAAATATCACCACTTTGACTCTTAATAAGTAAAGTATTACCTAAACCCAAGTGTTCGCCACCATTTCACTTTTTCTAAGACTCTGGTTTAAGTCTAATTCAAATTTGTTAGCTATTTTCCTTTTATCTGCCTTCCTTAATTCAGACAACGACTGACCAACCTTCACTATCAAGGAATGAATCAATGTTAAATTCCTCAGCCATAATGACACAATATACTGTACAAAGAAACGATATCAACAGTGGTACAAAATGTGATCCAAGCCACGAACTGAAACACCATTAAACAAGCTGAAAATGAACGTACCACAATCAAGCACAAGCCGGTTTTAGTTGCCGGAAAAGCCTCCAATATATAAGGGTACCACTGTCAGAGAGGAAAAAGTATAAACAAGTGGCCTTTTTAACCCTCAGACAGCAATAGGGTTTACACAATATCAAACAAGGAAACACGAAGACGCTTAATTATTTATGCGACTTCGTGTTTACTTTTTTGAAATTGTTGAATACACATATTTGAACAAAATATACAAATAGTGCAACTGACAATAATATACGAACAACACAGATAATTACAAAATTTATAGTTTCTTTCTGCTCACAGCGTACAAATCCGGACGGAATATTTCGGTTTCCACAGGCGAGGCAGTCCAAGTAAATACAGAATCCACAGCACTTGGTAATTCTCGTATCGAAGAATGATTGTAAGTGATGAACAGCAGTGGGCACGCATTTTAATATCCAACTTTCCTGTCTGGTGCAACTTTCCAGGGCGGACGCGATGACAATAGCGTGCGTTATGCGGAACTGGCGATGTATGTTTCAGTCCTCAGGAATATACATCTAGTCACTTTAAGGGTAAACTGGGGTGAAATGTACGTAATAGCACAAAGAGACAATGGGCGATACAAGCTCTACAAGAACGCCTCAAACAAAATAGCAAGTGGCGAAACACAACCTCACAAAGTGCTACGTACGAAAAATGCGGCACGAAATGACCAATGTCGAATGGCGTGAAAGCCGATATATCCAAATCCTACAAAATCCTTGTAAGTGGACGAGGGTAATTATGACTGCACTCAAGAGGGCCTAAGTAAAATGACAGCGAGCTTTACATCTTCGTCGCTCATATTTATAGACTAACGTAAAGAAAATTCTGGATGGTTTTTCCGTAAACATGTTTACAACATGAGTGTATCTCTGCACAATGTACGCTCTATGTACAATGACACGAAACCGACAAACACAGAAGCCTCGAAAACACGCGACTGAATTTCAGTGCACGTCACAACTTCCACAGAGGGAAAAATGTAGATCTGACACTGACTTGGTTAGCTCAGAACCAAATAAAAAAATATACAGTACAATATTTTAAAGACGGGGTCGTAACAACATCATCATCGTCTTTGTAGTATCATTTTGTCCGTAAACTAGTTGCGCACTATTGTTATTAGAAAAGAAAAATGGTCAGTACAAATTAAACACTTGACGCCAGCGCGCGGGAAATGGGCCCTCATTACCATGTGCTTAAGCCGTGGCGACGTAACCCGATGTCCATAATGTCTAAGGCCAACCTCGATGAAAGAGAAGAATAACTGTGGGCCCGAACACTTGAGACCTGAAAATTCCATCACTAATATAGTGAGAGTTGTTTTGCAATGCTCTATATCCAAATATTACCGTGTCGTGACGCCTCTATATAGATAAGCAGGATCAGAGATAGACTGATAGAGAGTCTGATGAGAACGATTTTGTACATTATCTGTATCAGCTGTTTACGTTTCTTCCGACCGTCACCAGAGCGATAACTCCGACCCACACTCAAACGCACACACCAATGGTGGTTGAGGACATTTGTCTCCGGGTGCACGCAGTACATTTAGACAAATGGGTTGGGGTAAGCCACTGCCAGAAAACACCTGTGAGGAAAGCACTCAACGACTGAGACCACCTCACACCTGCAGGTGCACTGGATTCTTTATAGATATAAGAAACCTTTCAGCAAAAGCTTGGTTTTACGCCATAGTAAGATGACTTTTATGGCTTTAAAGTTTCATCACAACGTTTTAACGCAGATTTGATTTAAACGTCGGCACGCGTGGGTTGTATTGTGTCTCCACATGGTGATTCAGATTGCCTTCATTACGTATATTTGCAATTAAATTATAAGATCTACGTGCTGCATGTCCCCACATTTTAAGTACCTGTATACTTACCAAGAGACACAGTCTTTAAATACCGTGCCTTCTTCAAAGGAAACCTGAAGTTCACAAATGCTTCTCCCTCAGTATTTAGGGTAATGCTGCATATACTTGTGTCTCTTATGTTGACAGGCGACACACGCTGCTCTCACACAAACGAACTTCGTTATCTGCACACGAGTGACGGATTGTGTTGATGGAAACATTTAAATGGAGAATGTAAATACTATCAGTTCGAATGTTCCACAAATTCACATTATTACCAAGTTTCCAAAGGTCTGCAACGTCGTTTACACTTAACCAAAGGATCCTCGGGATTAGAGCATTCGCCTATTCCGTTACTGACAAGCTGACTTAATCTATGTAAGAGCTTTTCGCGATGAAATCAACAAACATTTCTGTATTCATCTGTCTAAATGTAAAAGAGGAATGAAATACATATGTAAATCCAGGTGACACATACTGTCGATTTATACAAATCATTTCCTTCAAATAGTTTTTATGACATATCAGACTTCGGGCTTAACGAATCCAGGTGATGTTACTGATCAGAACCGGGGCATATTTCCTTTCAAAATAACTTGATATAAGTCCATTTGATACAGCTGATTCGCTTTAAAACGCCCATGAAAAAATGAAGTCATTGCTAATGGAACATAACGGAAAACGAGATAGTATAGCCTGCCATAGGCAATAAGGATTATTTTAAGGTAATTTGTTAATAACTCGGAAACAAGTGTTGTACTGCCTTCAGGCCACGGCCTTATCCCGTTGGTCAGTGGCTTATAGCTTGCCTAATGGTGGCTGTCGATCATGTGTGGAAGTTTCTTCGTCGACCGGCTCAGCTCTGTCAAGCCCTTC
Organism: Acanthopleura granulata; assembly: GCA_016165875.1. Lineage (NCBI taxonomy): Eukaryota > Metazoa > Mollusca > Polyplacophora > Chitonida > Chitonidae > Acanthopleura > Acanthopleura granulata. The sequence continues at coordinate 18,422,503 of JABBOT010000008.1, forward strand.
ATGACCCAGGCGATTTTACCCCAAAAGGCAAATGTCCCGCTATTGTCAGAACTGCCGGACAAAAGTTTTCAGTTCTCGCGGAGTAGATAATCTGTTAGCTAGAAGCGCTAATCTCTGGCCCTCCCCGTCTGTCAGCTGTCAGTTTCGCCAGTAGTCTACAAGCTTGGTCAGAAATACATGAGTGACATACACAGAGGCTGACTGGGTAGTGTCAAGGTCGTCTAGAGTGGAGCTCTTGGTTTCACTCATTTATACATATAGTAGATATAAGAAGTCCAGCAGAGATGTAGTAAGGCTGTGGTTATAAACACTGAAGTGTTGTCTTCACACAGAGACCCTTAAACGTTTCCCCATTCTGCAATCAGAGAAATCCAAGTTAAATTTAAAGCTCAAGTACTTGCGTGCTTTAAAAGTAAAGCAAAAGCGAACATGCATCTATTACAGGAAACTTCATGCCTTTATATTACAAATTAACCTAATTAAAGGAAGTGTGAAAAACCAGTGTATTAATTACAAAGGCTGAACCAGTGTATTAATTACAAAGGCTGAAAGGTGTTCAAGTATCCATCCACTAGAGAAGCTGTATAGAGGTGGCGTGCGGCTCTCGGAGTCAAGATAGGTGAGTGTGCTACCTCCCGCCCTGTCTACCTTGAATGATGATCAATGTGCCCTCCGTAAGACAAACAGATTTTATAAAGAAATCCTTTTTCCAACATTAATCAATAATGTTGACTTAAGATACGTGATTGTGCATTAATCACAAGAGAAAGAGGTTCCTCTAGAGTATCGAGAAATCCGTGTCTCCAACATTTTCTCACAGTATACATCATTGTGGAATTCTGAAGGAAGCCTCTCTGTAGAGATGTTTATATATAAAAGTAAAGGTTTTGCGGGTCCAGGTTGTTAGCATTCAAAAAAAGAAACGCAAGGGTTTGACATCTTCATTCGGACAAGAAAAAATAACTCTCAGTTTGTGACACTGTTACATAATTACGAGATCTGGCGTCTGGGTTCCTCTTCAAAAGTGGTAAGGTAGCTTTCACAGGAGTGGAAGGCTCTATGTCAGCTCTCATGGGCCAGTTATCCCAGGATACAACACATGTACAATGCGGAATTGCATCTGACAGAAATTTCTTAACTCTTCGACATTTAGAATAAAAACGCCAATTTTCAACCTAAATTTTCCCTACATGTTTTTAACGCGAAGATTTATCAAAACTTTAGACCTCAAAATCCGCACAGGCAAAAAAATCCTGTTACAGAGCTTTACCGAGCAGGATCTGCCGGAAAACATTCATACTCCGCACCCTAACCAAAAACCGTTCTGATAACTGCACACGCCACACAACATCAAACATCTGACTACCGCTAAACATTTTTAATCCATACAACATTAAACAAGAAGGTCTTGCTGACTTTTCTCTCCGGCCATACGTAGGAAGGGCTGCCGGTAAACTGCAGATGGTCGTGGGTTTCTTCCCACCATATCGCTCGCCGCCATCCTATATGAGAAACATTCTTGAGTACGACATAAAACACCAATCAAATAAATAAGGTAATTACTTAAACAAGAAGCGCCAGTTGAACAATTTAAAAAACAAAATATGTGACAAAAACTTGTAAACTGGATCAAATGAAACACAAAAAACAACACAACAGAACAACACATTTAAACAGACTCGTTCAACAATAATTCACAAGATGAAGATAAACTGCGTACAAAGGGCTAAACATTTTAACTGAACAACCTGAAGCAGTAAAATACTTGAACAACCAACAAACAATAAGCCCCGATGATGACCTGAACGTGGGCACTTCGGCCTGGTACTTAACTAAAGATTTGCCACAAGAAATCGATCAAGCCTTGGATAATCAATCAGTCCGACTGCGTACTTTACACTAGTAATTTGTTGACACCAACCAAGGGCAGTTTTTCATCCAAACTGTTGTTAATGGGACACTGTCAAGCTTCAAATTGTCAAAATGGTGAACATTTCCAGAAAAAAAGCAATTTCTCCTCTTTAGAAATTGTCTCGCATTGGCAAGTTTGTAGGGGAAATAAAGATACCTCAATAGGCCAGTAGTATGTCGGTATTAATGTCATGTTTTTCAGAAATAAATCTTTACCGTAATTCGACTGTCTTTTATGAGAACAGAAAACCGTGTTAAGAAAAATTAGATGGCGTCTGAAATCAGGTGGCTTCCCAGCATCGCGTATAATGGGAATTTGTCTTTTACAACATAATCAATTTATCGATAAAGGTATATACCAAGCAAATGCTGAGCCTAAATTACTTAGGGCGGAAACATTTCTTCACTTGCAGTTGTAGTTTTTTCTGTTTTGAAAAATTGGAAAGAGCGACTAATTACGTACAAGAGAATTCAAGATCAATTCTTCATCCATCAATAACACCTAGGACCCCGTCTTTCATTATGAAGCGTGTACAGACATATGGTAAAGTGATTTCCTTTGATAAGTTGTACAAGGTACAACGTGAACACCGGTACAGAAAGCATTTTTGAAACAAAATGCCAGTTTATAATTTTTTATTTCAAAAGTGGTAATTTTTGTATTTCAAAAGTAGTCAGCAGGAATTTTTTTTATCTTCAAAGTGGTTATTTTTTTCTATTTTAAAAGTGGAACCCTTTTCAAAACTGTTCATCTGGATCGTTTACTGATTAATCAACTGTCTTGTGTTTTTCTCTGCCTCAGTACAAATACAAGTAGATACCAATAGGGTCAGTTAGATGAGGCGATCACCTACAATGAAGACTCGAAGAATAATTTCTGTCAATAATGTATTAACGTTACCCAATAAGCTGAAAACATTTTCTTTTTTCGAGGCCCTCGACGGCTCTGGGGTGTAGTTGGTAGCAATTACGGAATCCCAAAGACCAAAAGCATCCTGTGAAACGGAAGTCAAATTGTGGGGTATTTTTAACACGATCTTTGTTTGTTAGAGTGATCTGTACAAATTAAAGTGCGCTTGTGTCCGTTAGTCACGAAGGTAGACAATCGCGTAACCCTGCAGAGTTTATGCTGATGCTCTCATTTTCAAGTGAACGTGACAACTATTTCTAAGAATGTACATTTGATAGCCTCTGTGATTAGTTGAAGCAGCCTTCATGGCATCTACCCTTAATGGATTTTGTTCAACGCTTTGGTCACCAATGCTACCTTTGTAAAATGACTCGGCTTCGAAAATGTGAAATATTCTTGAGTGCCGCTTAAACTCCCATTCAAATAAATAAATAAAAAATATAAAATCTTTCAACGCTGCCATAGTTAACAGCCACTTAAAAAAGCATGTACATTTCTTCAGTGTTGTATTTATTTGATTGGTGTTTTACGCCCTTACTCTAGTAAATTACACTTATACGACGGCGACCAGTATTGTGGTGGGAGGAAGCCGGGCAGAGCCGGACAGGGGAATGACCATCCACAAGTTGCTGGCAGACCTTCCCACGTACAGCCGTGGAGGAAACCAGCTTGAGCTGGACTTGAACTCACAGGGACCGCATTGGTGATGGGCACCTAGGTCGTTACCCTCTGCCACTAAGGCAACACAATAGTGAATAAGGCAACAGTATTCTATGCATATAATGTCAATGATTACAAGACAGAAATTATTCAGCGAGTATATTACCTATATAATACTTAATGACTTCATGTTTTCTTTGCTTGTTCAGGTAAATTCCGTAACTTCATCTATCCCTATTGTGTATGTTCGGGAACCAAAACACTCAGTGTATTGGATAAAGTGTTTGGTACTGTGAAATTTTGTTCCGGATAAAGGCTCCCACTGTTTCTTTTATATTTTCCCTCCGTTCATCGTGTGTGTAAAAACGTAAAAGGACCCTTGTATTGACAGGTAATATATGTAAGGGGGCGCCAGCTGGTTTTAAAGGGCCGTTAGAGTTCGATTCTTTTATAGGGGTTCAACCTGAAAGACAAAGGTCGATTGGACTATCTTAATGGCAGAATTTTTTTTCAGAACACCTCTTGTTTCCGAGCAAATCCCACCAGCTATGGACCCCGTTAATGCGACGCTGTGTGAGGATTCTTTGACATTCCACAGCGTTTCTTTGCACGGAGATTGTAAAATGGACTGACTGAAAGTGTTGATGCCATTTCTGACTTCTTTTCCTGGTAAAACCACACCAGTGTAGTACCGTCCTAAGTTCTCCCAGCACCCAACATACCAACCTCTTAGAACTCGATACAACAATATCTTTTCTGACCCGCCACTCATTTGTTCCTCGTGTCTATCGATTGAGGCAGTTGAGCTTAGCGGAGGAACTAGCGATGGCCTATTTAGGTAAAGATTGATTTATCGGTGGATTGGATGCACGTTTCGATTGACGGACGAATGCTAATACCGTGGATGACTTGTCTAGTAGTAGAAAACTGAAGACACAAATACGCTGAAGTCTTCTCTTTATGTTTCCTTAAAAAATTAAGGCCAATGAAAAGATTTGTGGTGCTGCCTATAAATCACAGGACAACAACCTATCCGATCAACATTTGCATACCAGCAATTTTTACTCTCAAATCCTTTTCCTGAAAACTCGCAGCACACCGTTTTTGTCGTGTGTTCAACTCCTCTGCACTTTAGCAGATACTTCATTGTCAATTTCCAACCCAAAGTTCTGGAAGGGTCGACCAATTTTTTTTATTTTTTAAACTGAAGATTGCAGTCACCATCTTCAAATCACGCGTTATCTGTGACAGGAACAAGAGGCTCCAAGCTACACATCTCTTCTATAATTTTGGCTTTGCTATTCTTCTTGCCCCTCTTGTGGTAGGGGATGATTTTCTGGTTTGTTTTTATTATGGGTTTTTTGTCGCGATGTGCATTTTTTAAACGGCCATGTGTCACACCTTATGACCACACTTCCGTCTTTGCTTTTTTAATCCTTCTTCGGTTTGTTACCTAAACTGTATAACTGATATAACCACCATAAGAAGGATCTTTCTTACAGAACACAACATCAATTTTCACCTCAACACAAACATCTGGTTTTCTAAGAGCCCAACGGCCATCAAACGGCCATTCATCTTTGACAAACATAGAAACGTCAGTGGGTTCCACTCCGCCTTCGCCTCTCTTTTTTCATATAGGCTCTGGTTACAACCCGAAATCACTTCTTCTGGTATGATTGGGGTCGTGTTAAAGGCAATACCCTCTTTATAATTAGCACTGTGTCTATAATTAACTTTACTGTCCACGTAACCATAGATATATCGATTTGTATGAAATGAAGATTTGGACTGGCCATTACCGTTTCTATAAAAAGTCAGCTAATGAACATACCCGGTGTGTTTCATTCTGTGGGCTGTGGAAGAGCGGGATTGAGGGTGAAGATCCAGCATGTTATTCCAAACAAAGGTAGGGAAAAAGCGATAGGAGCTTGTACGCCAGGGTGGTGTGGAGGAGGTGGGCATGTTGTGACGTGGTGAGTTACACTCTGGTACTATACACTTATATTTACATATTGTTTGTGATGTTAAAATACAGTAATGAGACAAGCCTTACAATGATACGATTTAGTTTTCATGCCTCAAGCCTCCGATAAATATATCTCTCCCTGGGAGTAACTCGCTACCAATCTGATTTTGTTTGATTTATTTTTTTATTTATTTGATTGGTGTTTTACGCCGTAGTCAAGAATATTTCACTTATACGACGGCGGCCAGCATTATGATGGGAGGAAGCAGGGCAGAGCCTGGGGAAACCCACGACCATCCGAAGGTTGCTGGCAGACCTTCCCACGTACTATATGCCATATATTGTCCATACATACTTATTATAGTTGCAAACATATCAGATATGGAAGTTTCCAAAATGTACACAAATAAGGGTCGTCTCCTGCCTAATTTGATCATCTTCTCCCCAACTCATGCCACTAAAATAAAAATTTATTGCAAACATAGGAATCGAACTCCCAAACTCTACGCCCGGAGAGAAAACCAGCATGAGCTGAACTCGAACCAACAAGGACCGCATTAGTAAGAGGCTTTCTTGGTCATTGCGCTGCGCTAGCGCGCTAACCGACAGAGCCACGGAAGCCTTGATTTTGTTTGATGACGACTGGGAAGATAAAACTGTTAGATGGCTTCATGAGGAAAGGGCCGGTCTGCCATTGTATGCAAATAACACGGTAATCAACCGTCGGATGGCGAAGCTGTCAGGCCGTGTTTTACGTAACATCGAATTTGAAGCAATTTGCCAGAAAACATATCTGATGAAGAACTGAGACTGTCCAGATATACACCGCTCCAGGCCATTTGAGAATGTTTGGTGATTATCCTACGACTGATCTGTTAATTTACCATGAGGTAGACATGTTTGACTTTCTGGAAACAATGAACTCTTGCGCGTGATTTTCGGCTGAACTTTTGGTCAATATTTGTAATCATTTTGTTGAAGATGATATTAGATAAATGGGCCACACTAAAATGTTATGCTTTAAGGTACGTTTTGTTTATAAACACACACGACAAACAACTGAACTTCATTAACCGAGAGGCCCAGCTCAACTGTATCAACCATGAGCCACAACAGAGTTACACTAAGCACGAAGCGCCACCAAACTATATCAACTGCGAGGTACAATTGAAGCATGTCAGACAGGAGGAACAATTAAACTGTATAAACCAGGATAAAATGAACTATGTAAAGCATGGCGCACAACTGAAAATATATCAACCAGCAGAAATAAATAACTACATTAACCAGGTGGTATAAGGGGCTTAAATTAACTATATCAACTCAGAGGCATAACGGAACCGTATCACACAGGAATCACAAGTGAAAAGGCATACATGAACCACACCAACCAAAAACCATAACGGAACTATATCAAACAAGGGGCACAACATGGCTATATCAACCAGGGGCACATATGAACTATATCAAAAAGGCAATGCCTGAGTATACACTTCAGTTATAAAGGATCAAAATGCATTTTCGACGTGCAACAACACAAATGCATTTTCTTAGCTGCTAAAATCACCAACGCATAGCTGATCTGTTTCAAGCAGGGAGCATAACTGAGTTACATGGGCCAGGAATTAGGACTATAATGGTCGATGTGGGACTTGTGTGCTATCATCTTAGTTATAACTGATCTACCGATTACTTAGATTTATTATTTCTGGGGCATGTGAATTGTCTACAAAAGCTAATATACTTTGGCAGCGCTATCCTTAATACATGTTTTAATATCCAAGCCAGCCCTACTCCGCCAAGATACTGGCTTATTGTGACAGGCTGACAGGCGCCTTCATCATGAAATGATTTTCTTTGTAATAACAATAGCCGGCGTGAAACTATTGTCAAGTAATGAAATGATCTAAGAAATTAGCTTCCATAGATGTTTCCGTTTAATCAGTGGCCAGATGTAATTTAATCGTTCCTACATTCAGAGATAACCATAGGTGATTTGTTTAATTTGTTAGACGGTTGGGAATTAACTTCCTTTATTCTTAATATCATTTCTGTTTTGATACAAAGCCTGCGGAATTATTTATCAGTAGGATATAATCTGTAAGATGAAGAGCATATTGTTCCCCAGACCAAAATAAGTTCTCGTCATTATTCGTCGAATCCCATACACGTCTCATACTCGGTAATTTCGCATACCTCCCTGCTGTGTAGATTTGCCGACAAGAAAATTTCCCGAAGTGTAAATTTGCATAATTGTTGTCACAGTGTTTCTTGTAATGTTTTTACTTTGTTAATTAAAAGACTCATACTACTGGTTCACAGTCACTTTCATAGGTGGGGCAGTGGGGTTCCCTTAAAGCGGAACACTGCGTTCACAACTTTATGTTCATTGACCTTCCAGTACAATGAAGTTTTAGACTCGTTAAAATTACGATGATTTGGATCGTTTTGTGTAGACAGCAAACATGCAGACGCCCTTATCCCCAGCCCTCTCGCTATTCGCTATAGGAGACGAACACTTGTGGAAGTTCTTTGATTCAGCACATCTTTAAACTATACGACGAACAGCAGGAATCTTCTGATGATTGGAAACAACACAGCTTCAATAGCTGACTGATATATTAGGTCGGTGACATTTATGAGAAAGCAATTTAGATACCGTCTTTATCATTATTTTGTACTTCACACTTTCTGACTATAGCAAAGATTGCAGTGGTAGAACTGCGCAAGTATCCTTTAAAGCAGTAACCATAGTAACACATTATCTTCAACACTGCGTGTATATTGTATGTATTTAAGCTGTAAAATCTATGTGTAAATTGATACATAAGACAATAAAAGTTTTTCCCTGTCGTGGACAGTGTATTACATAAGTTTTCACGTGAATAAAGAACCACCTTGGCTGTGATGTGGTACATAGATCTATAATCGTTTCCCTCAGAGGAAAAGTTTGCGACAATATTCCACAACAGTGGGCGTCACTCAACATCTATGACCTGCGCATGCGAATACCCGCACACATAGTTCTCCCGAAGTTACAGAAGAGCAAACAGCAAAATGCCCATCCGCGTCTTTCACATACATAAATTCCATTTCTGCATGCAGCCTTCAACAGCAATGTAAAGAATCTGGATGAGGTTTTCATGGGGCTGTTTAATATGTGCTTCTGGAGAGACTCATTGCTATCACCATCCTGTACAAAGACGTCCATACGTATGGTGTTCTATGTACATTAACGAGTTCCTCTCACGCTATGCTCGCTTTTACCGCTGTTCTGAACGGCTGACTGGGGCCGTCATGTGTCATTAAGAGATTTGGCTGCTTTTGTGTGTTTTGGGTACCTGTAACGATTATCTTCGTGTAATAGGAAGTGTAATATCACTCATATCAACATTGCATAATTGGATGCATTTTGTTACTGTGCGATTGTGTACATTTTTAACTTTTTTCCTTGAATTGTCATACAATCTAAAACAAAAAGTTTATAATTGAGATGCATGTATAGGTAACTTAAAGTAGATGGTTATAAGGTAGGTTACCTTGTCATAAATTCTTTCTTAGTATCACCAAAGTTTTTAGAGGAAATGCTTAAAACATGGTAACATGGAGAAAGAGAGCTGGGTATTTTATTAGCTTCTAATTAGAAGTAGACAACTTTGTTGCATCAACTGAACTCTGCGTAAAGGGGACAGAACGTTTCGTGTATCCTAGATGATTAAACCAGCAGAACTCGGATGTTTGCCTCAAACAGTGGTGTAAATATAGTAGAGTAGATCACTAACTGACGTCTTCATTGACGGCGCCTGCAAAGGAGGGTGTGGTTGACGATGTCAGGATTTGAACTCTACATAATGTGGATATGTAGTGTAGCTACCAGGGCTGCAGGTGACCTGATCTCTTAATTTCGGAAGGGAAGTCTAGATGGCGGATTTATGTCGTCTGAGACCCAAGGCCCCTCGGACAATAGCTCAGATGTGATGTATGACCATAGACATGGCAGTTTACAAGAGGATTTGTGTCAGGTGTAGGTATAGACCATCAGCCCTCACACGCACATCTCATGACACAAATACATGGTTCCACGTCCACTCGTCCGGGATGTTTATACTGCCGTTTTTCTATCAGCGGTCAAAAATGGGCTATTTGATACTAGTAACTTCACCCAACAGGGGTGCATGTAGGAGCACCTAAACACTTAGACAAAGGGAAATATTTATAACAACATTACATTTTTCCATTACAAGCGTCTCTTGAATATTGCCTTATGCAAATTTCCAAATCCCTTGAGGAGACAAAGAACTTCCTCGGCCACACGGTACATTACGAGTGGCAGATGGACAAACCCAGAGACCAGGCTTTCTCAGCACTGTAACCAGACTGAGGATGAACACAATTTCTTGCATGCTTCGTGAACAATGCTCAACCTCTAATTCCACCCATTGTTCATGCAATAACAATTTGGATATGTAACTACAAAGTAACAGTAATGTTGCTGTTAACGAACAAATTTTTTATTTTGCACATTAACGTCTTGCACATAATTTTGTAAACATACGTATTGTTCTGTCTATCTCAATGACGCCCATGGTATGTTTCCTTTATTTTCATAAAGCTGCTTTCATAAAGTTTTTAGCCTACCGAAGGCAATTATGGCCTGAAGCCATGTAAACTGGGTTGTGAATTCTAAATAACTTAGTCGCTTTCAGTATTATTTCAGATATTTTACGACAATGTATCTCTGTGGTCCGACTGTTGTACGGGTCAACTGCTGACTGTGGCTGGGATCAGTTTTCCCAGATGGCATCCACGGTATTTTTGCGAACACATAAACAACATAGTCCCGATTTTGTTGCCGTAGCTGTTCACTTCACCTCTCAGGGAGGCTGAACGACAATCTTGTATTAAGATTGTGGTACTTAGCACTTTTTGTGGCATATTTTCAAACTGGGTTTGGCATTGTTTTTTGCCATCCGACGAGCATTTAAAACAAAACCTTGATTGGATTCGCTGTCAAAACAGGTGTATCCTTGAAAACAAAGATTTACTCATGTTGTGCGAAATAGCATCAACAGAAACTCACTTTCCCTGCGTGCGGGGAGGGAGGGGGGAGCTATGTTAGCAGCATCACTAATGACGGTCACGTAAAATATCGCACAATCCCACGTTACCAGTGGTGTCCAGCATACAGGCCTGTAAACGAAACAAACTTGACGAAACAAGACGTAGATCAGATTCCACTGAAATCTCCGTTTTATACCACTGTTTTCCGTTGTTGTATTTTCAATTTTTTAACGCTTCTTCAGCACACTGTCCTCTGATCGCCAGGTAAAAATACGTATTTCAACGGGTCTGTCTATAGACGCAATAAAGTGATATGTAAAATATCCAGGCGCTCAAAGCGTAATGGGGAACCTTTCCGCCTGTAGCAGTAATTCGAGGTATGTACGAATTTCTAATCAACCTCCAGGTTACTATAAACGGTTTCTGTTTTCGGTGTACAACATTTCTCTCTACAGGTTTATTCTCACCAGTAACAAACGAGTATAGAGTGCTGAAGGCCGTGGCGTCAAATGCCGTGATCACAAAACGATTTCCTGATTGATTTATTTGTGATTCTTTCTGTTAGGTATAGTTTAGTCTCATTGGCATTCATCATTGCCTTTGTAGTCTGTTGTGCGAAAAATAGTAGCGTAATATTGTTATTACAAAAGAACAATGGTCTGTACAGCTCAAACTCGTGACGCCAGTGCGCGGGAAATGATACCTCATTACCCTGTGCTTAAGCCGTGCCGACGTAATCTGATGCCCATTATATCTCTAATCAACGACGATGAAAGAGATAAATAATTGGGGGACCAAACACCTGAGACCTGAAAGTTCCATCCTTAATATAATGCGAGTTGATTTTCCATGTGCTTTATATCTAAATGCTACCATTTCGTGATAGTACTACATAGATAAGTGGGATCAGAGATAGACTGTTAGACACGCTGGTGAATGCCATCTTGTACATTATCTTCACTAACTGTTTTCCTTTCTCCCAACCGTCAGCAGAACAATATTCCCGGCCCATACCCACACGAACGCGGTCAAGGTGGTTGAGGACATTTGTCTCTGGGTATGTCGTTAACAAAGACAGTATGGCGTGGATCGGCAGCTGGTGCACGCAGAACAGTCAGACAAATGGGTTGGGGACAAGCCACTCCAAGCCTTTCTCACAGCCAGAAAACACCTGTGAGGAAAACACTGACCGACTGAGGTCACCTCAAAAGACAGGTGCGCCGAATAAGTAACCAGTGAGTTTTACATCGTTAAGAAGACTTTATAGTTTTAGAGATTCATTACAGTGTCTTAATGTCAAATTAATTCAAACGTCGGCACGCGTGGCTTGTGTTGTGTCTCCACGTGTTGATTATAATACTCACAGCATGTTCTCATCAGGTAGGTAGGATCTGTATGTTGCTTTCCGTTATATCGCTACATGTATTTGCAGGTGCAAATATAAAAAAGACAGTTTTTATAGACCCCGTCTGCTTCAAAAGAATCGTCAGTTTACAAATACCTCTACCTGAGTATTTAGCGTAATACTGCATAAGCTGTCTGTTAAGCTGGCAGGACGACACACGCTGTTCTCTCTCAAATAAACTCCGTTAACTGCACTGGACTGGGGAACTTGGACTTATTTAAATGCAGCATATAAATGCTATAAATCCGAATGTTCTAAAAATTTACATACTTCACAGTTTTTTTTTAATAAATTTTGCAATGTTGTTTACGCTTAACGAATGTCACGCTGGCAAACACGCTGACAAACGACTCTTACGCGGCGAATTGAACAAACATTTCTGTATACATACATCGAAAGGACCCCTTGGAAATAGATGGGACATCGTCCTACGGCGTTGCAGGAGTGAGGTGTCATTTTTTTTCCAGGCGGAAAAGGAGAACAAAAATACTTGAATGTAAAGTATAATTACTATGCAACGTATCTGTGAAAAATTGGAGTGGTGTAATTCATTCTCTTTGTTTTATCAGAAGGCAAAAATAAAGTCAAAAGCAGATTTGGCTGTTTTAGGGCGTTTTAGTGAGAGAATTCCTATCATAATAAAAATATTATTTCGTGAATCAAAATAATTTGTGTGCATTTGATGTCAAGCTGAAGAGTTCTAATGTAGTGCGAACTATCATGTTGGTTCAAGTAATCATATTTCTTTAAATCGAAAAAATTAAATATTCATGTTTGGTTGATCGTTGTTCGGCATAGTACAACTGTAACTGGCGTGGGTAAAAAAATACAGATATCAGTAGAGTTTGGGAGTTCTATTCCTATGTATGCAATAAATTTTTATTTTTAGTAGAATGAGTTGCGGAGAAAATGATCAAATTAGGCAAGAGACAACCCTTATTTGTGTACATTTTGGAAACCTCCATATATGATATGTGTACAACTATAATAAGTATGTATGGACAATATATGGTATAGAGTACGTGGGAAGGTCTGCCAGCCGCTTGCGGATGGTCGTGGGTTTCCCCCAGGCTCTGCCCGGTTTCCTCCCACCATAATGCTGGCCGCCGTGGCATAAGTGAAATATTCTTGAGCACGGCGTAAAACACCAATCAAATAAATAAATAAATGTATGGCATATACTTCCAATGAAAGATCAATGCAGCCAAAGATATGTAAGTCGTGTCAACGTCATCAGTCTATTTCAACGCGCCTTGATTTAGGTGTCAACATACCGAATAATTACATTGTGGGGAAAGATAACTGCATGTGTTTATCAGTTCAGCTTAATATATATTCACGATATAATAGATCATACCTGAAGACATATTAGAGGATAAATTATTGTGTAAAAAGACACTGTGGACGCTCAAGGTTAGTAGCAAATGTTTCCGATTGCACGGCAAAACCTGTTATATAACAACTTCAACGGCATCCCGCAGAAATCCTTGTGTCTTTCTGCAGTAGATATGTCAATGTGAGCAGGTCGGCCTGATCGACCGGGGGAACGATTTTTCATCTTTTTGCAGGCGTCCTTTAAAAGAGGAATGAAATAAATTCGCATGATACAGACCGTCGATTTACTCAAAACACTGCTCTCAAATACTGTTTGTGACATTTCGGATTTCTGGCCTTGCTTTCAACAAACATTTCTGTATACATACGTCGAAATTTAAAAGAGCCGTACGTGGTAAGGTCCACCAGCAACTTGCGGATGTTTGTACGTTTTCCTCGGGCTCTTCCCGGTTTCGTCCCACCGTAACTCTAGCGGCCGTCGTAAAAGTGAAATATTTTTGAGTACGGCCTAAAGCACAAATCAAATAAATAAATAAATAAATTTAAAAGAAAAATGAAATAAATTCACACGACATACATACTGTTCATTTATACAAAACACTGCTCTCAAATACTGCTTGTGACATATCGGATTTCTGGCTTTGATCTCAACAAACATTTCTGTACACACACGTCGAAATTTTGAACATTATTTTAACGTAATTTCTAAATGAACCGGAAACAAGTGGTGTACTACCTTCAGGCCAAGGCCTTATCCCATTGGTCAGTGGCTGATCGTTTGGCTAATGGCGGCCGTCACTCGTCTGTGACATTTCCTCTGTGAACCGGCTCAATCCCGTCCAACCCTCCATGACCCATGCGATTTTATCCCAAAAGGCCAATGTCTGGAAGTCCCGCTGCTGCCAAAACTGCCATACCAAAGTTTTCACTTCACATGCCTTGGATAATCTATTAGCTACAGGCGCTAATATCTGGCACTTCTCTTCTGTCAGCCGTGAGCGTTGCCAAAGACACAGTAGTCTACCAGTCAGATAAGAAATACTTACGTGACATACACAGACGCTGAAGGGGTAATGTGAAGCTCGTCTAGAGTGGATCTTCTAGATTTATACATGATATACATAACAAGATAAGGAAAGATGCGCTGAGTATGAGGTCAGAAGCGCTGCTGTGTTGTCAGGATTCCGGTTCTTGCAGAGGTCAGTCTTCACACTCCGCATTCATGGAAATTCAAGTAAAATGTATAGGTTATGTAATGATATCAGTTGGTGAAAGTAAAGCGAAGACGAACCTGCATCTATTCCAGGGATTTCGGGTACTTTCATTACACTGTAAACTTCGATGTTTAACTTATAAACACTTTTATGCGTCAGATATTAAAGAGATTATAACATTATAGTATAGGTCGATATACATGTTTTAGACATCTGTTTTTAATACTTAAATATATGTGTATATTCATTAAATAAGCTTGTTTGAAGTATCATCCCCTACTAAAGGTGTTGGGTGTTGGTCATTTTACAATGTACACATTAACCTAAATTAAGGAGACCTTAAAGGCGAATATATTAATTACAATATGACAACGGTTGAAGGGCGTTCAAGTATCCACCCACTAGGGAAGCTGTATAGAGCGACCGTGCGGCTCTCGGGGTCTACAGACGACCAATGGGTCCTCCGTAAGACAAACACATTTTCTATAAAAAAAAGACACTATTTCTTTGACAAATGTTTTTCCGATATTAATCAATAATATTGACATAAGATACATGATTGCGCATAAATCACAAGAGGAACTGTTTCCTCTGGGATATCGAGAAATACCGTGTCTGCAACATTTTCCCGCACTATACTTCGTTGTGGAATTCCACAGGAAGCCTCTATAGAAGGAGAAAAAAGGTCTATGTGTAAAAGTAATCGTTTTTCTTAACATTTCGGATTCTTAACATTTATACAACGAACGAGTGTGAAGGGCACTTTAATTCTTACAAGAAACAATAACGCTGAATTCCTGACACTCCTGTTACATAGTTTAGATCTATTGCGTCCGATTTTTCCCCACAAAAGTGGTAAGGTAAAGCATTTTTGTACCACACAACATTAACTGACAAAACATTGTGATAACTGCACACATCACACAATATGCAACACTTGACCACCAGAAAGCATTTATATTCCAAACATTATTAATTAACATGCACTGTGATAGCTACACTGGACATGCAACATAAAACACCTGACTATCAGAAAGCATTTATGCGCCACACGATTCAAGCAAGAAACCACCGTTGATTGTCTAACCATACAAACAACAAAAATGAAACAATCTGACAAAAACCGGACAAAATGAAATATGAAAAGCTACACAACAACAAAACAACACAGCACACACAGACTAAACTGATTCTAACTGATTTTAAGAAGAAAAACACCGTCCAAAAGGCTAAGCATTTAGGGTACAAGGACACCACATGAAGCAGCAAAACATTTGAACACTTGAAACAATTTGTCGTCTTCGTTCAACGTGTGTGTAAAAACGCAAAAGGACCTTTGTATTGACAGATAATATATGTAAGGGGATGCCAGCTGGTCTTATAGGGTCGTTAGGATTCGATTCTTTTAACCTGAAAAGGCAAAGATCGATTAGACTGCCTTACTGGCCGAGTTTCAGAGTTCCAGAACACCTCATGTTTCCGAGCAAATCCCGCCAGCTACTGAACCCGTCAGTTGTTTAACGATTGTTAATGCGGCGCTGTATGAGGACTCTCTTTGACATTCCACACCTAGAAATCATTTATCCTCGTTTCTTTACATGGAGTTTGTGAAAGGGTCTAATGATTAAAAGTGTTGATGCAATCTCTGACTTCTTTTCCTTGTAATACCACACCAGCACAGCACCGGCCTAAACTCTCCCAGAACCCAACTCGCCCCCAATCTGGGAACTCGATACTACAATGTCTTCTTCTGGTCCGCCACTCATTTATTCCTTGCGTCTATCGATTGAGGCAGATGAGCTAAGCGGAGGAATTTACGATGGTCTATTTAGGTACAGATTGATTTATCGATTGATTGGAGAAAGGGTTTGATAAACGGGTGTATGCTAATTCCATGGATGTAAGGCCTAGCAGAAGAAAGCTGAAGATACCAACACTCTGAAACTACACTTTGTATGGAATATTCTCTCTTGTCTGCAAAAATAGTTTTGATAAGACTTGTGGTATTGCTTGTATATTACAGAAGACGGCAAACTATTCTAATGAATTTTGTATACATGAAATTATTGTTCTCAAATCCTTCTACTGAAAGTTCGCGCTACACCGCTTCAGCCCCGTCTTACAACCTCTCGCAGTTTAGAAAATGCATCGCTGTCTAATTTCAAAATCAGCTACATGTACACTCAAATATCTGACCAATTTAGATCAGGGGACGATTCCGAAAAACATTGTCTGGCCAACAAAACTGACTTAAGACACCGAAACTGGCTAAGCCACATCAAAACTGAGCTAAATCGATTCCACAAGAATAGGCCGGTCATATTTTGCTTTGTGAAATTGATTTAAATAGGTAGATAAAACTGGGTCGTCTTAGCCAGTCTACTAACTTAAGTCATTTTAAGTCGAGTTTCGTGGAATCGGCCCCTGAAGGCTGCTCTGTTTTGCACACGACACCTATCCAACTAGCGATGATATCTTCAGCGGACACACGTTGAATTAGTTCCTGTCCATCGGACATGTCTTCCTATCCGCTTTATTTGTTTATACCTTTACCTTCATGTATTTAATTCCAACCGTTTAAGTTAACTATTTGTTTTTTTTTTTGCTGAAGCCATGTAGGATACTTATTTCGTAAAACATTTTCTCGAACGATCACCTGGTTTGAATAACAGCGTTATCTGCGACCGGAACACGATGTTCCAAGATGGAAGTCTCTTCTAGCGTTTTGGAGGGTGCCTATCTTCTTGCCCTTTTTGCGGTTGAGGTTGGTGTTCTGGTTTGCTTTTGTTCTTTCTTTTTGTTATTTCCGCAAGATGATTTTTTCAAACGCCCTTGTGTCACACCTGATGACGCCCGTCGGTCTTTGCTTTTGTTTTCAACTTTTCTTCATTGTTCGATGGTTTACCCAATCCATAAATAAATGGTGTAATCTGAGATGGCTCGTTTTTGCACACGACAGCACCCAAAGAACACTGACACAAACCTCACGCCTTCTTAGCGCAACGGCATCCGATGGAATAGCCGTTCTGACTAAGACATGTTAGACGCTCTTTGAGCGAGAGACCGTCGCGATGTATATGTATCCTGCAATCATCTGGCGTAAAATACACCATAAGTTTTTCAGTTATGATGAAGTACATTTTAACATGTCCAAGATATCTACCATCATTAAGTTCACAGAGATTACGACATGATTAATTAAGACTAAATAAGAGGTAAATAGGATACCGATGAAATGTCAGCTTTAGAAGGACGGATGACCGCAAATGATTACCGCGCTCACATGGCCGGCTGGATGACTAGGGAATAAGAGAATGCCCAAAACAGGCTTAGCTATCGGGAATTAATGAGAACATAAATAATACAGTGGGACAATCACACGAAAAATTTGAAACAGAATACACTCTCAGACAAGGACTGGTTTCCATTTCTGATTACCCAACATGTGAAATGAGTTTAAGACCAGTTGTCAAGAGTGCGTGATGGAAATTTCGCCAAGAACAAGAGAGATTCGTCGTTCAGTCTTGAACTCGTTCAAACCTTGGCAAGCCCCAATTCTAAACCCACACCATCCTGGAGCTGTCAGTTTTCTTAAAGTGAACGATTTTTTTTTAGTTTAAACAGCAATATGTATAGGCTCTCCACGGTATAATTTTTAAACTTATGTCCGAACTTAGTGGGCTTTGTTCCATACATTTTGAAGCTGTGCCCGTGATCTCATGTCTCCAGTTGATGCTCAACAAAGATAATTCATTGAAGGGAAATTGTGTACGAGTTCTGTAAGAATTGTTGGATTAGTTGACCTACTTTCTGTCCTCAAGCAAATAGTCTGTACTATACGTGTAGTAGTGTAAAATTAATTACATGCCAGGTGTAAAAAGAATACGAGGTCTGATGTAAATGTACATATGTAAAATGGAAATGAGCACATATTAAAATGTATAAGTGTACAATGAATACAAACCATGTCCCAAGTGTACAGCTGTGAAACAGACACAAACCTTGATCGTGATCTAGCATGTGTAACGTGAATACAAGTCTTTACCCAGTGTATAAATGTAGACGTATAAAATGAGTACAAAATCAAGATCAAGATCGAAATGCTCATGACTAACATGAATACTAGCCGTAATCTAAATGAACATGTGTAAAATGATTACTAACTCAGATCTAAATGTACACTCTCTCTCAGTCAGCGGTTCGTGGTAACAAAGGCTCATTTCTGAAACTGAGGAAATTACCCCTTTCTCAAATACCATCAGAAATAGTCTTGAAAGCAAGCCATGCCTATTTTCTTACCAGGCGTAAACATCTCCGTCCATCTGTGCAAACATGGAAAAGTCATTCGGCCCGCTTTGCCTTCGCATCTGTATATTCACACGGTTTATGATTATAACCTCTGACTGCTTCCCCTGGAGTCGTGTCAAACCAATACGCTCTTTGTAATTAGCCCCGTGCCTGTAATTCACTTTACTGTCCACGAGAACACAGATATAACGATTTGTATGAAGTGAAGATTTTGACTTGATCATTACCGTTTTTATAAGTAACAAGTTAATGAATACTCCCAATGTATCTCATTGCAAAAGCTGGTAGCGGATGCGGATGGAGGACCAGCATGCTATTCCAGATGGACGTAGAGGGCATGAGCGATAAGACTATTGCGGTTGGATGGTGTGGGTTAGGCGGGTTAGAGGTGGCGGAGTGAGTTACACTCTGCTTGTATGCACTGATATTTACATGTAGTCTGTGATTTTAAAATAGAGTAATAGAGCTTCCAATGTTATGATTTAGTATTCATTCTTCAGGTCTCCGTTAATACCCTGGGGAGTAACACGCTGCGAATCTGATTTTGTTTGATGATGAATGAGAAGATAAGAGTGTTAGATAGCTTCATGAGGGAAGAGCCGGTCTGCCATTTTATGCAAATAACACGATTATCAGCCCCCCGGATGGCGATTTTCAGGAGGGTGTTTTACGTAACGTCGAGTGTGAATCAATTTGTCAGAAAACATTCCTGATAAAGAATTCAGAAGGTCCAAACACGGACCGCTCTAGGCCATTTGAGAATGTTTATCTTACGACTGATCTGTTTACCGCGAGGCAACTCAAGAGACGCCAAGTTTGATGTTCCTTGGAAACAATGAACACTTGCGCTTGATTTTCTGCTCGGCCTTTTGTCATTGTTTGTAATCATTTCGTTCAAGCTAGTGTCAGATAAGCGGGCCTCATTACAATGTTACGCTTTAGGGCACGTTCTACTTAGAAATCCAAAAGACCAGTGACTGACCTACATCAACCAGGAGACTTAAGCTATAACTAAGCCGTAACAAGCAGGGGGCATAACTAACCTGTGAGGAGCAAGGAGCAGAGCCTGTAATTGCCGATGTGGGACTGGTGTAATAATATCTTAGTTATAACTTATCTTCCAATTACCTGGATCAGTTTGCCCGTTATATGTAGATTGAGCCAATAAATATTTCTGGGTCATGTCATTTGTCTGCTAAGGCTGATATAGTTTGGCAGCATGATACGTGCTAACTGTTCTGATGTCCACGCCAGTCCTACACCGCCAAGACATCGGGTTGTTGTGATGTCTGACAGGTGCCCTCATCATGGAAAATGTAATGGGAAAATATTCTCAAGTAATAACCTGAAGAGAGCAATATGAAATGATATCAGAAATTACCTTCCACTGATGTTTCCATTTAATCAGTGGCCGGATGTAATTTAATCATTCCTGTATTCATAGTTGACCAAACGTGATTTGTTCAATTTGTCTGACGGTTGGGAATTAGTTTTCTTTAATCTTAAAATCATTTCTGTACTTGGTACGTAAGCGCGTATCCAAAATCCTCACCAGTGAGATGTTTTGCATATGGCAATAAGTTTCGCCATTATATATTTATAAAGTTTCTCCCTTCAAAGGGCACATTTTAACATTGACTGCCGTTAGTTAGAAGGCAATTTAGGTATGGGTTTTACAGTACTTTGTGATTTAACCCTTTCTCACTATAGCACAGATTGAATCATCACTTGGCTATTTTCGTGCAATATATAACTACCCAAAGTGTTCCTTTAAGGTAGTAACCATAACAACGCACTATCCTCTACACACTGTGTGTATTGTGTGTATTTAGGCTGTCAAACCGGTAAATTGATGTGTAGAACAACACAGCATTCGCACACTGTGGGTGGTTTTACCTAAGATTTCACATGCTACAAAAGATCTCACTGGATCGCTTTGATCTGGAACAAAACACATTCAAGCGTGTCCCTCAGAGAAAAACTTTTACGACAATAATCCACCACAGGGGGCCCTGGTACACGTGTATGATCTGCGCATGCCTATAACAACACACATTCTATTTTTCCATGCACTCGTGACAGTTCTGTAGGAAATCTAATCTGGGTGGGGTTTTCATGGGTCTCCTTAATAGGTTCTTTTGGAGAGACTTGTGCGAATTGCTGTCACCGTCCTATACAAAGACGTCAATATGTCTGGTGTTGTACATTAACGAGTTTCTCTCCAGCGATACCAGCTTTTAAGGCTTTCCTGGGAATAAACGGCAGACCGGGTCGTTATAACATGTGTCATTATGAGATTTTTCTGCTTTTATGTGTTTTGGGAAGCTGCAGCGATTAGCTTCGAGTAACAGGAAGTATAATATCAGTTACGCTGAGATTGCTACACTTTATGGATACCTTTTGCTGTTGTGGTATGGTGTAGTAGCGGCATTTTATCTTCTTTTTTTCCATCCAATTGTCACCCAGTCTAAAAACAAAAGTATATGACTGAGACACATGCACTGATCACGTAATGTAGATGATTTAATGTAGTTGATATTATCAGAAATTCTCCCTTAACATCCCCTAAGTTTTCAGCAAAAACCTCTTCAAATTAATGCTTAGTGCGTGGTAACATGGAGAAAGAATGCTTGATATTTATCCCTGTCCAATTAGGAGAAGTGGACGGCATTGTTTCATTGGCTGCTCCCTCCTCAGAAGGGGAGGAGGATGGTTTACGGTTCTAAAGCACAAATAAGAAAAACAGCTATACAAACATTTCCTTTATCCGAGATGATTGAGACAATAAGGCCTGTATGTTTGGCTAAAACAATGGCGTATATATGAAGAGAAGATCACGAGTGTCATCATTAACAGCGAATGGTAAAGAGCGTGTGATTAACGATGTAAGGGTTTGAACTCTACGAAATCTGGATAAGTAGTGTAGCACCCAAGTTTGCGGGCGACCCGGTATCTTAATCTCTAGGAGAAGTCTGGATGGCGGATTTATGTCTTCTGAGATCTTGGGGCCTCCGAACAAAGACTCCAAGTATGGCCATAGACTTCACAGTGTACAAGTGTATTTGTTTGTATGGAGTCAGTACAGACGATCACCATCTGCACGCCCATGACACACCTACATGGTTCCATGTCAGCTCCTGGGAAGTTAATAATACGTTTGGAATCCTGGCGATTTTCTATCACCCACTAAAGACTAAATGATAACTTTATGCTTCAGTGGCATAAGCACCTAACCAAAGGGAAAATTCTGTAACAACATCTGCTTTCAATTACAACCGTATCTTGACTGTTAGCGTATTTAAATCTGACAATTCCTTGCGGACATTAAGAAATTCCTCGCTACCCAGAAGATGACAGATGGACACCACCAAAGACAAACCATGAAACAACAGTTTGTCAACACTGTAACCAAACTGAGAACGAGCACAACTTCTTGCTATACTTCGTGAACAGTCCTTAATCTACAAGGAACCAATAATGAGAAACTAGTTACTATCACGTCACTGCTTACAGACAAATCTCTTGTCATGCAGACTAACGTTTCGCAGATGTTTTTGCGAACATGCCTACAGTCTTGTCCATCTCAATAACCGCCATGATAGAGAATGTTTCTTTTATTGTTATGAGGCTGCTAATGTTAAAGTCTGTCGAAGGTAATTACGTGAATTGTGAATTGTGAATTGTAAATGATTTAGTCGCCCTTTACATTTTTTTCCTTTATTTTACGACAATGTATCTCTGCAAGCCCGAGTGTTTCACGGATGGACTGCTGACGGTAGATGGGATTAGCATTCTCACTCGGACATCCATGGTGTTTTGCACACAAGTAAACAACAAAGCCCTGATTTTATAGCACCATAGACGCTCACTTCATGCCTTAAGGAGACTGAAAACTATATTTTATATTAACACTGAATTACTAACATTTTTTGGGTCTTTCTAAATTAGCTTTGGCACCTTTTTAATCATCCTGCAAGCAGTTCGAGAGAAAAAACCTTGACCGAAATGAAATGCCAGCTGACCATATTTTACGTTTTATGTGCGACCATTAACCTCTTTTAATTTACATGGCTGTTTTATGTAGTAAATGTTGATATTATGTACCATAAAAAGTCTTCTAGAGCAGGCTTGTCACGCCTAGATCCTCTGTTACAATATGTGTATGCTTGGAAAAGAATGAACCCCCTATACGATGCCAGTCCGTTTTACCGTAGAGAGCTTTACTCTACAAAAGAGTAACTGTTACTGTACAATTAGTGTGCAAAATATTGCACACTCCCGCGCTACCTGTGGTGTCCAGCGCATAGGTCTGTAATTAAAGAAGACTTGAAGAAACCAAGAAGCCAGAATTCACTGAAAACTTCAGTTTGAACCACTCACTGGCGTTGTTGCATTTTCAAATTTTTAATATCTACATTCTCCGTTAAACGCCAAGGAAAATACGTGCTTCTACGAGTCTGTACACAGATGCAAAAAAGGGATATCAAGGCACTTTTGCCGCAATAGGGAACCTTCCCGCTTGTAGTAGTAATTCGAGGTATGTAGCCATTTTTCCTTTTCTCATTATTCTCACCAGTAGCCCGCGGGTATAAAGCGCTGAAGGCTGTGGCTCAAAAGCTATGGTCACAAAACGACTGATGGGTTGACTTACTGCTGATTCTTTCTGGTACGTATAGTTTGATCTCTGTGGTTCTCTTTCAGCCTTACCTTACATACTGTCGAAAACCAGCCCCCATAAACACTCTACCACGCCCCAGTTTAATAATCATCTTCATCCTCTTTGTAATCTGTTGTTCACAAACTAGAAGCACAGGATTGTTATCACAAACGAACAATGTTTATTACAGCTCAAACCCGTGAAGCCAATGTGCTGGAAATAGTACCTCATTTCCATGTGCTTAAGCCGCGGCGACGTAACCCGATGCACATTATGCCTCTAACCGTCCTGGATTGACGAGATAAATAATAACACCTGAGACCTGAAAGTTCCATCTTTAATAAAACTGGAGTTGTTTTGCAATGTGCTATATATATATATAAATGCTACAATTTCTTGACACCCATTTATACACAGGTAGGATCAGATTATTAACTGCTTTCCTTTATCCCAACAGTCACCAGAACGATACCCCGACCCACACCCACACTCACGCGGCCATTGTGGTAGAGAACATTTGTTTCTGGGCATATTGTTAACCGATGTGCAGCTGGTGTGCGCAGTACATTTAGACAAATGGGTTGGGGACAAGCCTCTCCAACCCTTTCCCACAGCTAGAAACCACCTGTGAGGAAAACACTGACCAACTGAGAGCACCTCAACCGACAAGTGCACCGAATAAGTTATAGATATAAGAAACCTTTTAGGAACCAGTGGGTTTTAGAGTTTCACCACAATGTCTTGACATTAATTTGATTCAAACACCGTCACGCGTGAATTGTGTTGTGTCTCCGCGTATTCATTATGAAACTCATGGCATCATTCGGTATTTACATGTTGATCTGTATGTCGCCTTGGGTTATGTCTCTACATTTTCCAGTGCCTTAAGGGCCATATCTGCTTGAAACAAAACTTCACTGTACAAATCTTTCTTTGTTTTTAGGGTAACACTGTATATACTAGTTTGTCTTAAGCTGTTCTTTCACAAATAAAGTCCGTTAGGTGCACTGCACCGACGGACTCATTTAAATGGAGAATACAAATAACATAAATTCGAATCTTCTAGAAATTCACATAAAAAATGGATGTCCAGTGCTCTCTCATGTTTACACTTAACCCAACCCTTGTCCCGCTCACAAACACCAAGCGATCCTTGGGATTAGAACATTCACTTATTCAGTTATTGACAAGCCGGCCGACTATATACACGACGCTTACACGAGGGCTTCCACAAGTATTTTTATGTACATACGTTGACATTTACAAGAGGAATGAAATAAATCCACATGAAGCATACTGTTGATTTATAAAGCACACTGCTCTCAAATAATGATTGTGATATATCGGAGTTTAGGCCAGAACAGCGGCATATATCCTTTAAAAATAACTTCATATTAGTCCATTTGATATAAGTGATACGCTTTGAAACGCCCATGAAAGATTAAACTTATGGCTAAACATAAAAGGAAAGGGAAACGGTAGCCCGCCATAGGCGTTACGGATTATTTTAACGTAATTTCTAAATACACCGGAAAGAAGGGTTCTATTGCCTTCAGGCCACGGCCTTATCCCATTGGTCAGTGGCTGCTGGTTTAGCTAATGGTGGCTGTCAGTAGTCTGCGACAGTTCCTCCGTCGACTGCCATCCAGCCCTCCATGAACTATGCACGCGATTTTATCCTAAAAGGCAAAAGTTTGGAAGTCCCGCTGCTGTCAAAACGGCAGGACCAAAGGTTTCACTTCACTCGGAGTTGATAATATGCTAGCTTAAGGCGCTAGTCTCTGGCACTTCTCTTCTGTCAGCCGTCTGCATCGGAAAAGATGCAGTAGTCTACTAGCTAGGTCAGAAATACATATGTGACATACAGAGAAGCTGACCGGGTAGTGTCAAGGTGGTCTACAGTGGCGCTCTTCACTTATTTATACATACTCGTATTGAAAATAACCAGTCCATCTGAAATATATTAATGATGTCGTGAGAAACCCTTCTATTCTGTAAGAATTCACCGTTCTTGCAGAGATTGAAACTGGATCTTGACCAATGGATGTCAATCTTCCAAAAAAACCTGGTACATTTGTGGCCACTGTGGCCAGATTCCGGACAGATCGCAGTATCACAAAGCTTGTTACGTTTCTGTGTTGATCTTTACGACGCCATCCACAAATTTCGGGTAGTGGTTCTTTCAACACCATAAAGCTGTAGAGGTACATGTAACCTTGAAAACCTTCACACATTAAACCGCTTACGCACACAGTTTTCAAGAATGAAACATAAAGGTGTTCGACTTTTGAGGCGTTTTATCCATTTATTACAAATTATGTCCATTTTGGCCTGTTGTGGACGGAGCTATTGTTCTGAGGGCTCAAATCTCTAGGGGAAATTCATTGCAGAAGTAATATTTCCAGACTTCTGTTGTTGTTTTTTCTGACATCGCTCCCTATCTTATCACCGCCACCCTAGTTTAGTCTTATGGAAGATTTCTGCATATAAGTTTCTGGTATAATTGTAGTGGTGTAGAACTGACATAAGGTGATAGCATGATAGCAACAGGCTTTCGATGAGGAACATGAATGCCTTTTGTTTACTACAAACTTACATATATATTCCAAGAATTGAATTAATTAATAAATAAAGCGTACAAGATTTTTTTCTTGTTTGCTTTCTTTTACAATGTTGATTTCATTAATGGCCGCGATACTGGACTCCTTTAACAACAGCTGTAACAACGCAATAACCTCTGCCTAACATTCTTCTATCAAATGCAATGCTCACTCCTTTTCTGATGATTATGATATTATATAACGTTCAAAACAAAAAAAAAAATAAACATCGACGCTTCAGTGGACCACTAATCCGGGTTAAGCAGAGATTTTAGGGGAAGCTGAATTCCTCTGAGTCAACATGTTCTGGCTGACCACGTGCGAGATATTG
Organism: Acanthopleura granulata; assembly: GCA_016165875.1. Lineage (NCBI taxonomy): Eukaryota > Metazoa > Mollusca > Polyplacophora > Chitonida > Chitonidae > Acanthopleura > Acanthopleura granulata. The sequence goes on from JABBOT010000008.1 coordinate 18,448,864, forward strand.
ATTTTGTCATATCCAAACCATGATGGCAAAAACAGCAGTAAAATCTATCAGAAAGCTTTATATCAATTCCAGTAGGAAAACAACCTCCTCTTTGATCATATGGAAAGTTACATAATGAGCTACATATGGATAAAACTTAAATAGGAAAATAAAAATCTGTGCTATCTGGGTTTGAAGACTAGAAAACTGGTCTTTCCTAAGTGGTCATGGATGAAGGCAACAACGTGAAGTGTGATCACTTCAGGGCTGTTAACCCTTTGATCTGTGATAAAAATACATGGTCTAAAAAACCGAATGAAAGGAAATTCGAAGATTAGCTCCTTGAGGTGGCTTTGTATGTTCAAAGGAAGATAAAATGGCCAGAAGTTAAACTAGACATTTCGGGAATCAGATTAAGATATCAGTTGTTATTCTTTATGACTTGTTAAACAGGGTTCATTATCACACTGACAAAAAGAATAGTTCTCAAAATTACACGATATTTTCATGGCTTTGAGAGAATCAAGATAAACTAAATAGTTTCGTGAGAATTGCATGCGCCGTGTTCTATAGTGATTAAAGGTGCTTGCCTTTCAATCGCTTGGACATCCAGCTAACGGGAGCAAACAATTCACAGCCTTGGGCAAGGGAATTTGTTAAACTTCGTCACTCTCACAACTTCCGGGGCCTTGATGACAGTAAATGATGGACAACGTTCTTGAGATCATCTATGCAATCGTTGAAGACAAAATGGAATCGTTCACCAATATGGTTTGCAAATGCGGGAAAGTTTTTTAGTAACCTCTCAAAGTTGTACTGTTTATAACCAGCAAAGTACGCGCTGGTTACCTAACGGTTCTGTCCGGTTTCCTCCACACACAAGCCTGACCACTTGACCACCTGTGAGAGAAAAATTCTGGAGTACGGCGTTAAACAACGATCAAATCAGTAAAGTAAATGAATTCCTTTGTATTTTTGTCACTAAAGGCCTGCTCAATGATACAAAACTCAGATTTTAATTTAACGGTTGTGCCATTCTTTTTCAGAACACCAGTAGTCAGTTACATTTAATTATGCTGCTATATGCATATTGTCTAGTATAAATAGTCAGACTGTTCGCGACTTGCTAATGCTTTGCTTTAAACACATACTATTTTCTGGTGGATGCTGTCTGTAACTATAGGGCTGATAACAAATTTATTGAATACGTCACATACGTGAGGTCCAACTTGGGTATAACATACAGTATAACAGTGTAATGATAACAACATTGTTAATGGTTTACGAGGGTTAGAGCACAGGCTGAATCAAAGTTAAATAGAGGAAGGGTTTGTTCCTGCATACACACATCACTACCAACACTCATTACGTGCGCGCCGTACATAAACACATCATTGCCAATATTTATTAGAAGTGCGCCGTACATACACATCAATAACAATAATGGTCATTACGTTCGCGCCGTGAGATGAGAGTTCATTTCAACACTCTAGAAATGGCAGTCATAATAAAGCATACAGAAATGGTACCCAAGAGAAATAATTTAACGCATGAAAGCGCTCGAAGCACTGGAAACTTTACACCGATTTAAAATTTCTTCTTTTCAATACCAAGCTTATGCATATCAGCGTGGTATTCTTGAACGATACATGAAAATTATTTTATTTTTCATGGTTTGACTTTATTAACAATCTTTAGAGCATGAGTACGAGTGTAGACTGGCTTTTTGCTGTGATTGTTCGTGCTCATTACCGCAGTATACACCTTGGTATTACCGTATGTCTTAAGCAACTGTGTGCAGCACGATTCTTTTAGGGCATGATAAAGTGTTTTTTCTGTATGACATTAAACTAACATTCACGGAAAAGAATAAACGTCTGGAAACTTTCCAGAAAAGTACCATAGCCAGCTAGATAGCTGTTCCAATGCGCGTCACCAATATACCTTCCCCACGGAACAAGAAAAACGACGTGACTGTTTTAAGCAGTCCTCAACTGTTGTCACACACAATTCAGTCAATTTCATTTTTATTTATTTATTTATTTATTTATTTAGTGTTTTACGCGGTACCCCAGAATATTTCACTTATACGACGGCGACCAGCATTATGGTGGGAGGAATCCGGGCAGAGCCTGGGGGAAATCTACGACCATCCGCGGGTGGCTGGCTGACCTTCCCACGCACGGCGCGAGAGGAGGTCAGTATGAGCATGACACCCGATCGCAAGAGTATGGCACTACATATAAAATGAACCATGGAAATCGGGAGAGTGTTAACCAAATTTCAACATTAGAATCTGCGCGATACCCTCAAAATGTGTGAATTCTAAATTTTGATATTACTAATCCCTATCATATAAGATGGGGAAATTTTGTTATCGGGAAAAGGGGTGTTAGTCTCTGGGATTGAATTCGAAATACCTTCCATGCGGAGTAGTCTCCCTTCATAAAACTGCTTCCAGTTTGACAAACATAATTCTTCGACTGACGATTCCAGGTTATAAATATGAAGACAAATTCCCACGACAAAGATTAACACATATCCAAAAAGTACCAGGGGGGAAACATTAATTAGTTTGCAAAACAGCAAGCCTTCGGCGTGTTTTAATGAAGATGGACATCATAATTTCCCGCATACAGATTCGACACTTGGGACTTAACTGTGTTATTGTGGTGTAATTAAACTAGCTCCTTTTTTCCTATTCCCCTCCTTGTTTCTTCATTTGATTTGTTTCGTTTTCAAAAGGCGAACTTCTAAATGTTACACGCTGATCTGGAGATTCAAACTAGAGCAGACAGGCCTTCTGAGCGTTGCTCCGGAAAAGCAAAGACGAGTGACCCATGACGTCGGTAGGTAGGGAGGGGTGCTGAGATGTGTTCTCATGCCACTTGCTTCTCAGGTCTAAAATTCGCCTAGCATGTCTCCATGTGCTTATTTTATCTTGTCACTTATCCTACGTTATATCCTTGCAACTATCTTGGCTCCAGTGTTCAGCCGATTCCGCCCAGGACAGCCTAGAAAATAACGTTTTAAATATATATGGTTTACCTAGATTATGTGCAGGAATTGATTGGTATAACTCCGCACAGGAGAGTATCCCACTCACTCGATGGTTTCTGAAGTGAGAACTAGCAAATACGCATATATTTACTGTGATACCGCTGGACTCTTGAAAAAAGTTTCTGTAAAATTACTCTACAATGAGGAAATAGCATTAATGAATGACTAGTTGCGAAAGACAGTAGTAAAAGTTTTCGAAGTTGTTCTGAAAACTGCATTTAAGTTTACGACATTTAGTCTATTACCTGTATCAGTATGTCTAATATAAACGAGTCACATAAACCCGTAACATAAAATTCCTTGTTCAAAGCCAACTTGAACCAGTTAACATTAACATCTGTGGCCTACTGATTAGCGTGTTAGCGCAGCATAATGTCTTAAGAGCCTATCACTACAGTGCCCTCGCTGTGAGTTCAAGTCCTGATGGTCGTGGGTTTTTCCTGGGCTCTGGCCAGTTTCCTTCCATGCAGCAAGATGCTGGCTGCTGTCGTATAAGTGAAATATTCTTGAGTACAGCGAACACCAGTCATTTAAATAAATAAATAAATTTATTTTAAATGAAACGCTCTTGTCGGGAGAATAACCACCGACCTATGCCCGATACCTGAACTTTTAGCTAAAAACCGTAGGTTCGTGTGTCAAATTGGAGACCGTGGTTTTTACCGCCTGGGATCAAGGTTAAATTGAAGACAACATTTTGGAGCAACCTTGAAGAATGATATGCAAACATTTGGTAGTTTGTGTCAGAAATATCCTACAGTCGATGAGGTCGTGGGTTCGACCCCAGCCCTTGCAGCTTCAGCTGCGGCTTTTCATCAGGAGGTGTTGTTGGGAGAATGACCAGGGACGGTGGTTTCCACCGGGTTCGTCATGTCATAATATTACCTCCCCCGTATACATGAATAATTCTTCACAAAGGCGTTAAACACCAATCAAATATACACAATACTTAACGTCACCCTTTTATTGAAGAACATAGGTTTGCAATAATATAGCATCGCTAAAGCAAACTGCATCGCAAATTGTGGAAAAGAGTGATCGACCGTAGTGACAAATAACAATAACAGCTAATAATTAGGGCAAAACATCACGATATTTATTGAATCTACTCTCAAGAAAAATATAGTATTCCTTCTCTTTCGTCTTTGATTATACAAAGTCATGTAATTCTCGTACTCCGCAAAAAAAATTTACAATTTAACTATTAACAAGTGATAATTCTTGTATTTACAGACCAATAAATATCCGTACGTAATATTATTTAAGACCGTTTAAACTAATGATTCCAATATTTGACCAGACAGACATTTCAGTTCGACAGAAATTGAGACGACAATATTCCTTCTGTGCTCTGAAAAGGATGTACAACCTTGCTAAGGCAGATAATTTTACGTTTGAATGTGCAGTGTGCATTTCTGTCAACTAAGGAATGTTTCATACGTGACGATTATATATTACGTTGTCAATAAAATGATCTCTTGAAAGCAATTTGCTTTTAGCTGAAATCTGGGGTCAGGATATTTGGCTCTTATTAAAATATGCAGACACTGAAGCTTCAGGATGTAAGGGAGAGTTATCTGTGCGTCGTCATGGAAACGTGGAGTGTCGATCGAAGAGCTTATCTAAGAATCGTCGATATCAACACAGTAACAACATTCCGAGTTTTAATGAAAATATCTGTCAGTGGTGGAAGGGAGAAAAATTGTTAATCTCGGATAACAACGTATTTTTAGAGTCTGTCAGCACGTAGGCAATACTTGTCCACGAGTCTTTAAAGTGCCCTCAATTTACTGTGACACGATTACGTTAAAACTGTCTGTATTATGCCACGTAATTAAAAGATTATCATCAGAGTAGGCCACTAAAATATCAGAAAGATCTAATTTGTGCTGTCTTGTAAACACTTGTTGATTTTCAACTTCTTAACTATTACACAAGAAAAAGATCAGCGGAAGCACTATTGTGACAGGGACTGACGTCACGCAGCACGAGACAGCACAGTGAGAAGAAAATGCCAAGCAGCACAACAAAGATAATCACAACTGTACACGTACTATATCTGTTAACAATTGTGTGCCTTGTTTATACCTGATGCACCTCTATTTGTAGGGCCTTCATTTGTCCACTATATGGTCTTCGACATACAAAATGATGTCCGGGAACTAAAGCTTCTCAGATATAAGTGTGTCATTTCCACTTTTGAGAAGATAAATTTATGTGTTTTATTACGATAACCCTAAATAATGAGACAAACACCTTTCCTCTCTGAACCAACCTAAGGGTCATCGTTCTCGAATCCTTCGATAGAGGATGTGTAAATCGCGACCTTATCAAGTGGAATCTGTTATGGTCATGGGTTGGCTTCTTACGAACTTGTCACCTCCACCGGATAATTTAATGGGGCTAATCAATACGCTCCAGTGCTTATAAGAAGCCAAATAATTAGTCGCAACTAGAAAAGCAGTCGTTGCTGTAACACGGCAGTTATCCCAACAGTCATTGTGGCAGCACAACTGGCTGGTGTAAATGCATGTGACGAGCCCACACTATGATTTTAGCCTGGAAGGTTTTTGTCTAACGCTTTGTAATCAAATGTATTGATTTAGTGGAACTGAATCGGTGTGTACATACTGATGCATTTCAATCTCACATAAGAGGATTTTCAGCTTTTTCATGAGAATTCGCTTTAATTTTTTTTAATATTCTCATATTCATAACAATGAATGATGTCTGAGAAATTTGGTAACAGCTTGAGAACGATTCCCACTCCGAACCCAAAACCCGTAACCACGATCGATTTTGGCACGGTCCATTACACACGCCGGGGGTAAAGATCATAGTTGTCTTCCGTGTAAAGGCCGTCACCTCTCTGCTCCTGGTACAGTTCCTTGAGCAACTCCTCCACATTTGCCTCGCCCAATGAATCTACCAGCTGCTCGAGGGTTGTCTCCCCCTCTCTACCCTCGTCTCCGAATGATGTCTCTCTCAGCTCGTCGGTGGTCCCTGGCACTACGCTAGCTGTCTTCGGCACGGCGTCCAGGTTCATCTCGTCGGCACGGTAAAAGTTGTCCCAGTACCAGGTATCTGGCCCGGGCGAAAAGCAATAGTCACGCCCCATGATCTTGTCACCATTTACGTAATACATGATGTAGAAGTTGCACATCTCGTCATTTTGGGTGGCGCTGGGGTCAGAGAGAGAATTAAGATATCATGATAACAGAGCCTACTTTTAAGCAATTTGAAAAGGATCAAGGCATCCCTGAATTTTTTTTTTATTTTTATTTTGTACCTAATTCTGCTTTAGCCATGGTGCTAGGGGATGTATAAGATGTTAGTTTTTTCCCATTTACATGAAAAGTTAGAAAGATACCTTAACCGAGGTACGTTGATAAGAAGGCGGAATTCACCGTTTAAATGTGGCCATTTGTCAACCATCACACTACCGTCACTGCTCTGACTGTACTTTCAATACTGTAGCATTTTCTATCATGTAGCACCAGTGCCTTCAGTTCACTCAACAGATATATATTATGATTATTCTACTGATAAAAACAGGTTTTTGTGTATTCCTGGCTTGCAATGGTTTGACAGCATGTCTGTTTGGGAGATGACACTCTTTAAGACTAACTCTTGTAATTTTAGACGTGTTTACCCAATTCTGACGTCATGATCCAAGTCATTCTTCATAGTACAGCGTGCCGCCTGCATCCAGAGAAACCACAGAATCAATATGCAATCATAATAAACTGTTTGGTAAAGATGTGGTTGCAAAAGCAATATGGACATTAATGGAATTAATATAAATAGAATGAATACGAGGGTGCCTCAGTAAGAAAGAGTTTCTTTCGTGGCTTTGCGGATGGCTGGCAGCGACAAATTGCAATATATACCGTTTGAATTTAGCCAGTTAAAAGTTCTTGATTCATCCTTACAACTCATAAATATAGGAAACCAAATAATGGACTATAGAATAGTGCATCCTAATTAGCAGTGCGCATGCTCTTACCAAGATGTCTCCCTTGCTGATGTCCATGTTTGGTGTAGTAGCGTTGTAGAACATCTGAAAAACAGAACAGCAGGAGCAATATCTGAGCTGAATCTTTTCTCCTCGACTTTCTACGGGCGTCAGTGTTGATGGCTCCCTCACCCCAGGAATTCTCCCTAGGACATCTTAATGTATGTCGTCTGATCCTCCAAAACATTACTGCTTGTTGATAATTCTCGGTCCTTATTACAGCAAAGTTCATACGCCATCAAACTAAACTAAACTTAGCTTGACCACGAGAACTTCAAGCAATTGGGACGTTTTAACCTGAGATTAACTTGAAGTAACTTTCTTGTTAATTTCACTGAGTCTTGAGGCCTCTCTTAAAAGTAACCCATAGGTTGAATTTTTTACCTTAAATATCTGTTTTGGTCAAAAGTGGATAATGAATCCATATATTTATTTATATATATGTAATACGTCATTCAGCCAGGTTACACCACGAAAAAGTAAGGATGTCAGTAATTATGGAATAAGCAGCAAGATCCCATACAACCATGGGATAGGGTCACAAGTGGAGGTTCTGTGTGGTTCTATCTCTGCGTTTCTCATTTGGGTACATATAATTCTTCCGTTCTGGTTAGAATATATTAGGGCAGCAGACCTTTATAATTTATTGCTTGATTTGTGGGCGATGACATAATTCACTGATTCCAGCATTTGTCATGACGTGTTATGGGGACACTGGTTAGCAAGATGCATAGCAAGAGAAGAATGGTCAGTCAAGCTGGGACCCGAGTGAGCATCAAGCGGGTAAAGGTATCCCATTACCTCCCAGGAAGCTAACAAAGCACTTGACTTACCTGAGGCAGACGTGGGTTCTGACGGCCGATCTCGGTCCACTCCCCGTCACGGATCCTGTAGCCTGACACCACCTTACCTGGTGCAAGGAAATTTACAAGCCTTTGTTTAACACTATAGAAAGATTAAAAATATCGTTCGGTTTCCTTTTTTCAAATATGTCAATTATAACTATAAAACAGCACAACTACTAGACAGCACAATGTTACTCCATGTCTAAATTCCGGATGAGTCTTCAATATAGAAGGAGAGTTGTCATGTATAATATTGTACATGTTCAGATATCATTGCTAGGTGTTATCGAGCTAGGATCAAAGCCTAACAGTGCAACCACTTTCGATGGGAAGTCTTTAGCTTTACAAATACTCATGCCGTTATGGCGCTTTTCTTTCAATCGCTTGGTCACACAAATTGTGGGAATTTATGAATTCTCCCGCTCTTAGTGTATGTAAGGCATTGGAGATACTGTAATAAGCTCGCCAAGGAAGCAGTATAACGTTCGTTGAAAACCAACGTGAGTTGCATATGCATATTTTTCGGTCATATCATAGGTCGATGGTTTGCCCGGGCCCCTCTGGTCTCCTCCACCCATTCAACTGACCATCATGATATTAAATAACAATGAAATAAATAAATAAATCTCCATGCCATGTTACTCTGGCCACACGGTATAAATACCCAGCAGAAAACCTTTTTCCAGATCTGGGATGGATTAAGATATCTCACTGATGAGCGCAGGGTGAAGAAAGAGCAAGATTTCACGCCTACTGTGATTTCCAGGCGAAGTGCAAAAAAGAACATGGAGTAAATACTGCGCTTCTATCAATAAATACTAACCCAGCTGATGTGTGTGAGTCCTGAAGGCGAATGGAACGATGTCGATGTCATCCATGAACGAACAGGCGCTCTCCATGTACACTGTTCAAACATGAACACTGGATTTTACCTTCACGGCATGTGATAATCTAGGGTGCCATTGAGCTTACTAAAAATCTGCTTCATTCAAAAATCTTCGATTTGAAAAACAATGAGAGCTTTTATAAAATTCAATTAAAATTATTTAAACAGGATGTTCTGATCCCAGCTAACACTTACACTCAGTAAATACTACTGAATCACGAACGTTTCCTTTTGAGGTTAAGGATTATGATTAAGTACCTAGTATAGATGCCCTTTACAAAGCAATGCCATTCAAATTATTACTACTATGATTTACAGTTTTTAGACCCATAGAAGAGGATCAAAATCAATGAAACAACCTGTACTATTTATTTGTGACAACATTGACAGGGTTTAAACTTTTAGATCCATCTGGTTAACCAACCTGTGCTGTGTTTTGGAATGCTTCCCATAGTTCCCAGAAGGTACACACCGGCACGCTTTGGCATCCTGTAAAAAGACGCAATTTCTTAAATATATTGTAGTTTATATTATGTGGCAATCAAAAGTCACCTCAATCTAACGCTTCATCCAAAGTAATGAAATTACTTGTGATTTGCACCACCTTGAGCCCCCATCATTCTCCATTCCTGCAGCATACACTATTTTATATCTAAGTTTCACTTGAAGAAGCTTCAAGTTAATAAGCTTTATGAAAACACAATACAACTCACCCTGTCTTCGTTGTTACTAGGGTAATGCCAGAGTTATCCGTTTCACTCTCTGTAAAAGAAAACGAGAAAAAAATGATGGGTATGCGGTCGTAAGTTGCGACTCGTATACGCATTTCAAAAAAAGCAACCCACCTACAAGGTCAAGATGTACTACGTACTCAAAAACGTCGCAAATCAATAAAGATTTTATAATTTCTGACGCAAAGTTCTCTTTGCTACTATCAGCAATGTTTTGCACGATAGTGACAGTATTCAGTTGCACTATGCATAAAGTATACTTATTGTAGTAGGCAATTAGTGTTGACACGCAGAAGAAGAGACAAGAAGAGGAAGTGAAACTGCAGCTTTCAAGTATACTTACTCGGTGGTAGAAATTTGTCGACGTTCTTGTAATGTACCTGGAGAACCAAGTAATTCACGTTCGTATTCCCGCCTACTTTAAATGCCACGCCTAAAAAACGAACGAAATACTCAAGAATTAACTGAGTGACGCGCGGATTTACTGTTTATAGTGCCAAACCAGTCAGTGTACCCACCCATATACTCTGTTGTCTATATCAAACACTGGTTGTCTTCGATTTAGCAAGATGCGCGTCAATCCACAAGTCTCTTGCAGACTGGAACATTTTACACATGAATAACACAGAATAATGACCATAGAGTGACTAATGATGTTTTGCTCTTGCCAAGACATAGGCCTACATGTGCATAGAAAAAACGAAATAGACTAGGAGGAAGGATCACAGTCATTTGATTTTTTCAGGCAGACATACATATAGTTTTCGGAGGGTATAAAGGCTGTAGGAATTCCACTATCAATTCAAACTCAACCCTGACTATTAAGCTTGAAAAGTTTCTCAGAGACAAGTCGAGGTGTTCTGGTTTTCTTCGAGCTCTGACAGGATTTTTTCACCCTTAAAATGACCCTGTTCATATACGTGACACAATAGAAAATACCTCGTTAATCACCTTCATCAAATTTAATAAATGAATCAACTCCTCGGTACATTTGTTTCTACTACAGTGTATTGATGTAGAACGTGTTGGCTGTGTATGATAAATACGCCATTGTAACTGTAATCCATTCTGATAGCTTGTAAACTGCATTCACGTGATTTCCTGTACAATAGTTAAGGTTATGGAAGCCATAATTCGCGCCAGGCGATTAGCTGGTACACATGCTCTGGAATGTCACGCCATGAACAGAAATAGCTACTTTATCGAGCCATATACAGGGCTATTGATTGGCTGGCGAGAGGCAAACGTACACACAGATAGCTTAGTAGACAACAAAATCAACACATGGTTGATGAACATCACACAAAAGAGACAAACCAATGTATTCATTTCCAGTGAACCTTTCTGTCCACAATAGTAAAAATCTTGCTGATGACTGGCTGATCTATATTACGTGTGAAAGTAATTCTTTTTTTATGAGGGAAATTATCAAATATTTTGTAAAAATAAATGTCATTGTGGCGTGGTACTTTCTTCCTTGTTAATTCGGATATTTTAATTTTTACGGATATTGTTTTTTTTAGATTTTGTGTGATACTGTCTGATACAGATAAAATCATAAGCATACATGAATACTGAAAAATTGTTAAATCTCTCGCTTGTTTACTAACTGACTACAAAGACTATATGATATCGACGTCACACTCACCCTGGGGTAAATCCAGGCTAGTGGCGTCCATGGCCCATGCGTACAGGATCTTAGAGCCCGATTTACAGGTCGGTGCCAGTTTGAAATCCCCTGAGTTATCTCTTTGTGCCATCTCTCCACAGTTCCTGTTAAAGTATATAGCAATCAAAGTTTCCAATTTCTGATAATAGCATACAATATAAACATTTCCAATTGGAGATTTGAAAAACGACATGAATGGTCAAAATTAAAATAACTTTCAGGCACATGCACGGGGTGTGCATTTTCTCGGGGTAAAACTTTTGTGTAAAGTTATTTTGAATGTGGCAGGAAAACAAACACATCAAAATTAGTAAATTCCCATTGCCCATTACATTCAGAAGTGTGAACAAAAATCCTACTTTCTACATAAAGATATATTCAAATTATAAAACACAAACGGTGTGCGGGCCTTGATGGCTAAGATGGTTAAAGGGATGACTCGATGGACGTTCAGGCCCCTGAGCAATAAGGCCGCTTGTTCGAATTCAGTTCTCGCTGCTTTGACTGCAGCTTTAAGTTAGGGGGGTTGTCAAACACAGGTAGGGGCGATGGGCGGTAATTTACACTGGGCATTCCGGTTTCCTCAACCATGACCGCCGGAAAGTAAGTGGAAAACTCTTGAACAAGGCGTTAGACACTGATCAACCATAGATAAACTAACGCTGCCCTCGCATTATTTGGTCTTACCAGACGGGTACGTCCTCGCCTGGTTCTGAACAACCATACAGCAACATGTGATGTGCAGTCTCCATCTGGGCATGCGGCACAAATCCGGCTGAAAACACAGGAAATAGGTATGTTACTCCATATTCCAGTTTTCTAACCTAGGTGATGCTGTGTCACGTTAATATACCATAAGCCTTGTTATATGGTTGATCAGAGGATAAAACATTGTTTATCAAGTCAACTTTCCTATAGTGAATGTTACCAGATTTATACATTAACCTAGTTATTCACAATACCTCGATCCTATCAAGAAGGTGTCTCAGTGTCGACATATGAACAATGTTGCCTCACTGGATTGGTATTCCAAAGTCACCAGACCTAACGCTCCATCCAGTCAGTACATTGTGAGGCAGATCATGGCCGACTCCACGTATCCAGAATAAGGAATTTTTATCCCCCTAATCAATGTTATCTTAACACAAATCATTAATATATCAAAATTTCAAATTCTAACACCAAAAACTAAGCACTGTGAGGAGGTTTTAAAACTGACATAACACAGAAATGGTGCTAACCTGTGTTCCTTTCTGAGCAATGTAATTATATTTGTATACTCACTAATGTATGTAGCTGTCTTGTTCATCTTTATGGAATGGCACAGATATGTATCTGGCTGAAAGACAAACGAATATATGTGTGTTAAAATGGGTTCAAAGCGATTTGAGTACATGTGAAATTTACATTGCTTAATTTTCCATTCAGAATATCGAACGATTTGTTTACAAGCAAAATGATATAAAGACAGTATTCCTTTTTGGTATTCGTTATTTAAGCATTAGCTTTGTGGGCAAAATAATGATGCTTATGTATAACAGATATCAGCATTAAAACAGTCACCTGAACAACAACTCTTTATTTGCTTTTATTTCGGATTTCGCACGGGGCTTTTCGCGTACCATAACAAATGGTAAGCCTTGTAGAAACTTGCATTAATTTTATAAAAACAGTTTACGCCTGATATCTTGAGTTTCCCCGAGGGAGTTTGGCAACTTGAACACGTTTTTAATTTATTCATGCTGGAAATGGTCACAATTTCAAACACTGGAACTTGTTATGTTTACTATGGTATTAAACAAAAATCAAATGAAAAAATATATAGCTGACAATTCATTCTTCCTCTTGACTAATGGTGTCTCGTGCAAAGCCTTTATAAATAACATAACCATTCAAATTCATTGTCAGCCAGCAGCCTATTACTAAACTACCAGTCCGTCAGTCAACACATCCATTCCACAAGTCAATGAGCAAGGCGCTGAAGCTTGTCTAGCTTTTTATGCTGTTAACCAGTGGCGTGTGCTGATAACTGAGGCATGATCAAGAAGAGTTACAGGAACAATCTGTTTCAAGTCTTACCAGTTTGGGCTGAACATTTGGCATCAGTAGCTCGATATTGGTTTTCTTGGCAGGTGACGTCACAGCCTTGCTGCTGGCGAGCGACCAGCAGGCCATCTGCAGGATGGCAGATATGGACAACAGCATGGTGACAGATTACTGTCTGGAACAGAAAGGCAAGGCATTATTAGTACACAGCATCTGTTAATTAGAATCTGTTACCTGACACCTGTCAATATCAGACGTAGCCATGGCACATGGTTAGTACTCATTTGCAACACCCTGCGTCTAGTATAAAGTCAGATCGAGATATTGCTAAAGCCCGGCGCAGACTCGAGCAAAACGCCTCTCCTGTCCGTTTGCACAGCACTTTGCTCATGTGTGCGCGCAGTTTTGTTGAGCTTTTCACCTATTGAGGTCTTGAGAAAAATATCTGTCCTGTTTGATATTTTTAGGCACGAGAGACAAAATCCTCGATGTGTGGGTTGAATCGAGCTTTAGCGCAAATGGGCAGTGTGACCAATCAAGGACCATCGTTTTCGTCATGTGACGTCAGGTGACTACCGAAACGGTCAAGTGACATGTGTCATTTTCCGGGGTGACAATGAAATTGACGACGGTCGTGAGCCGATGGAAAAACTGACTTGAGCAAAGTGCTTAGCAAACGGTCAGGAGAGGCGTTTTGCTCAGCTGATATCTCATGTCTGCATTGAGCTTTAGTTTGTGTTTAAAAGCCATCTTCGCAAGATTTCCCATACATTTTTGATGACGGGAACTTTCAAGTCCTTGAAAGTCTTTGAATTTGTAAATGTGTAAAAATTTTGATTTGGTGTGGCTTATAAAGAGAAACATCAACGTGAGCAAAGCACGCGTCTCATCAAGGGAACGGCTTGTGGCCATGTTCTAGTGCTATTGTCTACAGAAACACTATAGTGTTTTTAAATCCCATGAGCCCGTTTTACGAACAGGGCTTAAGTTATGTCAAAATTATTTGCCATGACGACACATACTGTACAGACACGTCGCCACTGTAGTTACATTTGACAAAACATTACACCTCCTTCGTAAAAACGAGCCTCATGTTGCCAGACTGTTGTCGTGACTACAGCCACGTTGACAGAAAGAAGCTGAAAATTGAAAATCTCACTGGTTATGAGAACCTGCTTAAGATGCTAACAAGATTTCAATGAATCGTGTGCGATAGTGATCACTGTAAAGAGGTCCCCGTGATCCGCGCTCTCTGATGAACCCCGAGCAGTGAAGATGAAGTTTTGTGACCACAGCAATAATACAGCCATCATCACGACATACATTTGACGGCAATTAGGCCTACTACTTTTGATTACAGCATGCCAATGCCTTATCCTGCACGTCAGGCTGGTGTTATTCTTGCCGTCTGCATTTAAGAATGAATGATTAAGGCTTAACGCCATGCCGACAGTATCTCAGACATATCGTAACGATCTGCATTTCAGAAATAAACGATATCTTGCAGTGATGTATGCCGAATAAAATTATGATTTATTGATTTAAAGTGTTTGCCTTTTAAGTTTATTCACTACAGTTGTGTTTTCAGTAAAAACTTCGATCGCTTTATCCTTCGAATGTTTGATCTTTTATGCCGTTCTCGACCTCGTCTGTAAAACGCAGATTAGTATGGCAGATATGCCTGCTCTATTTGAAACGTGACGTATACCAATATACCAGGCCGTGTGTAATGTTATCCCACCATATGCCATGCAGGATTCCCTGCCATCAGCGTATGTATACGCCGCCGTGTGCTCATAGTATATACCTTGTCGTGTGAAAGTAATATAGAAAGCATGCTTGGGCTTTACATTGAACTTCACCATTTTTCAACCATATGACTACGAGGAGTCACGTTATTTATGGGCACACAGACGGGTAGTAAATCTTGTTTGAATTTGAGATATCCGGTATCTGAAAGTATCATTTCGCAGAAATGTCTTCCCTCCCACTTTAGTTTACCATTTACTGACAATCTTTACAAATCTTTAGTCACAGAATTGATAGGATGGTAGATCAATAATCCTGCATTACTGGTGCTCATACTAACATATGCATGACGGGAATGACTGACTCTCTTGTTACACAAAAACCTACATTTTAGGTTACACATAATATGACTCGCTTTTGTTTCTGTCACTGGAAGCTAACATCAACATGATAGTATAACAGCGCTATGGTACGTAGTGATACCTTGCTTGTCTAATATTTACCTTTTGCAGTTTGCAGCGGAGGTTTGTCAACAAATCCTGACCAGTATAAATAAACTTTGGATAAGTACAAAACCTCTGGCACACCCCGACTTTTCTCCGGGCTCTGCATGCCCGGTTTCCTCCTACCATAATGCTGGCCACCGTCGTATAAGTGAAATATTCTTGAGTACGGCGTAAAAAACTAATCAAATAAATAAATAAATAAGTATAAATCGAAAGCATTGAAATTGATGATTTTAACTTTGACCACAATTCCGTCTCACCTGCACCAACCCTCACATGTCACAGTAATAGTTTAGTCTAAATTTTCTTCCAACAAACAAAGGATTGGAATACGAGTTCAATAAGGCTATCATAGCCCAGTCTCCAAACTACACAGTAATTCACCAATAGACTGTATAAATTATCTGTACGGGTATATATTATACATGTGCAGAAAGTATGTTCTGCTTACGACAAATGAAAGTACTCTATTTTACTTCACAAATACACATGGAGTAATTCTACAAAGAATAAAAATACATGTAGCTGGCGCAGAATTACAGTATTGACATATCATTCAGTTACGAACACTGATTTAGTCTGTTACCTTACATCATGTTGGTGTTTATTCGATTGGCATTATACAGCACTAAGATGGTGCTGAACTTTTACAGCACCTTGCTTATAACTATAACCAGGTGGCCATAAATTGACTGTGAGTCAAATGTGTGATATTTATATGCAGAAAAATACATTGTAGCTTAAACTCTGGTTCATCAAACTTCACTGGAGAAATACGCATTTGTCATAACAGAGTAAACCTATAAAAACAGCACTTCTTAGAGGCACACGTTTATAATCTATATAGGTGTCGAAATAATGTGGTGATCACCCTGTGCCCTACAGGTGACAACGAAAATGCGACACTTGCATTTTAGCAAGCAATCAGTGGCAATTTATGAAATATTTTGGGGCAAAATTAAGCATATTAAACTTGTTCTGATCTGCAGTTTTCAGTTTGTTTGAAATGAGCATGATGTTTAGTACACTGAGAAAGATGTGTTAACGGATGTGTGAGGGGCAAGAAAAAAATTGCCTGTCTCATGCGACAGGTAGAAATATAGATTACACTTCAACCGCTTCCGTATAGATACGACCAAATCTTAAGCCTGTGAACGCACCGGTGTACATAGGACTGGCTTGACCCTCACCCATGATAACACTGACTATCAGACTATCTATACCCACGTGGTCAGGATATTTAACAGTTAAGACACCGACTCCCGTTGTGAAAAGGTAATACATATGCCATGTGAGCCGTTACATATTTAATTAGCCTTTCCTTTGTATATCCAATTCGGTGCTGATCTCTGTTACTGGGTGCTATGTATTCTACATTAGCTGCCATCTTACGATTTACCACTATGAACACCTTCTAAAACAATGGGGTCTAAACGTGTTCAGAAAGAGATCACGTTGGATTATACTATATATATTTACACCAACATATAACAAACTCACAGTGACGGAATAGAAACCAGGATTTCTAACACTAGGCTTACAATAGGCTTACAGTAGGTCTATGTACTAAGACTAGAAAAGAGTCCATGTTCACCTACCTCTTTGGAAGCCAAAGAACCACCAGCTGTGATGTAAATATCCAACAATTCTTATTCCAATTTCACCTGTATCTTATCTAAACGTGTCCAAATAAGGCTTATCGTGACACAGGGCTAAGAAATCTACGTGCCTGAAAGCGTGTAAGCTGTGTCGCCAACGCTCTGCAGCTCGTCATGCGCTACATATATATACTGAGGCTATAACGAAAGAAATGTACGCCGTAATGTATGCTAAGTAATGGTGGCATCGGTCAAAGCGTTACTGTTCCTCCACTACCCATCAACCCTCTGGATCCGAGAGAAACTGACGCAAGCCAGGTTACCCCAGCAACCAATATACCGCTATTCACTGAGCTTAGAAGCCGTGTTCGTTTGGAATCGCCACATCACGTCCTGGCAGGATTCCGCGAGAGCAAAATCAATACTCAATGCGGGCTTACATGGGGAATGTTACTGAACGGGTAGGGCATTCAAGCCACAGACACGATAACGTGATCTCTTGATAGGATACACTGGACAAAACGATGCTCTCACGAGCGATACGATGAATAGTGACGTAATATAGATGTGGGATTTCATGAATGAATGATTATGGCTTGACGGCACATGGGCATGGTTTTCAGCCACATCGTGGCGCGGTGATTTTATGATTACCCATGGTGATTTCATGATTTTCCAAGAATAATTGTCTAGTGCATATCTTGGACCCAGTCCATCAGATATCCACGGCTGCATGTCTTTGTCTACTTATAGCCTTAGCGTGTTGGAATAATTTACTGAAACTCATGAAAGCCTTTTCGGCAACAGCCCAATAATGGAGAATAAACAAAACTGCACTGAATATTTTCCGGTGGAAAGCAACGATATGGCTGAAATATTGCCGACGTGGCGTTAAGCCCATGTCATTCATTCATTCGTAATTACCAGATAGTTTTCTCGTTACAACGAGATTGTTCCGCTAACATAAAGATATTTTTCTGTCACGAGATACCTGTAGCCTTGTTGATGTCCATTAGCGCCGATTTGTCTCTCAATAAACTGGGCAACTTCCAAAATAGTAGATGGAAAGTTCCTCCTGATTAATCACTGAGATGACAGAATTCTCTTAAGTGCTGTCATACTTATAACAGTTCTGTGTATATGTGCTAAGGGGCAGCGGATACGAGAATAACTAAATCCCAGATCAAAGTAAAAGCGAATTTAAGTGTGCTTGTTCATGTCTTCATGATGCAAAATATAGCGAGTTTAGCGGCAATGTAGATTACAAGTATAACATATATGAGTGTCTCGTAATTGCGAGAAAACTGTCTGGTAATTAAGAAATCCATTTAAAAAAAAATTTTGGGGTGTTGCACTAACTGGCTTCGGTATTTTTGCCTCGCTCTTATTGTTCGTGGAGGACTTGCGGTAGGCGGTGCTCGTGTGGGAGTTAGACCAGTCTGTCAGGCGTTGAAAATCACCTGTCTTCCACGAATAAGGTGTGTATATCAGCACGTCAAATATGCGGGAAAGTTGGTCTTCACTTGAAGGAAGTAAGTGTTATACTCCGGGACAATAGTAATAGTGCAGTATGAAGTGAATCAACATCAACAAATACAGAAACAAAAACAACACTTTCGCTTCCGCCAAAAAAGCTTTAAACGTTTCGGGAGAGCGGTCTGGCATTGCATGTATACGGTACCTTTTGGTTATTCCTCAATCAATTTATTTCTGCTACAAGATGAGAATTTTTTTTTTCTTTGGTTTTCCAGGAGTTTCGTACTGGAAACTGTCCGCCTTTTCTGTCGCCAAATGCTTAAGGTTAAGCTTTCAAACACAGTTTTCGTTTGTCAGATTTTATAATTCCTCAGAATATCAGTCCATAGAGGAGTTATAGCCTCCATATGAAATATTCTTTTGTCAAATTTTATAATTCCTCAGAATATCAGTCCATACAGGAGTTATAGCCTCCATATGAAATATTCTTTTGTCAAATTTTATAATTCTTCAGAATATCAGTAAATAGAGGAGCTGTTGTCTCCACATGAAATACTTGTATATTATACGTATATACGGAACTGGATTTGCTGCTACTCATCGACGCAGTTACTCACAATTGTTCATTATAAAAGTCTACTGACAGCACGATGAGAAAAACCAGAGCGGCGACGACAGTTTGAGAGTTGGAAAATGGTCACATGTAACAGGTAGAATGCGGCCAAAGTCAATTTACAACAGATAAGGTTGTGTTTTAACTGTTCATGTGGACGTTTAAACAGTTATTGTAGCAACCCTCCCTAGCACTTTGGCTTAGGAAGAATTAGGTACAGAAATGCAGTGATGTTAATTGCAATTTATTACAGATGCCAGCTCTTTAGAATTACTCAAAAAACTGCATTGTGATCCCATTTAATAAAACAAATCACAATTAATTGAAATGAAAAGACTCAGTGAAACAATGTAAGTGCGGTCAAGGGCATATAAAATAAAGCCTAAATTTTACGTCAGTCAATGATCATTAGATCATTAGACAAGCTACACCTGGTGAACAGAACTAAGCCATCGGGGCTGTGCACTGTAATCAGCATGACAATGGCTACACCTCGACAACAGGACTAAACCAGTCGACAAGAAACCATATATTATTCAGCTTGTCAAAGGTTCAGCAAGACTACAACAAGTGAACAAAACTAAGACAGACTGGTTTGCAAACAAATCCTGACCCGAATAAATAACCTTTGGGTAAGTAAACAACCTCTGGCGACTTGTTGTTTTCCCCGGGCTCTGCATGTCCGGTTTCCTCCTACCATAATTTCTTGAGTACGGCGTAAAAAAACAATCAAGTACATAAGTAAATAAGTATAAATCGAAAGCATTGAAATTGATGATTTTAACTTTAACCACAATTCCGTCTCACCTGCACCAACCCTCACATGTCACAATAATAGTTTAGTCTAAATTTTCTTCCAACAAAGGAATGGAATACTAGTTCAATATACCTATCATAGCCCAGTCTCCAAACCAGTCGACAAGAAGCCATATATTATTCAACTTGTCAAAGGTTCAGCAAGACTTCTTCCAGTGAATAAAACTAAGACTGACTAACAGGACTAGACTGGTGATTCCATAACGCGACGTCTATAAGAAAGGAAAGAGTCTATGTTTGCCGTTGTCAAGAAGGATTTTACCACTCAGCGCCTAAAACGCTGAAGCTGACACACCGGTCCACAAACTATCAAGTTTTAACAAGTGCGACTTTCCGCTTATATAACACTTTTCTACAGTCTTGGACAAATTTTATTATGGAAAATCAGCTCCAAGACAAACTACGCGTCACACCAGAAATATACATAGGCACACACATATATATGTCAAGCCTTGAATTTCACTCTACATTGCATGGCATAGACTTTCTTACTTACAACCAAAACGGTTTATCATAACGTGAAGATATCAGTGACCAATTCCACGAAGGAATTTCAGACTTTACTCTAATGCTTAATTTGGTGTTCTAGCCTTGAATTACACACGGCACTGCAAGACGTAAATTTAACATGTTTCAGTATTGCGCCACACATTCCTTTATCACTCGTTAGGCATAATATGAGCCGTAAGGAAAAATATAAAGTATAGGAAAGAAATTATCTGAAATGGGCTTCAGTTGATATTATCCCTATACATATAAGACTGATCTTGACTGCATGCATGACGGACTGTGAACAATGACCTATAAATAGCCCCTTCCACCATGATGTTCGCCGCCGAAACACAGATTTGAAAACAAATCATTATTCGTTCAAAAAAAGTAAGTTTACTTAAAAATGCAGTGGATTACATACAATGGCCTGACTCAGCATTCGTCATTCACACACTCGGGCAACACATCATTGTCAGTGTACAGCTACATGTTAGGACACGACAGGAAAACATACCACTGTGTAATGAATGACGATGTTTAAAAATGCTAAGGAATAGTATGGTTTGGCACTTAGTTTTATGACCATTTTGTAAAACCTACTTAAGTTCAGATATTATGTACATTATTGACAGTGATGCCAGCTATATACCTACGAACCGATTTAAAGTAGATTTTGAATAACAGACAAATAAAGAATGACTTCAATCAGCAATAAAAACTTTCTTTCCAATATCATTTCTGGTCTTAGAAAAGCATCAATGCTTTACTAGATGACTGGGCAGGTTACCTGTAAACTAATAATGGTTATTAAATGGGGGGAACACTGGTGTGATACAAAAAAAAATAAATATGACATTGCACGATTGTTTCCTAATAAAGTAGGTGGATGGTTGGTTGTTTATTTGCTCACAATGATATCACATGTTTGCTGCCTCACTGGTGGAACATGCTTAAGACACCAGACATGACACCATGACAATCAGAACGAGGTCAATCCCCTTATACTGGTATCAAATGCTTCACTCAAACTTAGGACAACAGCTGGCTCTCAACTAAATGAAATGCACCATGTGAGTAACATGTAAACATATTTATTAGGCAGTTATGAACCAAAGTGAATATTACATGTCATTAAAAGATGTCACGGGTAAACCCACACTAGGATATTGTTTATTTGACAGGTGTCTATGACACTCCAGAATTTTTCCCTCATAAGAAGGTGGTCAGTTTTATGGGTTGAAGAAATCACTGGGCCAGGAGTAAACCGCTACTCTTTGGTATACAAATGCCTAACAGTTTCTGCATTTCTGGTCCAGTACCCAACTCTCAATCCAGAGTAACAGTTTCAGTATATACTGTCTGGCTCTGTATAAACCCCTCAAATATGAGTAACAGTTTCAGTATATTACAGTCTAACTCCATGCACAACCTTTAATGCCGAGTAACAGTCTCAGTATATTACAGTCTAACTCCACGCACAACCATTAATACTGAGTAACAGTTTCAGTACAATACAGTTTGGCTCTGTAAACAACCCTCAATGCTGAGTAACCCTTTAAATATTTTAAAATCTGGGTAACTCAGCGTATAACCTTTAAAGTGGAATATTAAACAATTTCAAGGTTTCACAATCTGTATAAATATGTATAAACCGTCAGTCTATAATATTGCAGCTGAGATACTCAGCAAATTCAGTTTTATACACAGCACCAAAGCCTAATTTATACATGCACGAGCATGGTGGTGGTCTGGTTAAATGGAATGTGATTGATCAAATGACCAAATGATGACCTGGTGTTCACACTGTATTCATCAGCTGCTCTGTACTATCTGTCGGATGTTGGCAGCATCCTGTTTCAGCTGCTCACTGTCAGGACATATCTTGAGAGCGGCTTCATAGTCTTGTAAACCTGAAATTCACCAGGGAGGAGGTTCATTAACATGTATTCTCAGTAAAAACACTACAGCAGGTATACCAGAATGCTACCGCAGGTGTACCAGATTGGTCATGTTGGTACTGCTGTACCAGAATGCTACCGCAGGCGTACCAGATTGGTCATGTTGGTACTGCTGCTGTACCAGAATGCTACCGCAGATGTACCAGATTGGTCATGTTGGTACTGCTGTACCAGAATGCTACCGCAGGTGTACCAGATTGGTCATGTTGGTACTGCTGCTGTACCAGAATGCTACTGCAACCTCACCAGATACCAGGGTGCCATTTAGACATATTAGCATGTTTTTGCCCCAAATACACATGTAAGTATGTCACAGTAAACAGCATGTTGTTACACCTACATGTACATACTAAGACCTTACTGCAACTAGATCTGTGCACCACCTGCATTTCAGAAAGAATAGCAATATAATAATAAAAGAAATCAGACACAGCAATAAAGACTGAACTCAAAAAATTTTCCTTTTTTTTTCGTCTCCAACAAAATTAAACACATTCAAATGAATAAATACAAAGGTGAGCTTTATGGACCATATTTGTATTTCATGTACATAGCATGTGAAAAATCTGACAGAAATATTCCTACCCTCAACGTAGAGTTCTAGTTCACAGAATGCGGTGCCTCTCCTGACATGGGCTTTACACCTGCTTTGGGCATTCTGGGGCACCGGTGGGGTCAGCAGCTCCAAGGCCTGACAACACATGAGGTACACATTCACAACACATCTGGTAAACACTGAGGACACATCAGGTAAACACTCACGAGATATCTGGTAAACACTCACAATACATCTGGTAAACACAGCACATCAGGTAAACACTCATGGCACATCAAGTATACACTCACAACACATCAGGTACACACTCATGACACGTAAGATGAACACTCATGACACATCTGGTAAACACTCCCAACACATCTGGTAAACATTACACATCAGGTAAACACTCATGACACATAAGGTAAACACTCACGAAACATCATCAGGTAAACACTCTCAACACATCAGGTTAACACTGATGACACATCAGGTAAATACACACGACACATCAGGTACACACTCACGACACATCAGGCTGACACTATTGACACATCAGGTAAACACTCATGACACATCAGGTTAACACTCATGACACATCAGGTTAACACTCATGACACATCTGGTTGACACTCACCAAACATCAGGTACATACTCCCATCAGGCAAACTCTCACAAACGTGTACACATACAATATGATGCATTTCAACATTGCTTCATATAACATTTTCATGTTGATGGTGTTAAGATTCATGGGATGAGAATCCGCAGTATACCTAAAGGTTTGAACATCATAACGGTGGAAGGCAGGCGGCCTTTAAGAAGCCTTAGGATGCACAAAAGGCCACATGACAGTTGTCAATGGTGTATTGAGTCCAAGGCTTCCTAAACTGCGAGAGAAGGGGAATCTACAAATTCTCTGTCTAAGACCAAGTTTGATTTGCACCTCATGTGTCCAAGTGATTTATATCAAAAAGTGACAAACAACAGTTGTCAGAGGTATTGTTTTTTTTACTAAATATAAAACATCAAACAACGTATTTTCTGTTAAAGCAATCAAAACATACCTTTGAACAATCCTCAATACACTTAATGAAGTTTCTTAACTTAAGGTGACAGGCTCCACGGTTAGAAAATAAACTGAGTAGAGTCAAGGAAGATATCATGTGCCATGTTTCATGATGTATACAGCAAATATAACAATCACAGCTTACTTGGTTACTGGCAGACTCAACAGACTCCTTGAAAGACGGAAACAAATGGCCATTCAGCTGAATTATTAGAACACCTTAAAAAAGTTATCATATTAATTATTTAAAATAAAAACATGTATCAGATGTGCCTGCTGAGTGAATGAACAATACATATGAGAATGCAAAGCAAACCAGAAAGAAATCTGTCAAAAGAGGCAAAAGGATACGCAGGCATCTTGCTGTCCATTCTGATAGCATGGGAAAATGCATTAATAGCAGCTTGGTAATCTCCTGATTTGAAAAATGAACTGAAAATGAAAACAAATCAAATGTGTAATTGTAGATGTATATAGAAAATGTACTGCTTCTTCATATAATGCAAAAGACAATATTAACTGCCATTATTGTACTGCTTTGGAGATTGTCTTTCAACTAAACACATACACTAATTACTTTGGCCATGCCTCTCAACCAAACACTTAGGTTACATGTACTTAACTTAACTGCCATTAATAATGATAAACCAAACACATGTGGTACTTACTTGCCCTTATCTCTCAGCCAAAGTGGGCTTTTCTCCTCTTCTGTCAAATCCGCATCTTCCAATTCTATCACTTTCCTAGCTTCAGCTTGTTTTTTCAACCACTGCACAACAAACCAAATAGCACAAGTTGTTATCACTGTCAGGTAAATGACAGTGCTATTCTCTTGGCTCTGTCTGGTTTAGTCATCTCATAAAACCCGATCAATGTCGCAGATGAGAAATATTCTTAAATACAGTATAAAACAGCAGGCAAATACATAATTATAATCAATACTGAAATATATGAACTGGAGAAAATGTCTGTATGTTGAACTTTCATATTATAAACATACTACACATGCTGGTATCTTTTGATCAAGGCAACACAAGTACAAGCTATTGAGACTCTCCTCAGAATGAAATTAATACTGTATCTGGACTAAAATTTTGAGCATGATAAAGTTACTCAGGTTGCCGGAATGTGAGAGTTATATGCACCTTAATTCAAAGACATTTTAACAATTGTTTTGAAGGTAACGTGAAGGTAAAGTCCTACTCAAAAAACATGATTTTCAGCCCAAATTAGCATTTTATATAACCCTTATTTGCCTCTTCATGAGATGAATTTTTTCATGCAAATTTTAAGGGCAAAAATGGTAGTTTTCAAAATCTTCCCTGAACAGATTCATTGTAATGTGCAAAATGAAAATTCACAATTATTATTTCTTACTTTTTGAGGTTAACTTAAACTGATGATATTTGAAGAGTTACTGAGATGTCGCTATGTCTCAAAATGAGTTATGGTAAATATGTCTGAACTGATTTGTTAGGCTGTGAACTCTGACCTCTTCCTCCTGTGGGGTCTGGGACTCCCTCACCGGGGTAGGGAACACACGCTGTGTGAATTTCACTTCAATCTTCCCTGTAGTACGGGTAGGCATACCACGGGCAGACTCGGAAAATATATCTCCAGACTTTGCATCTGAAAAAAAAATCAAAGCATCTCACATAATGATTAATATTGTTAACTAGTTCAGCTGCGTCAAATGCCATTTATCACTCAATATCTCCACAAATATAGAAGAAGTATAGAGGCCAATAAAGAAACAAACATATACATGTAAACAATACATATAATGTAGTGAGAGACTTGGAATATTGCCATGAAATACCTTGAAACAATGATGACATAACACAGTCCCTTCCCTTTAGTCCTCCATCGCATCCCCTTTATCTTCTATTAATTAGTGGTATATCAGAGACTGAGATCAGCCAAGAAATACTTTAAAATAATGTATGCAAGACTCGGTTAGGTCCCTTAGTCCACCTTAAACAATATTTTTCTTTTCATTGGCGGTATGGCAGAGACTGCCCTCCTGACCAAGATATACCTTCGGTTTAAAACAATGAACAGACTGCACACTTACCTCCGATAAGCAATCACATACTTAGTTTTATCTTTTCTTTATTAGTATTATGTCAGACCCTGCCCTATTGGCAGTTACCTCCTTTTAGTCCAACTCAAACCAAGTTTTTCTTTTCAAGTAGCAGGGTGTCAGAGACTGTCCAATTGACCAAGAAATATCTTGAAACAAGGAACATGTGACGGTGCTATCCCTTTTTGTCACCCTTAAACACCTAGTTTTTTTTCTTTATTAACAGTACATCAGAGGTTGACCTACTCGCCAAGAAATACCTGGAAACAATGGACACACAACAGAGTTAGCCCCCATTAGTCCCCCTCACACACCTTTTTTCTTTTCTTTATTGATCTTGTTCTGTAGCTTCTGCTCCTCCACCCTCAATCTGGCTCTCTCTTCTTTCTCAGCCAGGAGGTGCGCTTTCTCCTGACATTAGAGCAAGTTTTGATACATATGATAAAGCTAAATAGTACAAAACAAATTTGACACAGCCAAAATGGACAGAGAACACAATGACTGAAAATGGCATTGGGAGAACCAAACTATGTTATCAACACATCTGTGTTTTCTACATTGACTTAAACTACAGATTTCTCAAGAATGGATTCTACTTTGCACAATCAACTACATTTATACTGCATGTTAATATCATGGTACACAGTGAACTTCAGACGCCAGAATAAACCAAACATTTGTTTATACATTCAGGTTCTGAATTCAATTCCTAAATTAAATTCCAGCAAGTTTACAGGTATCCTCACCTTTTCAGCTTCCTCACGCTGCTCCTGTTTCCATCTTTCTAAATCTTCCGAAGCTCTTCTCCTCTCAGCTTCTTTTAAATCTTCTATTTTCTGTTTTTCTTCCTGTTCAAGCTGTAAAATGCATCAAAGGATAAGGAGTGTGTATCACAGCAATTTTCAAAACTGCTTATTATCTAAGTGTCTGATTTTGAGATTTTAGCTTACAAAAACGAAACCCGAAGACCGACACACTTGTAAATGCACTGTAACACAGTGTAACTCTTGTGCTTCTGTTTAACTACTCACTGATAGCCTTGAATATCTTTTCATATTGAATAAAAATGTTATATGCCATAAAAATGTTTTACATCATAATAGTATGAGAAATAAGAAGTTTAAACTCCTATCTTTTTCCCCCTATGTCACTATCCAATTAAAGATCATCATACTGAAATGTGGTCATCTAGGCCATAATATGTGATAGAAGATTAAAGTATAACAGCAACAGCAGCCACAGATGCTCTTCATCAAGAGATAACCTTCATCATTTCCTGGACGCTGTATTTATCTGCCTCTCTCTTCTTCTCGGCCGCCTCCTTCACTGCCTCAGCAGCCCTCTCCTGGGCAAGCCTGATGGCCTCCTCTCTCTTCTCCCTCATCACTGCCTTGTCAACTACATTTAACAAGTAGTCAGTGTTTTATACTTAAATCTGAACATGTATATAACAATTCTGTTATCATATGCCTGTACTCTTCATATGAGCTGACATATGTACACACATTTGGAAACTGGGTTTTAACAAGCATTGAATTAAGCTAGACATAGATATTACTTTATGTAAAGTTTATAGAAACAAATAAGGAGGTGACCTGATCTAAAATTTATCAGTGGCAATCTAATTACATTCCTTCACATTGAAAATGATGGAGAATAGATGCTGTTTTTGCTAAAAGTATACCATCGAACTTCTAAACTATTCACATTGTCATTCGCGTATATCCTCTAAAAATTTGACCAGTACAGATTTACGATTTTAACTTCAGTTGAAAAATGAAGATATATACAATAATGTTTTAAAAAGTAAAATTCACTGCTGAGGTATGGAGGACTTGAAGTCTTGACAGAAATTAAAAATAACCTGTCTCAAATAAGAGAACAGCCCTCTAATGTCAAAACATGTAGTATGTAGGCTGTTGGATTTGTGGAGGATTTAGGGTACATGCACATGTAATGATGCTCTGATATCCATGACAATGTTCTTGGTCAGTGGAATCTAAGAGCCTGTAATTTGGGCTGATATCAGTGAAGCATATCTCAGCATGATATCTAAGAGCCTGTAATTTGGGCTGATATCAGTGAAGCATATTTCAGCATGATATCACGTTAACCTACCAGAATCATTGGATTGCAACTGTGTCCAGATACCAGCTTGTTTTTTAACCAGTTTGAACAGAACCATTCCATTTCCCACAGCGGCAGAACTCTTCCTATCCTCCACAGGGGCAAAGAGTAAGCACTCAAAGATGTAGGGTGGGTAACTGACCTACAATTACATCAGGAAATCAGAGAGTTAATTACCATCTAAAATCCTGAAGTATA
The DNA here is from genome assembly GCA_016165875.1 of Acanthopleura granulata. Lineage (NCBI taxonomy): Eukaryota > Metazoa > Mollusca > Polyplacophora > Chitonida > Chitonidae > Acanthopleura > Acanthopleura granulata. The sequence continues at coordinate 18,477,318 of JABBOT010000008.1, forward strand.
GGTAAACAAGACATTAAACTTCATCCATTTACATCAGCAGAAGATCTCCTTTGCCATCCCAGGTGACATCTATCAGAATCCACTTTTGCAGGGTCTATAAATACAAGTAGTTCCATTTATTTATTCATTTGATTGGTGCTTTATGCAAGAATATATCACTTACATGATGATGGCCAGAATTACGGTGGGAGGAAACTGGGCAGAGCCCAGGCGAAACCCACAACCATCCGCAGGTTGCTGAGAGACCTTCCCACATACGGCCAGAGAGGAAGCCAGCACATGAGCTGGACTTCAATCCACAGTGACCACATTGGTGGGAGGCTCCTAAGTCATTGCACTGCACTAGCACGCTAAACAACTGAGCCACACAATCCCCCACAAGTAGTTGTACAGTACTGTCATACAGGCCAGCTATATATGTGTCCTCATAGCCCTGGAACTCTGGCGAGACGTGCTGATTTGCATTACTATGCCCTGGTCCCACCTTGTGATGTTCCTGTCTAAGAGTTGCACTGACCACAAGGTGGGTATCTTCATATCAAAACTTTCTCTTGAGTGTGATCAGTCAGCTGCACATTACCATCCAGGTTCCGAACTATGGCAAACTCGAGCAGATGAGATCGTGAAGCCCTGGAACCAGCATGGCCCATGTTGCTTTGTTCAGACTCGGCATTACAAATGACATTACAAATCAAGCTTACCAAATGTTGACAAAATCCAAATGTCTAAACAAAAATTTATGCTATGCCATTACAGACAGTACGGTGTAATAGCAAGCGGTAATTAATTTTACTCCAACTTTTAATCAAACTTGAACAATTGTGATGTTTAAGTATTTCATTTCGATTGAATCGTCTGCTGCAATCTGAATAAACGTCCTTAGAAGACGGCATCAGGATATAATGTCTTCATGGTTACAAGTTTTAGCGCTAGTCCTCACGATGATCAAAATACACATTCCTGTACATTGTAATGTTAGTGCCGGTAAATTTACCAACAACAACAAACCTTTAAGTACTCGTCAGATGAAAATATATCCACTTTGTTTGCCTTGACGCCTTTCAAAGGAACTGTGATGAAAGTTTGAGTTTCATTTTCTTCCCAGGAAAAGTCTTTAACAACGATCGGCATCTTGAAACGTTTGATGAAATTCAAATGTCACTTTCGTCAGCTGTGTGTCAACAACGCACATGTTGCCACACGATCGCTAACGAAATCATGGACCAATCGTTTAACGGTTTGTAAAATGACAGACCCATCAGCCAATGGAAATTTAGCTTTTGCACCGAAGGCAAGCGGGTATTCATCGGAAACATCTGATAAGTTATCTCCCTTTACTAGAAAAGCACAACGTGATTTATTTGCAGACGTCTGTTAAAAGAATGTTACGATCATTTTCCTCTCGAAACTCTCGAGTGGTCCAGGTAAACTATACAATGTTAAGACAGGGCTATATTTCTGACTTGGAAAGTGTTGATTTACGCTCACAATGAACATCCATACCCCGCGGATCTGTGATAGATATCATTTAAGTGAGGATTACTTGTTATTGGATGCCCAGTTTTCGCGATTATTGTTCCCACAGTATATTAATTTCAGAACTGGTACCTGTCCGTTTGTTTTTGTAGGAAATGGGCCAGCTTGACAAGGACTCACAACGTTGCGCTGCGTGCGTTGCAATGCAATAAGCAAAAGGCATAGTTTACATTAGTCCCATCTGTGTATTCCGCATCAGTGCTAAACCTAGTCCGAGTTTGCTCTGACGCTAGGTTTGGCAAAATTTTGATCGGCCATAGTATGGCCCCAAACCAACGTCACAGAGAGCCCATTTTATAAAAGTTGCAATGTTTACAAGGTGTTTGAACCCAAAATTAGTCCTTATAAACTAATCTGCGGCAATAAAACTTGTCAGAAATGTTTGTCATCTTTTTCCGTGTCAACCTATGGCTTGCATAATGTCCATCATTCATTTTCACCGGTGTGAGGACGCGAAAATCTTCGACTATACTCAACTACGTGCAGCGAGCCTTGCTTCATCATTTCCCACTGGCTATAACCAGGTTAAAAAGCACAAAGTGGTGACCTTTCCCAGGTGACTGTATGGGGAATCCCACAATACTTGCTAAAAATTATCACTAGGGTCAGATCTCGAGACAAGAAACAACAGTAGGATTCCCTGTGCTAAAAACCTCCAGTACTGAATTTGGAAGTGTCATGCCTGCTGTACCAATCGAATTGACCTAAGCTCAGGTGTTAGACTTAAGGCTTACATGTGCCTGTAGACAATATATGTAACAGGAACGAAAGGTTTTTATGAGCACAATTTTCCTTCATATGGTAAGTGGCAGTCCATCATGCATGAAGCACCAGAAACTATTACAGGTGTCGGATAACACACAACCTCTTGAAACCTTGAAAACTCTGATATTCTTGAGTTTGGTGTAAAACAACAATGAAATAAATATCTAAATAAATGAAACCTCTGTGATAAAAACTACATGGTAACTGAGCTTGTGAAAATGTTGTCATTTCCAAATAGCCCCTTTTACCATGTGTCGTACATTTTGCGTCTATTATGATGAAGGACGTATGTTCTGGCTTACTTTCTCCAGAGGCTGATTCAGTCTGCACACCAGCAGACTCGGCAGCGATCTGGACTTCCGTTCAACACAGTCATCCTGTTTGTACCGCAACAAGAAGCCTGGATAGTGGAGAGGTTTGGGAAGTATCACAGAGTGCTCAACCCTGTAAGTGTCAAGGCCAAGCACTATAGCCGAGAGATTGTTGCAGGGTCATTCTCTTACATGTACTGTCTCATACATTAAGAGCAGCTCTCTACATGTATATGTAATATATAAATCTTCATAAACATACCACTGTGACAAGATAAACAAATAGAAGACACGCTCTTGCAGAACTGTAAAATGTCTCTGTGGCCAAGGTGGTTAGTGTGCTAGTGAACGTAATAACCCAGGTGCCTCTCACCAATGCAAACACTGTGAGTTCAAGCCCATCTCCTGCTTGCTTCCTCTCCAGTAGTATGTGGGAAGATCTGCCAACAACCTGAGGATGGTCGTGGGTGTCCCCAGGGCTTTTCTGGTTTCCTCCCACCATAATGCTGGCTGTCGTCATATACGTGAAATATTTCTGGAGTACAGCATTAAATATCAATCAAATAAATAAATAATTCTGTTGAATAGGAGTGCAACATTACACTGTGCAGTGTTTTAAATGTAGTATCTAAGCCTCAGGCAATGTTAGCTGGAATGCCAGTGTTGGATAGCCCATCACGTAAGTTCATCATTCTTATTCATATAAATACTTTGTGCTACTTTGGAACGAAAAAATGTGTAGTTCTTTGTTTAACACATTGGTATTTGATAAAATAACATACTTACTATGAAGTACTGTTGAAAGCAGGAGTCATATTGCATTGTTTAATGGATTTGCAATTTAATATATACTTTCTTATCCACAGGGTTTGAATTTCCTGATTCCTGTAGTAGATTCAATTAAATATGTCCAAAGTTTAAAGGAAATAGCTATAGATATACCCCATCAAGCAGCTATAACTGTAGGTAAGTTGATCTCTTTTGGTGTGCTAGTCACAAGTACATGTACTAGGTTAATTGCATTGTTGTGTGGGACAGGTAGAACAGATCAGCTGCATTTGAAATTATGAAATGTTTTAAGGTTAAAGTTTATTTCCGTGCATTTTTCAGACCATTGAGAATCCAACATGGAGGGGTTTGACACTCAGTTTAGGCCAAAATACACATGTGCTATTGTTTTTTGTCTTATAAAAACTGATTTCAAAATTTTTACCAGGATAGTATAGAAAACTGGAAAATGCTCAGTTATTTGTAATGTGCATAAGAAGCATTAGTTGAAAATGGGTAAAATATAGACTGTCAGGGTTGAATTTCACAGTAAATGTACGTAAAAACAGCCCATTCCTATGTCTATGATCCTAAATGTGTTAACATTACCCTTTTTTTTCAGATAATGTGACATTACAGATTGATGGAGTTCTATACTTGCGTGTCATTGACCCATACAAGGTAAACTAAATGCATGTGTTCTTGGTAGTTCTTGAATTTTCGTGTATTCTGAGAGTTCAAATATCGTTGTATTATAATGAAACGTTGGGGGTTCTGTGGTTGAGAGTCTCAAGCCTTTGACCAATGAGATTAAAGATTCAGAAGCAGCTCATGCTGGATTGGTTGCAGCTATAAAGAAGGAAGTTTTTCTGGCACCTGGCCGAAGGCAACGGTTCTCTGGGCCAGTTTTCACACACATATCCGTTAAAAAATTCTTGAGTGCGGCATTAGGTACCAGTGAAATAAATAGCAAAATAAATGTTTATATAAACAAGAGCTACATGGAACCACATCTGGCTTTCTCCAACCGTAACCCTGTCTGCCATGATATAAGTAGGAAAATTTCTTGATGACGACATTAACCACCAATAAGTTAGCATGTCCTAAGCATATACACATAACCACGGAAATCAAATGTGTTTCAACACTGAACATATATGTTGATGTTACAGGCCAGTTATGGTATAGAAGATGCGGAGTATGCCATAACCCAGCTAGCTCAGACAACCATGAGGGCAGAGATTGGTAAAATAACCCTGGATACCGTGTTCAGAGAAAGAGAGCTGCTAAATGTCGCTATTGTAGGTCAGTGTAACAAGTATTAGCAGTAGAGTTAATGATTATTAGTAAATCAACTGTTTTATATTTTTTTTACATGGTGGAAAGTACCTGACAAAGGTCACTCGGTTTCCCATGGCATTTTGATTTCCTCCACCCATACAGCTGACCACCATCATAGAAATGAAGAATTTTGAAGCACTGTGCTGGACAGTACTCAGATAAATCCATGTCAATGTGTATAGGTAGTGGAAACAGGAGGCCTTAGTACAGATTAGTTACACACCAATTTTTGTAATACTACTGGAGTATAGTGTCATTTTGATTCATACCTGTACATTACACCTGGGAAAGTTCATCTGCCACTTGCCAAATGTTGACCTCAAGCACTGGTGCTTCCTCCACCCATAAAAGTGATCTAAGTGACAAATTCTTGAGATTGGCACTGAAGAGCTGTAAAATAAATAAACAGATAAATTTTCTCTGCTTTTATTTTACTTAACTTTAATCGGCAAGTACATGTATTTTAACAGCTTTCTTTGTCTCATTCCAGATGCAATAAACAAGGCCTCAGAGGCTTGGGGAATAAATTGTATGCGATATGAAATTAGTAAGTCTTGTACACATGTAGATTTACTTGTACTTTTGTTGATGAGATATGATTTAAATTTCAGAGGATAGTCCATATGAAATGTATGATGTTAGTAACAAATTCGAAAATACTAAAGACATATTTCAGTATTAAATATGATGACTTCAGGATAATTCTGAAGTATGAAATAACTTATGTGGAAATTATAGTATTTCTTCAATACAACATTAATACATGTATAACTGCCTGTAAATAATGGCGTAACATGAATTTTCTGTACTGTTATCCCCGACACATCGTCATGACAACACTTTGTTAGTTACTTTAACATCTGACTGACAGCTGCTCATGCTTTTCCCTTTAGGGGATATCAAACTACCCAGTCGAGTTCAGGAAGCCATGCAGATGCAGGTAGAAGCAGAGAGAAGGAAGAGGGCAGCCATATTGGAATCTGAAGGTTTGGTGGAAAACTGATATAAATATGAAAAGCAAATATAAATTCAATATGAACATTATATCTTGCACTTCATCAGATTGCCTGTCTATCCCTCGGTCCATCTTTTACATTTACGTTTCTGTACAATAACTGCTTAAAATATAATCCAATTTTTTGATTAAATTTGCCTACAGTGTCATTTTGTGGCCTAGTTGATCAAGATTAAAAACCAGTTTGAACCAAACATACAGCCTTTTGCAAATTTCGTAAGAGACATAAATTCTACAAGTTTCCTTGTTTATTTCTTGGTCTGACTTTGTTGAATACTCTTGACACAGGTATACGAGAAGCAGAGATCAATGTAGCAGAGGGTAAAAAGAGGGCTCGGATATTACAGTCTGAGGCTTTCAAGTCGGAACAGATCAATCAGGCTATTGGTATGTACATGTGTCCCTTGGGTTTGTATAGATCTACACAGTCAGTTTTTCAGTTGTTTTCTTTCTTCAGCAGTCAGTCATCTTCCTAACATGTTGGTAAAGTGCAGTATAAAATGCAGTATACAGGTTTGCAAAAGTGCCAGTGGAAATAAGTGTGTCACACTGATTTCTTGTTAAAATGCAGTATATATGTTTACTCTAAAGTTACTGATGGGATTAAGTGTGTCACAGTCAATTCTTGTTCAGATCAGTGTGTAGACTGATAGTAGTGTAGATTGTGTTAAATTTGTCACATTCACTGTTCTTTTGCACAGGTGAGGCACAAGCCTTAGTGACCAAAGCACGGGCCAAGAAGCAGTCGTTAGAGGTAGTGGCCCAGGCTCTGTCTAAACAAGTGAGTGGGATTTAATCTCAAGGGCAGGGATTGCCTTAACAGGTCACTGACTGTGATGTTAGCGCTGGTCATTGATCTATACAGTGCATGTTAATACAGCTAGCAGTAAGTCACGGGCGAAGTGATTTATTGGGTTCTCTGCTTAGACCAAGAGGCCTGAGAAATGGTAGCACATGTTCAAAGTGGCTTCAGATGATTTCTTCCATCAGCGACAAAGCTTCTTCCACCGATGTGGAAAGGTCTGCCAGCCACCTGCGGATAGTCGTGGGCTTCCCCAAGGCTCTGTCTGGTTTTCTCCCACTACAATACTGGCTGCATTTGTATGAGTGAAATATTCTTGATTATGGTGTAAATCTTCCACCAGCAAACAGCTTGTATAAGAAAAGTACTCTGGAGTAATAAAAATAAATGAACAGTAAATGTGTGACTCTTTGCAAACCTTTATGATTGAAAATGTGAGAATGCTTTGCCAGTCTATAAAAAAATATTCTTTACGAAGTTTTTGCCAGGTCTGCTAAGATACAGACCCGAAAATGTCTACTAGAAATGCTTTACATTTGCAATTCTGTTTTAACATTTGTCTTCCAGCACGGGCTAAACGCAGTGTCCATGAATGTAGCAGAACAGTATGTAGCAGCCTTCGGGAACATAGCGAAGCAGGGGAATACTGTTCTGTTGCCTTCCAACACAGGCGATATCTCATCAATGGTGTCACAAGTAAGTATGATCTTATGAAGGCCTATGACACTTGATCCCTTCCCCATCAAAATACTTTGGAAAAGTGGAGCAGGCAGCGAAGCAATTTTCAATAGCATTATTTGGCTTGATTTTATAACAATCTCATCTTTTGTGACAATTTCTAGGAAAGAAATGAAATAATTAATTGTGATGCAGGGTAGGGGTGGGGGCGGGTGGGTTGTGAAACGATGTGTAGGCAGTGAAGGGAAAACAAAGCGGCAGGTGTCTGAAAACTGTGAACCAATAGAAGAGGTGTTATAAGCCAAGTCTGCGATTCAGCAGTCTTGCATGTTCACACAGGTTGAGACAAGACAAGGGGGATGCTCTTGCAAACTAACACAGCTAATAATAAGGCCAACTCTGTAAAATCCCATCTTGTGCTATGTTAGCTTGCGACAGTAAGCTAACATCTCTCTCACCTTCTCTCACCTCAACTTGTGTGAACTTGTGAAACTTCTTGTTTCGAATGCTTATGTGAAAGAGCTCAAGGAAATATCAGATATTTGTATTAAGTTTGTTTTTCTCCTTCCTACGTTAGCAAAAGAGTTGAAATGATTATTTGGATAATGTATTTAGACATATCAGTTTTTTTTTGTTTTTTTTTTAATTCTTGAAATTCCACTAGCGAGGGGGAAAATGTGACAGTAAACCAACATGGAACCTGTTTTAATAAAGATTTTCAAGAAGATTTAGATGTATGCATGGTAGATATAACACATTAAATACATATGTTGAATGCTTCAAAGAAGGAAATTGTAAAGCACAATTGGTGTTTTATATTCATTAACAATAGGCCTTAGCGATTTACAAAAACATGGTGACGGAAACCGGCGATGGAGGTGGCATCAATCAACCAGGGGCCGCAACTCATTTGGAAAACACTCAAGACACAGAAGATGTGCTAGCAGAGGAGGGGTTACCTGCCCCTGATAGATTAGGGGGTACAGATCGTGTGGACTATTATGATGCCAACTATCCTGAGAAACCAGACGGCAAAACGCTATCATGAGAGTGTATTAGCTGTAGGAATTCTCCTCAGGTTTTATAAATGTTTTTGTGTAAATAATGAAATGTGAAAGCCACGGATCATTGGAGTGGAGTAAAGCTGATGTGAGAATAACAGGACGAACCAGCTGTTTGGCCATACAAATGTCAATATACAAATGTCGACGTCAACAACAGGCATTACTGAACTTATCTGATGGATGGCCAATCAGCCATACAGTGCTAATGAAGTAGCTGTCATGGATCAAGACAGACACTCAAGTTCAGACTGAGATAAATAGTGTGCACTGCACTGTATACCCTGAACTTTTGTTACTGGTAAACAGGTAAATGTATATCTGTTTTGTCGTGTCATGCGATATGTCTCCCAGGTTGGTATAAAAAAATAAATATATACATACATCAGATGCAGATGTTTTCAGCATGGTATTAGACTACTGTCTCTTTTAAACTTCGTCAGGAGATACTGTTACATTTTCTGGGTGGTTCCTGACTGACTTGTCACCCTTGAGGTCCAAGGCTCAAATCCAACATTCACTGGTTTGGCTGCTGCATGCGGCTTTATACAGGGATCAGAATTTTTCAGTTGATTTTTCCTCAAACCAGGGTTTTCCTAATGTAAAATAGCCAAAACTACTGGTTTTACTAATGGGGACTAGATAGTAATAGAAAATTCAGTCGATTTTGATGGAAAAGATTCCTTTCCCTTTTTATAAAAGGAGAGTACAGAAAAGGTGTGGTGGTTTACTAACATCGTTTTGTGTCCAACCTTAACCCTAACCACTCTTATTTAAGTGAGTCGTTCTCGCATACGAGGTGAAACGCAATCACCATGGATACATAACTGTTTTGCGATTGACATTATGTTGTTCTCTTAACACCTTTGATATTTGCTAACAGAATGTGAACGGGAGCATCTGTGTAATGTATATACGGCTTCTTGCCCTGTGTGTGACAAAAAGTGAATTGTTTAGTTTATCTATAGCTTGGATTGTTCTTAAAACTTTTTGTTCATAGCAAATGACACAAAGCTGAAGAAGTTCAACACTCCTATTATTCCTGTATAAAGGTGTACCTGTGGAGAAAGTTCTTGAAGAACTTCGCTGGCAGTTTTGCCTGGACTCTGAGGACTGACGAATGGCTCTTGACAAACTAGCCTGTGTGTATCACCCATTAACATTACCACCATCGGTCAAATATTATCATGAAATGACCTGCCAACAATACAACCAGATATCCGGAAACAACTAATTACGTAAATTTTCCTGCACTTTTTTGCTTGTAAATTAGATCGCCTTCTGACCTTTGCAATGAATCCTGCCTACATGTTTGTCATTGGTGAAGAAGGTGGATTTAACAAACTTATATTAAAGCACCGTCATATTTCATACTACTATCACAGAATACACAACTCGGTGATTGCTTTAGTGACTGTACAATGGTGATTACACATCTGTTTTAGGCAGGAAATGGGAATTGTTGACATATTGTTTTTTGAGCTGTTTAGAAGAAAATTTAACTGATATATAGCTTTTAATTTGAAAAGTACTCTTCCTTGATTTTTACAAACATACAAGACTTCATTGTCCACTTTATTGTATAAATATTTTATTAGGTTACGGTGACCCCACGATTAACAGTACACACTGTAGTACTTTGTGCTGACACGCGAAGTCGTATATATCCTCCAGTAACTCGGCCACGTGACTCTTTCGTTAAGAACTTTACTGAAACTAGATTGGAACGTAAAGAAAAGACAAAAAGACACAAATAAAAAAGTTCCACTACGTTATTAAATGTAGTTAAAATATTTCCGCGTGTGAAAATGGAATGTTTAGGAATTCTTTTGCAAAACGTGTGAAACATACCCGCAGTTTTCGTAAACAAACGACCAATTGAAACTTTATACGCGTGGAAGATAGGGACTTTTAAGGCCAATAAAATGTGAAAATTTCCAGATGGTTTTGCTTCAGATTTTATTATTAAGTAGCTGCAAACTTTGCCTCTGTCTGATCGAGAACATTTAGTTACTAACCTCAATGCAAGGTGATATATTATTAATTTTGAGAATGTATTAAATGTTGGCAAGGTGTTGTATTTATTGGAATTATTTATTTGATTCTTGTTTAACTTATATACACAAGAAATGTTCGTTTATACTATGATGGGTAATTGTATGAGAGGTGGAAACCGGAGTGCCTGGCGAAAACCACCGACCCTTGGCAATTTACTGGCAAGATATTCAGGGGATTGTTTTACAAACACGGTGTACGTTTTGTCGAACGTAACACTATGTGAGGTAAGTGGGCATTTAAGTTACGTGTGAAGTAGCGTTACAGCCTCTTTGTAAAACGGGCCCAGATGTGTACGCCATATTGGTGGTGCACAGGCAGGCTTGGACGAATGTTAAACTTCGCAAACGGCCATACGGGCGTCGGTCACAGCGTATTGTCGCATAGGCTCCTCAAGCAGTCATGGGGGGATGTTACACTGCGCATACGACTATACGAGCGTCAATGACAGCGGATTATCGCAAAAGCCCCACAAGCAGTTAGAGCTGACTGAGGATTCTGCAAAATCCTAATGTGTTTTAGATGGAACAGCTGTGATTTCTCGATGGCTGAATGTTACGTTAAACGACTTATGAAAGGTTATAGTATTGGGAATTAAAGCTTGTTCTGTTTACAGAATGGTTGAATTTCAGTCTAGTTGGATTCTGCGTTATTTCCGGTATGACAGATTGTCTTTCCGTCAATCTAACGGGCTGATTCCTTCCTGATTACCGTTTCAGGAACGGAATCCTTACCAGGAAGTAGGCGATCCTAATGATAGGTTAGAGTAAGGCATCTAGGGTGACTGGATGGGATGTCATGTCTGGTTTCTTCGGCATTATGTTCTAGTGGCGGCACGTAATCGCCCTACCACAAGACACACTATATATACAATCAAAAGGACTACCCGTCGTCATATCTCTGAAATATTGTTAATGACGACGTAAAACCCACGCATATATACACACACATTCGAATAGATGAACCACCGTCTCCGTCTCTGTGTTTGCTGGCTACGTCGAGGTTGTATCTAGCTATCTGGTCTTCTTTGTTGGCTGATTATCTATTCCGGTAGGCGAAGACATGTTGCATGTGATCTCCTCAGCCAAGCTGTTTGCGCAGATTAGCTTGGCTCTGTTGGTAAGGGTCGAGATGATGCGGGTCTTAGTTTTGGATGAGTGTTTGGAATGGTAGTGAGTTGTGTCAGTGATCAGAGGGAGTTGGTTTGCGATAAACGTTAGTTTGTAGTCCTTCTCCTGATTTTTTGACATAGACATCTAAGAAATGGATTTGCTGATCTTGCTCTCTTTTTATGGTGAACTTCATGCGTGGATGTTGGGAGGTCACGTGTTTCCCCACGCCTTTCAGGTCATCATCTCTGAACAGAGCAACGAAGGTGTCGTCTGCTTTCATAGCCAACCCATGGGTTGGATAAGTGAGGTAGAGAGGGTTGTAACAACACCTAATGAATTAAATCATACCGTTTGAACAGGAGTTTCCACTGCATCTGCTATCCAATAATTATTTCAAAGAGTATTTCATTGAGGATTGCTGCTGCAAACGCTAATGAAACAGTGTTGTTTCAATAAGCGATTTATTTGACATTTATGACCCTTATTGAAATAAGTCGACTGGACACCAAGTTATGTTCTCTTGAACCTCATATTTGTAAATACCGTGTAAAACTGTAAAAAAATATTCCTATACTTTTGGGTGAACAGAGAATGGGCATTGTTTAGAATATGTGATATTGACAAATATTTTTATCCTATTTGAAATACAAAGAGATGTGTAATATGAGTACATAGCTCTGTGCCCCAAAGCACAGAAATATAGCTATTTCCTGTTGAAATCCATACTAGTTCTACTGTTCTGGCAAATCAATATGACCAGATCTAATCTTCGTGTGTATTACAATTGCTGCGATAAAATTTACAGAAAAATCTGCCTACATGAAAACAACATATGTACAGATCGTCCTGTTACATTGTTCGCTTCGACGGAATACGTTACGGCGTCAAAAATACGCTTCTTTTGTTGTTAAACTCTGGTTGGACCATCATGATATCTATTCGCTGAAAATCACTTACCTTTGGATAAGATTCATGTATGACTTTTAGCAGTTAAGACGTGTGACGGGGGGGGGGGTGATTTCCTTGAATTTCTTGGGTTCTTTGTATCAAAGATATCGACAGGGGTGTCTGAAAATCCTTCATCACTATAACGTGCGCTTCGATGTATGGATAGAGCTGAAAATGGAAAATTATGTTAAATATGTCATATTTGCCCCAAACCAATCAAATGTCAGAGCATTGCTCCTGTTATATCTCCAGCCGTAAAGCTAGAATTGCCAACATCTGCGCGACTTATTCACTGTACATTCAGCAACAATGAGATATTAGGATAATCCAACCAAGAAAGGTTGTGGGGTTTGATCTAGTGACATAGGATATCAAATGTAGTGGCCTAATATGAAATGTTCTTGAATCATAATTATGCATGACGTTAGGATAGATTACAGTGAATTTAGCAGCGTCTGTAAACAACACAGAGCGAAACTGTCATGCAGCTGATTTATATATACTCAGAGGAACAAAACACAAAAAAAATTCAACAAAATTAAGAATGCGACCTAACAGAAATATTAAACCAGGAAGCTGCATGCATATTCCGTTTTATAGGAGAAGACCGTGGAAGTATTGGACAATTTGTGGTAAAACAGTATTGATTGAAGAATTAAAACCGACCCTTCAAGTTTGTTCTTGTTTTTTGTTTTTTTTATATAGATTTTTGTACATCCGAGGCAACAAATTTTAAAGTAAGTCATAACACACACTCAATCGTGGACAATACATACCGCCCTGTAAAAGGGGACGTAACTGCGAAAATAATTTTGATCAATCAGAACATAGGACTATGTAAAGCCGATTAGCGGATATGACATGAATCATATCATTGTATATTTTGAATGTACATAACACTGGTCATATAGGCCCTACGGATACGAATTCAGTTCGATTACATCCGGTTGTCTGCTGCCCCTTGTTTTGTTAGTGCACATACAACAAAGAGCTGGCAGGCTGCCACAGTGTGCAGATTTTGGCTGCACAAACAGCACGTCCGATACAGGATATAGATATCGCTAGAGAGTACAGGGAGCGATTCACGTCAATCAGCAGGCATCGGCTCGGTAAAATGTCGGCGTCTTCTGCCAGCTTAGGGCGATGAAGCATGTGTTTCTTAAAGAACGTTTAAAAATTATCGGATGGTGTTTTTTAAATCTTCAAACCTTACTCTCTTCACTACAATTTAGGTTCCCCGTCTTTAATAATTAACAGGGAGACGTTATTCAGGATTTTCTATAACATTTGGGTGGCCTATATGCGAGTAACGTGTCGTGCGAAAACTGTCCTAACAAATCCGCTCAGGTACGCCTGTGTCAAAACATTAATTTGTGTTTCTGATATTTATACAACGTGATATTTTATAAACTCTTGACATAAAGCCTTGGAAAGTATAATATTCCACGGGTGTGAAATATGCCAAAAGGCAAACAGGCTATGCATAAAAGTGTCTTATTGAAGCAAATATTCCCTTAGGCCCTATTTCAATATGGGTTGACTGTAACACTGTTGAAATAATTATTTCAATAGGGGTTGCAGTCGTAACCATAAATGAAGTTTAGTTGCAATTAGCAATTAGTCACCTTCAGTTCGTATTTGCTCCTGGGGCCCGTCTTACGAAGGTGGTGTACTGTTATGTCAAACGTAACTACATTATCTTTACGATATGTGTTGTCATGACAGTTACGTTTGTGATGACTTACACCCTCCTCGCAAGACGGGCAAGAGGGGTTGGATAGGCCTTGTAACCCTGGGCAAAAAGTTTTCAGTTTTATCCAAAACAGGCAAAATTCTGGTATTTTAACCAGACGCAAAATAACAGCATAGTAATTGACAGTGTACATAAACAACGTAACACATAAACAACCTATAATGTCTTAGTGGCGGTATTATCCACAGTGGCCAATGTCCCACTTTAATAAGGGAGTTCGAACTCTTTGGTCGTAGAAGATGTTTAACAAGAGTTCAACTGTGGGATGTGACTTGTCAAAAATGCCAGACAGTTTTGTTGATTTTAATTTACCGATCACCTGTCTTGCCCTGTTAGGGAGCTTAAGAGCTTCTTAAGTTAAATAAACTTCTAACTCCTCCATTTTCCTTATCGTGCGTCTAGTCTAAGTATCTTTTTTTTTTTCGAAACTTTTCTTAGACCCCATGTTATAGTAAATGTGAACAGAAACAGTTGCCTAACATTTTTGACAGGTCACATGGTACAGTAGGGCTTTTCTTACCTTGGATCTCAAAATTACCCTATTCGAAGGTAAGCCTTATAACGTATAACTGACGTGTTCGACCATGCAGCCATTATGATAGGCGCATTTCTACTACAACACAAAACACACTTGATGCGAAACTCTGATCCACCCCATATATCAGAGCTTCTAAAACTTGCATAATAAATTGCACAGATTAGCTATCCGATATTTACTTAAATTTTAGATTTCTTCTTGATGATTCATATCTGTAGTTTGTGTTAAGTTGCTGCTCCGGTCAGAGGGGACTGCTACTATTTATAACTGGATTTAACCAAATAACACGTATTAAGCACAGACGAATTTAATCAGGGTATCTCACATGTATTGGTCCTTTTTTTTCTACCTCCCGTATTAGAGGTATGCAGTAAGGCTGCACTTATACAACTGCTACAATATAAAATCCCTCCTTTTCTCAGAATAAAACTCATCAGTTAATATATTAAACGTGTTACTCTGTTACACTTCTTTAACATGACAACCAAAGTATACCCATTTTATAACTTTAAAATGATTCATGTCATATGGAAAAATCAGGACAATATCAGTGGTTATTTGCCAACATTTTACATGGAATTAATGTTCATATGTGCTTAGCACATGAAAAGCAGTCATAACGTCTATCTTTTAAAATTACTGATCAACGTTCATAGCACTGACTTTAAAGTATCAAAGTTCAAACTTTCTGAAAACAAAAATATCCGGACAAATAAGCTGAACAGTCGAACAATTAAACTTAAATCTTAAACACTGCTGATATTACGACAGTTTATGTCAGAACAAAGCCATTGTATCTGGCTGGCAAGTGTCTGGTGCGCACAGGTCTACAACTCGGCTGAGACAGTTCGGCATCACATTCTGGCTCTGTATGGGAAGTACTATCTAACATAATTGCTTAAGGCCGTTGGACATAAGGTGGGTTACCATTGCACTTCTTCACAAATGTTGAATTCTGGCAGTGAGTAACACCCTCCAGTGACTGAACCATGACCTAGTTTCGGTCCTTCCTCTTTACAGTGTACGGAACATTCTCCGACTGTGTCGAAAGTTTGTTCTGGCGTCGCTGTTGTAGTAATAATGTACATTACGCTCCGCTGCGTTGCGTGTGTTTTCAGCGTAATGTTTACTTTTAGCTTTCCGCTCGCTATCAACATCTCGTACATGAACAATAGTCACACGATTGTCAGTTCTCAATTCTGGTAGCTAAGTTGCAGTCAAAAATTAACTCACACTGACAAACACATGTTGTCGAATGAGGCGATAGGCAAAAAGAAATTTGTTGATTTCTCCAGTTTCGATTTTCAGGATGAGCGATCCCCAACTCTTTCAGCAATGTGCGGTTCTATCGCTCAACCTCTCCGTTGGTTTAAGGAGAAAGTGGTGTTATTTTGTGATGGACGATTCCGTTTTCGGTCAGGAAGTTTTCAAATTCCTCACACACAAACTGTGATTCCTTATCACTGCTTATGGTGACAGGAAGTCCATGTATGGCAAACATCTTGTCCAAGTAGTCTATCACATTTGTGATAGTTGTGGTAGTTGATTTCACTAGGCTATGTCGTGGTAACCTGTGTAGTAATCCACCAAAACACTGATGCTATCACCTGACGGTAATGGACCAATCAAATCAACTGGTAAATCTTACCAAGGAGCAGACTGTGAGGTAGTTCTCTGCATTGATTTTGGTGGTAGTGGCTGACTTACAAGTTGATATGAGTGACACTGTTTGCAAAATGTCTGTGCCTCTCTGTCCATCCCCGGCCACCGTATTTTAGGACGAAGATGGATTTTCGTCTTGACAATGCCTTGATGCCCATTGCGCCCAAGACGAGTCACTTGTTGTCTTAATTTCTGTGGGATAACAAGTCGCGTTCCTCTTTAGACAAGTTTTCCTGTGACACTGTGATTTCATTTCGAATCGCTTTGTACTTGCTGACATCTGGATATGACCAGCCCTTGTCAGTACTATCGCAACTCACAGATCTCGGCGTTTCCCGCCGATTAACGTTCGACATTTGTGGCGTTCAGTGCACCAGGAACTGCATTGTCTTCAACGAATTGTATATGTACTCCTCAGCAACATTTCTTTGAGCGTTTTCCTGGCCTAGCTGCGGTATCCTAGGCAGCGAATCGGCAATGTTAGTCTTCCCAGGTCTGTATTTCACTGTGAACGAGTATTGTTGAAGGCACAGAACCCATCGTTCTGTCGTAGTGGACGGTTTGGAATGCTTCGAATATATCACTTCCAGTGGCTTGCAATCTGTAATTAAATCAAAATCTGAGGCATATATATACAAGTGAAACCTCTCACAAGTCTATACGACAGCCAAGGCTTCTTTCTCAGTTTGAGAATATCGCTTCTCAACGTCGGTTAGGCTGCGGCCGGCATAGCTCACAACTTTGTGCTGTCGATTTTTCTCCTGGAACAACACTGCACGCAGTCCTACTGCACTACAGCAATGTGTTCTGCGTCTACCTGTTTATTGTTCGCTACAGTTACAGCTGTGAACGTTCCTGTTACTGATAGCGACTCATTTGATCCATATACGTACAGTTGTTTATCACATCTGCTTACTACATCTGCTTATTACATCTGCTTATTCCACTACACCATACGTTCTGACGTTTCAAGTCCCCCCATGTAGGTTGGTCTGTAACATAACAGCATCCCCCTGAGTCAATTCACATGTGTATCTTGAGTGATCCAGTGTTAATCGAAATTGTTGCTTCCTTTGTTTTATTGTCAGGCACACAAGAATTCTTCACTGTCATTTCCTGCATGTAGTTAAGAATAGTATCACCACCCTGTTTTGAGTTGCGTTTGTTGTGTTCCTTGTTGATGGCAAATTGTCAGGAGAAGAGTTCTTGGGCGATGCCTCTGTCTTCACAATGGGTAAGTTTATAGATTCACTAATTACAAATCGCTAACTAAGCACTTTAAACAGCTGCCATCTTCTCTGTTCGCAACAATTGAAATATCTGTTGAAATGTTAAAGTCTGTCCCGACTTTTTGTTATTTATTTAGAACGACGCAACATCATTGTTGGTGCTCGTCATTCCTACTTACAAAAAATGTGCCAGCTTAACGGTTGGGTAAATGAGTTAGTGAGTGCTTGAGTACGATCGGGTAAATGAAACGGCAGGGCCAATTTGACGACTTCGCGTTCCACAATCAAACGGAGACAAGCCTTGGAGTTTTGATCAAATCATTATGGACTGTCCACATTTGTGCGCTTTATTTCAGGTCAGACATAAGTTACAAAATGTATACAAAATAACAGGAAAGTGTAACACAATCAATCAATCATTAACTCTTATGTCTAACAGTTTTGCATCAAGAACCTTTTAACCTGCGGATGGTCGTGAGTTTCCCCCGGGCTCTGCCCGGTTTCTTTCCACCATTGATCTCTTAATGGATTAACGTAGACTATGAAACTCGTTGAAATTTTGCCTCGGAAAAGTACCTAACTCGGAACGGTGTTTCCTTTCAAGAAATGTTTCAAAGATGAAATAAAACTTATGTCATTTGAAAATTGCGTTTCGTGTTTTACAAAAAAACAAATAGTACTTTTCACTATTGTTTGACGATATGTTAGATTTTCCGAAAAGAATGAGCATAACATTCCTTGGCCTGTGCGGGAAGAAGTTTACCAAAGAGTACCCCACCAAAGATACATTATCATTATTAATTGGTTCATTCTTTTGATTGCTCCGACATTAGTTTGCTTGATTAGTTCCCTTTGGTATTCAAACTGTCAAGACCATCGTGGCGTAAGTCGTATTTCACTATAGTTGCTCTCTCGAAACAAAGTATAAAGGATGATTAATTGATTGACTGACTGGTTGATATTCACTGCTGCAGTCAGGTATATTTAACTTATTGCAAGGAACATTTAACTGCCAGTTTCATGTGACTTGCCGCCTTAGTGCCATGAATAAACCCCCGGCCTTCGGCAAGTAACTTTCCTGAACTGAAGTGAGCCATATCACCACCCATAGAAAGAACTTCATGTTTGTGTCATACTGAATTGATCAGGTGTGAATTTCAACGGACGTCATGTAAGGCCACCCTGTACAAGCGTTGTGGACCAGTCTGTAAGTTGCGGTGGCGTATATTAGTAACAGAGTTTTAATCTATTATAAATTTCCTACTCTATGTGCTTTCTTATTTCTTTGATAGAATTCGTTGAACGTGGTTTTGGAAATTGGTGTTGTGATTATTAGCCTGGAACTCTCATTACGGTTGACGGCCGGCTGGTAGCCCAATGTCTGTTTCGACGTCTAGATACGTAAACGATCAGTCCAGGATTCGATCTGATCCCGAATCGAGGCATACCTGATACTTTAACATTGGTAATCTTGGCACTACCTCGTTTGGTGCTCAGCATTATAGGCATACGCCAAGAAGTGGTTCACTCACCGTCAGCATAATGTGACTGGCCGGGGCGTCGTGTCTGGTGTCTTCCACATGGTATTCCAATGAGACAGCGCTGTAAATCTGTCAGCATTGGGGCTACCTGAGACATGACATACTGTAATGCTAGTACTAATATAATGTTGACAACGGTGTTAAACCCCAAACCAAACAAACGAACAAACAATCTATGGCTTATTGAGGCCCTGCAAGGTTCCAAGAACAACACAATAGGCGGATTCCTGTGCGTGACAAGGATTGAAGCATTCCCTCGCATGCGCCAGTGGTTAAAGGCTAGCACTAACATGTACGAATACAAATTATTGTAAGATTTATTCCGAGACATTATGGCGGAATACATACAGACAACAAATGGACATAACGGACTCGCGTCGTGTTCCAAAGACGCGAGTCCGTTATTTATAGTTTGTTCATAGTCTGGAAAATTGCAAAGTAGAAAATAAATAACAGGTTGTTTTTCTTCTTAAATTCAGAAAAATGTCTCCACACGAATCTGGTAAATCCCTGGAGAAGCTTGCCTTGATGATCGCAAGCTAAATAAGACATATCATTCAACGATGCACAGCGATATAATTTTTTTTGTATTCCTTTAATTTTACGTCGAAGTGTTCCACTTGTTCTGTGTATCATATATAAATCTTAATATATTTGATTTTAACGTAGAACACATATTTACCATGCCTTTTCATAGGCGTCCGAAGCTGCCGTGACCTGGGAGGTTGGGGGGAGGGGGTGGGGATCGATTATCACAGCAAACTTTAGGCGAGGGTCCAGGAGTCGCCTAAGCCCCGAAGCCCCGTGCTCCCAGGTTCCAGGAGACCCATTCTGATCATGATTAAGCCACTAAAGTAAAGAGCTGTTTTGAATAATTAGAGTGGAGCTATTCTTAGCTGGTTCCTTTACGATATCTTCTTCACAATTTTGACTGTCAAGTGTCCCGCTACGTTAGCAGATATAAATTCTGAAATGTTGATTCTTATCACTGGTGATTGTACGGTATATAGTAAATAAATGTGAGAATATCTCTTTATGTTAAGCTTTGTCATTAGAGTATCATTAGAAACAAGGCAGAAGAAATGTGCAGGGGAGAAGAAATATTCTTATACTTTAATCACATAAATGGGCTCTGAATACAGAGAAAAACGCCGTGGTAATTTAAATGGATACACACCGTGAGGATTTTAAGGCTACTGGATGCTAAGATGTTTGGGGTTTCATAATTTTTCAGTCGTATGACGACGAAAAGTTATTTGTATGTATGTATATATACTGCACCGCTATTTTGTTAGGTTCTGTCTCAACGAGAGGAATTGCTGAAGACACTCAGTCCGTTACACTGATACCGGGGTGATCAGTTATTGTTATTTCGCCATGCTGGTTTTTAGGTGTTAGGTGCGATCTAGTCCAGGACTAAACCCGGAGTCTTTACATTTATTCTTGGCAGTATAAAAAAAAGCAATATGACTCACACACCTGGTGAACTTGTGACAATGCATTTGCTTCTATTTTGCTGTTGTTAGGTACATTTGTTTTCAACTTTAATAACCTTTCTATTCTGAAACAGATGAAAATAATTTAGAATCTTTTCACTGGGAAAGCTTCAACAAACTGCTCAATCAAAATGAATCCTTCACTGTAATTTGTAACACACCAAATGCAGACAGGATGAAGCATTACATCATGTATACTTATCTCTTACATGACACATAGGTTTAAAACAATCAGCACACAGAATTCCCCAGATTTTTACAGAGCATCAAGATTAATTTTTCTTTTAACAGCAAATTGGTGAGGTAATACGCCTCCACGTTTCAGGTCATTTGGTGATAGTTCGATGTTAATACTACTATATTCTCAAGACGAAATGCACAGCCAGTGCTTCTCATTTATTAATATTTGGGGTAGGAAAATTAAAATTAAAAAAATGGCCAACTTTCGGTATCCTGAACCCTTCATTCACATACTTTTGTTACAAACGTGTAGAAAAAATAAAATCACACACTTACATGATCCAAAAGAAAATATTATGAAGGTTACTGTTAAAATGTAATACCATTTTACCGCTCGCGTACGGATCACTGTAGCAGAGGCCCCTGGCCGCAATATAGTGTACATATGGTATCGAGTACGGCTATCTTTTAATTTGTCGTAGCTTTTCTGGATATAGGCTAATGACTTTTGTATGTATGTCTTATCCTAGAAAACCACAGACTTATACAACAGGCCGAGATTATGGAGTCATATAATGGATATCATAATTAGCTTTTGCGTCAGAGACATATACGACCGTGCAGGGGCAAACTTCATGCCTTGTTTGTCACTGCCCAAAGCATTTCGCAATATTCGCCTTGACTTGAAAAATTTCTCCAGCGGCAAACCTGGGGGGGACGAAAAGACATCTCCCCGAGGGCAGGAAGCTGAAAGCTGTCCCCTCTGCCCCCTCTGCCCCCTCTGCCCACTTTGCCCCCCCCCCCCTTCATCCGTCCCTCTGTCCCACCTCCTCTTTAACTTTAATCTTTCTAGTTCATCAGTACTTGAGATAATATGGATATCCATTCAGGTTATGTTTAACAAAAATGGTATCTTTACTGCAAGAGGTAGCAACAAATCGGCACACTTTGAAGAAGATACTGTAAATTATAAACAATTAACACATGCAGTTTATCAGTTAAGACAATTAAAGATCAGAGCCCACAACATGCATCGTAATGCTTCCATTTCTATTATGAAATGGGATCAACTTGTGAAACATTGTTTTACTTCTTTCTCCCGCACCAACAAACTTAATAGAGGTCAGTCATTTCTATAGCTTGCAGGTATTTTCGCGTGTAATATTTACAAGTAATGATGTTACCGGAAATAAACCAGGATGAACTTTAACCACACGCTTTCAGCTGCGAACTAATGAGCTTCACTTCATATTATATAAAATGCTACTGTTACAGAAATTTGCTTTTACTGAACTTTACCACTGAAAGAGAAAAAAATAATATTTCCTGTAATAATTATCTGGACAATAATCTTAAATTATATAAGGGAAACCGAAGCTGTTTGAGGCAAATCAAAACATTGTGGAATGTAGTAAAATGTAGTCAGCTCTCAGAAGTACGTTCATACAAAGAATAGAATTGGGCCACAACCTGGTCATGTTTGAATATCGTCAGTCGACACGTGACCTCCTGGATTATTTCCGGTATGCCGCTCACGGATATACATTTGCATTCCATTGTGACTGTTGTGGTTAAACCCTTGTAGAAATACTGGAGTTAGTGTGGTAAAAACACGGACTTTTCTAACAGTGTGTGTACACAACTTGTGTATTGGTGGTACACACTGATGTGTACATCTCGTATACAAAATATGTAGGCTACTTCTAGTACACAAAAGTGTACGTATTCAATGTTGTTACAGCTGTGTCTATTTGTGGTACACAGGCGTTTTTATAGTATATAAATACAGGATGGAAATCGCTTGTCACGTTAGTGACACTATAAATTAAGCGCGAACGATTTCTCGCCGAAACTGTCGATTCGCTTCTTTATTTTGTATTTGTTTAATAGCCGTTTAACGCCATTTTCAAAACCTTATTACTTACACAATAACAAGGTAAGCTTGATAAGAAACCTTGAGTGCCCGGGGTAAAACCACAGACCTGTGGAAAGTTGCTGACGAACTTTCCCACGTATCACGGCCTCTCGGATATGCCCACCATATTGTTAGAAGACAAGTGGTCTCCACCGAAAATTAGATTGCGTAAATGGGAACGCAAGTATAGTCAGCCACTTACTGTCACCAATAATCCACCAAGTGTGAGAGGCGGCAAATCTATACAGCTTCCCTGACCATCGCCGGGGTAAACTCGCAATATAGCCGACGGCAATCGTAACAGTGTTACTTACGGAACAGACGATATATGATTTGATCAGCATGCCACCCGTTTTCCTATCTATAAATTTTCCTTTAATCATGATGTATACATGAGCAATGTGTTGAACTTAAAGAGATTTGTGTATTTTTCGAGTATATCCACACATTTAGCTGAAATTATCCAAGCGATGCTTTATGCTAGCCATGACCTGGCTGTGTACGGGCCGAGAATCCAGGGCCTACTATCTTCGTTTAACATAAAAAAATAACATAATATACTACGAGTCTTCGTAAATTTCCTCTGAACAAAATGAAAAATTACCCCTGCCTTCGCATGTAGTTCCTATACATGTATAGTCTTTAGGGATGACTTAAAAAATTAAATAATGCCACTGTAAAGGAAGTAAAACTTTCAGTATTTATTATAGAGTGAAAAACATTTAGTTCTTTAGATTCTTCCCAGCATTACTTTGGGAAGAAACCGGGTAAGAAACGCGGAGGAAACCCACGACCATCCGAAGGTTGCTACCGGATCTTCCCATGTTGCTTGAAGTCACGGCGACCTCATTATTGACAGGCACCTGGCTCATTACGCTGCACGCTATCCCCCTCGGCCACAGAGATACTCGAGCGGAATAAAAAAGAACTAAAAACTAGCACATTTGTACATCTGTGAAGGTTGCGGTGAAGCCGTAGGCCTAACCGTGGGGCCGCGTATCCATCCTGTATTTATCGTGTATCACGTGACTTCTCCAGTCATTTCAGGTAAATAGCACAAGGAAATATTCCTCATTCAGTATGTCCTTTAGCATTTTAGGTCATAAGAAATGGTTGAGTTAACATCATCAAAGAATTCAAATGTTTGGAGCACTTCATATGTGATAAATGACCCATTTTTTTTAATCACGTCATAGAAAATTTTTCCCGGAAATAAAACAAAGATATAAAACGATGCCTGGGACGCGTGATTCTTCGCTACTCTCACAGCAGATAGCAGCGGCCGCAGTTGAGTTCCATCCAGAAGGAATCCAGCTAACCCGTAAAGGTATGGTTTGTTTGTTTGGGGATAACACAAATGTTTTTACAGCACTGAGCATGTTTTACGTTGATTTGAATATTGCTGAAAGTCAACAGAAATTCTGCCTGCCTTTCTTTCACTCTGCCCTTCCAGTGATGTATTAGCTCTGGCACTCCTTGTGTCATTTGGTATCTGCCTTGTACCAGCTACCATTTATAACCATGGTATAATTAGCGCGATTTATCCTTGTGCCTTGTACCATCTGATGTTTTACTATTTTAAATTCTGCCTGCTTTGTATCATCTATTGTTTGCCATCAACATGCACATCATCACAATTTTTTTGTTCAAGTAGGTGTTTGCTGTTCTCACACACGTAATGGGTTTATTCCTTGTCTCATTTCACTCATGCAGCATTCACCATCCTGACCCATTTTGTGTTTTCATTCCCCGCCTTATTCCACTCAGTATTTACCATTGTTGTACATTTCGTGTGTTTATTCCCCTCTCCCATTACTCATCTACCCGATGTGTTTTGTGTCCTGGCCGCTCGTGTCGCCACTTGTCAACCCAGCGTATTTGCTGAGTCCCAGGTCTCCATGTTCGTGTGTTTATTCCCCTCCCCCATTACTCATCTACCCGGTGTGTTTTGTGTCCTGGCCGCTCGTGTCGCCACTTGTCACCCCAGCGTATTTGCTGAGTCCCAGGTCTCCATGTTCGTGTGTTTATTCCCCTCCCCCATTACTCATCTACCCGGTGTGTTATGTGTCCTGGCCGCTCGTGTCGCCACTTGTCACCCCAGCGTATTTGCTGAGTCCCAGGTCTCCATGTTCGTGTGTTTATTCCCCTCTCCCATTACTCATCTACCCGGTGTGTTATGTGTCCTGGCCGCTCGTGTCGCCACTTGTCACCCCAGCGTATTTGCTGAGTCCCAGGTCTCCATGTTCGTGTGTTTATTCCCCTCCCCCATTACTCATCTACCCGATGTGTTTTGTGTCCTGGCCGCTCGTGTCGCCACTTGTCACCCCAGCGTATTTGCTGAGTCCCAGGTCTCCATGTTCGTGTGTTTATTCCCCTCCCCCATTACTCATCTACCCGATGTGTTTTGTGTCCTGGCCGCTCGTGTCGCCACTTGTCACCCCAGCGTATTTGCTGAGTCCCAGGTCTCCATGTTCTTGTGTTTATTCCCCTCCCCCATTACTCATCTACCCGATGTGTTATGTGTCCTGGCCGCTCGTGTCGCCACTTGTCACCCCAGCGTATTTGCTGAGTCCCAGGTCTCCATGTTCGTGTGTTTATTCCCCTCCCCCATTACTCATCTACCCGATGTGTTATGTGTCCTGGCCGCTCGTGTCGCCACTTGTCAACCCAGCGTATTTGCTGAGTCCCAGGTCTCCATGTTCGTGTGTTTATTCCCCTCCCCCATTACTCATCTACCCGATGTGTCCTGGCCGCTCGTGTCGCCACTTGTCAACCCAGCGTATTTGCTGAGTCCCAGGTCTCCATGTTCGTGTGTTTATTCCCCTCCCCCATTACTCATCTACCCGATGTGTTTTGTGTCCTGGCCGCTCGTGTCGCCACTTGTCACCCCAGCGTATTTGCTGAGTCCCAGGTCTCCATGTTCGTGTGTTTATTCCCCTCCCCCATTACTCATCTACCCGATGTGTTTTGTGTCCTGGCCGCTCGTGTCGCCACTTGTCACCCCAGCGCATTTGCTGAGTCCCAGGTCTCCATGTTCTTGTAACTTTTTGTCACCCTAACTATTTGTTCCTTTTTTTCCTGCCATTCTCACGTCACTGTTTGCTACCATGGGGTCCCTTCTGATCCTGTCACTATTTCCCACCCTCATATATTTGGTGTGTTTCAGATGAATGCAAAGACCTTACTGATTGTGTTCCTGATCAGTATGTTAGTGGTAGAAGAGGTTTATCCCTGGCGTATACGTAGAGCTATAAGAAGGATAGTCCGTAAAATATGCAAAAGCGTTTGCAAGAGAGGATGCAAATGGGTTTATAGGAAGAAAGGCAGGAAATGGGTCTGCAAATTTGCCTGTCGAAAAGTATGCGGCAGGAAAAGGAGAGAGGTAAGATTAATACGTTAATAGGCAAGTTAATAGGCAAGTAAAGAAAGCTAAACGAAGTACATAACAGATACAAAAACACCAAACAGTCTTAGAAAACCAATCAATTTAGTTCTATCAGTTTTTCTTTCAAACGACTAAAATGCCCTTCAAATTTTTAAACAAGAAAAGGGCGTGGAAAGTTTTCATCGATTTCTTACCTGCCATACACTTATGCTAAGCACGTCAGCACTATGTTGATAGGAAAGCCTGGGGAAAACCTACCGAAGCTAGCTACCAGTCGTACCTTCCCACGTACCACTAATATCTCGTGTTTTGTTCACCATCTACAGGCTGTCGAAGATTTGGGACACATAACAGCTTTGCCGACTAACTTTGACTTCTATGATCTCGACGATGACAACTTCATCGAGATAGACGAGTTCGCCAGCACCTTGGGTCAGGAAGTAAATGAACCCGATCTGGTCCGTGGGTTTAACGACACCGACCTGGATAGTAGGTTCTGTTTATATGCTGTACTTATGTGACCAGACGACATGTGTCGTTCATCAGTCTGCAAAGCATTCATTCATATTTGTACTAGCACCCCAGAAGGTTTCCAGTGGGATATCTTTGTTTTGCACGTACTACAAAATATTAAAAGCTTTACACGCATGAAATATTAAGTTAATAGGCTGCGTCGGTGGTATAGTGGTTATAGCGTCCGCCTCGAGCTCGGGATATCTAAGTTCAAACCCGGGTCGGGTCATACCAAAGACTGTAAAAATGGCAGTTGTTGCTGTCTCAGCACTGAGAGATTAAAGCAAGGAAACAGGATTGGTCGACCCGGTGTCAGTATATTACATGACTCGGTGGGATTTCATGTCTGGTGTCTCCGACATGATATTCCAGTGACGGCAGCACTTCGGGACTTGGACTCGTGGCTCCACAAGAAGACACACGATATACACACATCAGACTGACTCGTCATATGATTGAATCAATGTTAAGTACGACGTTCAATCTCAAGCAATCACTCACTTTTAGATCAACATAATAATTAGGACAGGATTTTGTCTTTCGGATTTGTATGAGCGTCTGAGAGCTGTTTTTGACCTGTCTGAATTTATACATCTTTCTTCAACAGATGACGGCAAGTTGTCACATGAAGAGTTTATGAGTGAAACATGCGTCTTCCTTTTGGGTAAGTGTAGAATTCTTGTTTCATATCACATGCCTCTTACTTTTCATGTCCCTTGATTCTCTTGCTTTCGCGTCTTTTTGGTAGTTTGCTTTGTATATTACCACAACTCGTGTGAGAAATGTAAAAGTCTGACCCGCTACCTGATGACCATTATTCATATCTTTACTATAGTTTTGATTATTCGCAGTTAATTTATTACTGCCATTGGGAAGCATCTGTGTCACTAAAAGTTAAGTCCGAATTATTATTATCTTCAGCGGACCCGTTCGCCAACGTGGAGGAGGATGCCAATGTTCCCGTCCAGTAATCCTCGAGGTCACCACATGTGTTAGTCCTCACACTCTCAAAGTTTAAAGTCTTAAAGATAAATAAATTCAAATCTTGCAAAAGCAAAATATTTATATGTTTGTACCATGATTGAGATGTCATATTTTCAAGTTGTATTCGAAATGTGTAAAAATGGAATAAAACCGATGTCACCTTAAAACAGCCTTCTCTGTGGTTTATTTTTCGTGGACTGTATTAATATGAAATCTTTCGTATTTGATATTCAAATTAGGTGAGTCAGGCATCTAATACACCCCAGAACAGGTCACTCTGACCAATGTGTGGCATGTTACATGACTTCGCAGGACACAGTTGGCCTATCACCAGTACGATGTATGTTATAGTGCATAGGAAGACTCACCAGGAGCATGCCAAAGGTCAGCGGTTTACACCCCGGGTACTACAGACTCATTTTCTAATAAAATTCCTGTTCTTTATAGCAAGGCCGACACACCGTGTACCGTTTTCTGCCTTGATCAATCAACTAGGCGAATCTGTTCCAGTCCGAATTTGAAAAGCCGTCATCGTTATCCAATCGGATACTTGCCTGCTCGGGTTGGCACAGAATTTATTCACGCAGTAAATTTTATACGTACTGAAAAGCTCTGAAACACGTGGTGGGCGAACATTACGTGTTGACCGAGCCATGAAGGTAGAATAGACCACGCTATGTCCGGCTCGTGTAATGTTTTGCAGTACGGTATCTGACATAGAACATTAAAGTCTGTGTGGCCACGGGAGGTTTAATGCTGTGTAAGTCTGGTCATCTCACTCTGGTCGTACGTTTTCGGTCACAGGCTGACTTGAATGATCAAGATATTTCATCCTATTCCCACTCCATGATTGAACGTTCCAAGAAGTATTTTGACATCACGTCTTAATATCTTAGCATCAGGCCAGCAGCTGTTTATTTATGGCGGTTCTATCTCAATCTTTACGGGTGTGAAAAGTTGTTTTGTTTTTGATTTTACCTGCCATCTGTCGTGTGCGCCGACGCATGTTGTTCCGTCTTTGCTGTCAATCGGTTAGGGGAACTGCTATTTGATTGTGTAATACATTTATATTAATACTCATCAGGTACTGAGTTTTATCGGTTATGTCTGCCTGTCGTATCAAGGCAGGAAGCGTATCTATAGGCGAAGTGTCTGACTTTCTAAAATGAAGATGATAAAATTGGTCAGGTTGTGCAAGTGAAAAATTACTCACTGAGTAGGGCTACGGAGTTAAATAACGACCGTATCAAAACCAAAGGCAAATCAGCCAGAGCTGGAACAGACAGAGCAACGAAACTGTTCTGCTGTCAAGTTATCGTGCAGCTGGATGGCATAGTGACATATTATAGTACAAATCTCATGATTATAACTATACATCACTACTGATATGCTACAACGTAAAGCTCTGGATCTTAACTATGGATCACCACTGATATGGTAGTTCGATTCTAGTTCTCCCTACTTCTTACGCGACCCTAAATCGGAAGGTTTGGCAAAGACCTGACAGAAAGCGATGGTTTGCCAAATATCTGCCAGAAAGCGATGGTTTGCCAAATACCTGCCAGAAAGCGGTGCTTTGCAGCGGGAAACCCGGCTTTCTCCATCCATGAACCTGAGCGACGCCATACATAAGTGAACAATTCTTAAGAACGGCGGTAAGCACCAATCAAATGAACAAATAATATTTCTGCATCTGTCAATGAAGAAGTCTTCTTATTTATCGACTGAGCGACACAAACCGATACTTCGTTTAATGGCACCAGTAAATTCGGACAAATCGTGGTTTATTGTATCAGGGTGAAATCAAATGTTCAAGCCTTTCGGCGTTATCCCTGAGCTGGTTGTTACATAAATCATACAAGCATAAAGGCTACGTGTACTTTGTTTTTGCTCTGCTAATTCTCTTGCATATACAATGACGATCTTTCTTCTGATCTGGGGAAATAAACAAATGAACCTCTGATGTCGTATTTCCCAGAACTGTCAGCCATCCCCCGAACCTCTGATGTCTTATCTCCTAGATCTCCGGTCTGCCATCCACTGGATTGATGTCTTATCTTTTTGACCTCTTGTCTGCCATTTCCAGAACCTCTGACGTCTTATCTCCTGACTTTTTATCTGTGATCTCTAAGACATCTGATCTGTGATCCCCTGAACCTCTGATCTGTGATCTCCTGAAGCCCTGATCCGTGTTCTTCTGAACCTATGATGTGTGGTCCCCTTGACCTTTCATCCCAGATCTCATAGAGGTCTGCTCTATGATCTCCTAGACTTCTAATCCCCGATGCGTTGGTTATGTGATTTCTTAACTGCTGGACATCTCTGGCCTCTAACCTGCTTGACATCCCTGGCCACTAACCTGCCAGACATACTTGAGGTTCAAGCTGGAACTATTTGGGCGGTTAAATGCATAAAACTCCACCTGTGGCAAACTGAAAAGAGGCAGCATTTAACCGGTAATGTGTGACCATTTTCCCACTAGAACAATGTCGCCGTTCCTCTGGTTTCACTCTCTGTTGAGTCCTTTCTTATATTGTATTCCTGCGTAAACCGGGATTCCGCTGGAGGACTAAGTACTGCATAAGGCCTGGTCCCTTTTGCACTGTTTCCATGTGTGTGTTTAAATGTGATGACACCACAGAATTCAATGTAATTCTTGAATATTGACAAATCCGCTGCAATTGAGATTAATAATGTTTAAGTCATGGTGCTAGGGAACGTGTACCTTCCTACCATGTGGTCATTTTCATAAACAGTAAGAAGAAAACCCTAACTAACTTACACTGACTAGAGGGCCGTATTTCACCGAGTAAGCCAGACAATTTGCCAACTGTTCCCCCGTGGTCCCCACTTCAACTTTACTCTGTGCCGTAGTATTTTTTTTTGTTGTATTCATGCATAAAAACAGGATTCTGCTGATGGATTTATGGCCCCAGAAACATGGTCCATTTCATAGTTTTGAGAGCATTTTGAATAATTCTAGGCCATTAACATCTCATAAATTCAAATTAACACCCGTGCATATATATATATATATATTTTACCACACTCTGTTTAAGCCACGTCGGTATTGATCGCGTAAGCTATTGAAGTATTTACGTGAATAGTTGGCTCTTTATGCTATAGTTCATTATAAGATTTGTACAAATGTTTGGGTATGGGTAGTGGGGAAATTTAATGCAGATTTATTCACAGTTCCGCTACTTCGCGTCAGTCAACGGATTACTGTTAGAAGTATACATTGTTCACCCCAGTTTTCTTTGTTTGCATATGTGTGTTATAAAAGCGAAGAGACAATCTTAATTCTTTCATACTTTATATCATGCTATCTTTACAAGACGGGAGGAATTTTACATACCGGTATGCACTGTACACCATATATGGAAAGTGCCTATGGCACTTTCGGTTTGTACTTCGAAATGGTTGTCACGTGTTGTTGAAATGTAAACCTCGACTAGACTAATTAAGCGAGAAGGTAATTTAGTCCGACACGGACACACCACACGTAAATCTGACCGTCCTTGTCAGAGTGAAAGTCTGGAGTTTAATGCCAATCATGGAATAATATGAATGCCAATAATGGAATCTATATCATAATCAACAATATTATGGGTAGAATACACAGGACAGAAAGTACAGAATTCATCTGGCATCAGACCGCAGTTTTTCTCATCTAATTACCTCACCTGATATCTCATCTTATGACCTCATCTGAGATTTCATCTAGTGTTGATAGAACACTAGAACAATTGTTTAGATGCTTTGCTTTTGAAAGATTTTAATGTGTTTAAATGATGAGAGTTTCACGATGTGTGTTCGATGACTGATCCATCTGATAACTACGAGGGATACTGGCCGGGGATATTGGCGTCTTCCTCCTCGTTGGCGAACGGATCGGCTGAAGATCGTAATAATATTAATAATAATGATAATGATGATGATGATGACGATGATGAAAATTATTTACTGTTAATAGTTAATGATAATAACATGTTCAAGATTTTGGCCCTAGCCCGCATCATAATGAAGACAAAGTCATAAGGTAACAGTTCGCTTATATAGTGTTAATACAGATAATTATATTATCAAAGTAAGTCAACTCACGTTAAGAGACGAAAACAAACAATACCAGAGAAATCAGTGGTAAATCGTAATAGACAAGCATTTGCAAAGCACGAAATGTAAACTTACCCACAAAGAACACCGACGTTTCACCGAAGAACTCTTCGTATGTCAACCTGCCATCATCTGTTCAATAAACAAATGTAAATTGAGCCAGATCATACCAATTATTCATGCCATGACGATTAGTTTACTTTGCTCTGTAACAAATAATTACTAACTGGAATGAGTACAAATTCCTTCATTTCAGATTTACTTAATAATTAATGTTTTCTAAAAAACGAAAGAAGAGGATTTGCATTATGTTAGACCAACACTATTTCTAAGACTTTACAAAATACTGGCAAAATTTTATAATTCAACCCTACCTTATGTCAAATGAAAAGCTTAAACGTTGTGTGGAGCTTTGTAAATGTTCAAAAAATGTTGTAATTTAACCTCACGTTACAACTTGCAAACAATTATTACGCCGCGTAACACTTTGTCAACAAAATTTTGATATTCTTAAGTTGCATTAATTTCACAATGGCTAAAGAGAATGTTGACAATTTAACAATTGCGTTTTAAGAGAGCCATTAATATTTTTAATACTTTAGGTAATGTTATATGTAAAACAAAGATATCCCACTGCACGCTTCCTTGCGTATTATTACAAATGCGGATAAAAGCTTTGTAGACTCATAAACAACATATGTCGTCTAGTTTACATACGAATAGCATCAAACGACACTTACTGTCGATGTCGGTGTCGTTAAACCCGCGGACCAGATCGGGTTCATTTACTTCCTGACCCAATGTGCTGGCGAACTCGTCTATCTCGATGAAGTTGTCGTCGTTGAGGTCATAGAAGTCAAAGTTAGCCGGCAATGCTGTTATGTGTCCTAACTCTTCGACAGCCTGTAGAATGCAAAAAAGAGACAAACGACATATCACTGAACAATTTGAGTTCAGGCGACGTTAGTTCTCTCTATGTCCTCCTGTACTTTGGATGGATCATATTCATACTTTCACTGGTTACCAGTATCTCTAAGAACAAAACATAACCATGTATGTACACCTTGAGTGTAAATTTTATCTCTTTGCGGCGCTTCTTCTGGTTTTTAGAGAAGACTAAGAATGTAGTTCATTATGTTGATCATTCTGGCTGTCTGTCCGTCTGTCGGTGGGACATCTTATTATGTAATCTGGGCCTCCTATCCTTTAACATGGGCCCTGCGTTTAACGAGGAGGCTGAATACAAGACAACGTGAAATTGCATACTAGGGTCTTGGAGAATTTGGACAAACCTAAACCCTATATCTAACCCACCTCTGTAGCACGTCACAATGTTTCACCCAGAAAGCCAGGGGAAATAATGACGTTACGAAACCTCTGCGATATGAGTTACTTGACAACATGCCAAGAAACTGGATCGTTTTAATTCCAATAGCTTTAATTCCTTGGGAAAAATAATCAAATGTTCAACAAATTACAATTTGTCTGAACAAATTCAAGTTTTTTAGGATAAAACAAAAGGGGGATGGGGCTTTGTATATATTTGTAAACATGGAAGTGCCAAAGGATTAAAATGTAAACACGTCCCTTTTTCGACACATATCTCAGTCATCTTAATGCGAAAAATGAAACCTTTCATTCTTAAATATGCCCAAAAGTCCGTAAATACTTATAGGAAGATACACTTCCTTCAAGTTGACGTACAAAGAGTACAGATGCAGCAGTTTTCATATCGATGCCTTACCTGTCTCTTCTTCTTGCCGCATATTTTCTTACATCCAAACTTGCAGACCCATTTCCGGCCTGGTCCCCTGTATACCCATTTGCACCCTCTCTTGCATACACTTCTGCAGATTTTCCGGAATAATCTACGTATACGCCAAGAATGAACCTCTTCTGCCACTAAGAGAGTGATGAGGAAGACAACTAGTAACGTCTTGACCTTCATCTGAAACACAAGCATCGAATAAAGTGACAGGACCAAGGTGGCCAAAAACACATCCCGTTACGTCCAGTGACAGCGGAAAGGCTGCGAAAACGCATCAAATACAACACCGTGGTAAATAGTGACCGCAAAAAAACCTGGCGAAGCACATTAAATACATCAGGGCGACAAATAGTCACAGCAGAAAGGCTGGTAAACACACCAAATACATCAAGGTGACGAATAGTGACAGGAACAACGGCGATCAAAAACACGCTAAATACATCAAAATGACAAACGCTGAATGGAATAAATAAACCCAAACTATCAGAGTTGGATATATTAGGCAAGGTGCTAGATAAATACTAGTACACGAAAAGCATCAGTCACATAAGAAATATTAGCAAGGCGATCACTAAATACTCGAAATACATTACAGTAGGAAATATTAGGCAAGGTGAATAATAAATGCACAAAATATTTATATCAGGGTGGGGAATAATAG
Organism: Acanthopleura granulata; assembly: GCA_016165875.1. Classification (NCBI taxonomy): domain Eukaryota; kingdom Metazoa; phylum Mollusca; class Polyplacophora; order Chitonida; family Chitonidae; genus Acanthopleura; species Acanthopleura granulata. Next base: position 18,511,451 of record JABBOT010000008.1, read on the forward strand.
GCAAGGTGCTTGATAAATACACCAACTACACCTAAGTAGGAAATATCAGGCAAGGTGACCAATAAATACCCCAAATACGTCTGGGTGGGAAATATTAGGCAAGGTGCTCAATATATCAGGGTGCAAATTGCCAAAAGAAGCAAGGTACTCAAAAATACACCAAATATATTAGTTTGGGAAATGCTAATTGGGCAAGGCACTCAAAAACTACATCAGATTCACCAGAATAGTAATATTAATTGGAAGAAGGCACAATGTCTACTGACTACTCAACAGGATTTTTACACCATAATACACCAAGCTTACCTTTACGTGTTACAGGAATTCCGTCAGGGTGTGTCGTGTCTCCGTGAGAGTGAAATTCGGTCGAAGTCCTCTGAGAGAGCGGTGAAAAGTCTTGGTTCCAGACATCTTTTTATATCCTCGTTTTTTCCGGGACACATGTATTTTTACATTAAGGAAATATTGAGTGATATTGCCAAAAGCGTCATTTGACTTCTTTGATGAAGGTAGCCAACCAATAACATCATGTTCTTTTCAGTATAAACGAAAATTAGTGTAATAGGGGAAATTATATGACGAGTATTTCCTCGTGCTGTTTATCTGAAATGACCGAAGAAGTCACTTGGTGACCGCCCACGCATGATAAGACGCGCCCTGCACCGTTGTGTCCCAACCAAACCGTTTACGTCGTTTAAACTTATACAATTAATTATCGGAAATTTCAAAAAATGTTTTATTCTACTTTGCAGATTTTTGATTGCAGTTTTTGATTTATGTTTGCTCCCTTTTAATTTTATTTCACTGATATTCAATTCGGTAAATCGTCGGTGAACTACATGCTATGTGTCACTTGTTTAATGACCTGACGAGGATCGAAAGAGCACATGTCAACTAGGCCATTTAAACTGGGACGATCTCAGCTAATTAAAACAGTACAAACGGAAATACTCGTAACTGTCACCTAAAACTATCTATCACGAATAAAATGAAAGTTTTATGTTTTACAGTTTATAGACCTAAAATAGGAAATGAAAAACATCCCAATCAATGCTTGCATGTATATGGAGGCTACTACAAGACGATATTTTCCGTGGGAAAATTGTAGCGCCCATTTTCGCTTCTAACACACATCTGTGTGTCGCCTCCATAAATGACAGTCCATTCTAGCTTATAAAGACTTGCACTGTACTCTGAAAAGGTTACAACATTCTATTTCAAGCAATGCTATGGCATGTTTGTTTATTTGTTATCTAACTGTTGTCTAACGTTTTACGCGAGAGAATTTTTCATAAGTTGGCCCATGACGGTGGTCTGTTTCATGGATTGAAAAAATCAGTGGGTGCTCAGGATAAACAACAGACCTTTGGTAAGTTACTGACTAGTTTTTGTACATGAGACGCAAAGATATATATGCACGCCATATTTGTGGAGGACAAGCGCTTAGTATGGGAAACCCGAGTTAACCGAGGGTAGCACCACAAGAAACAAGGCTGGGTTCCGAATTCCTGCACGGGGTGTTTAAGTATATGCAAATCAAACTGAGAAAATGAGCGAAGATAACTTTATAAGGTAATGACTTTTCTGCCACTTCTTTAAGTAGCAAGGCCATGCTGGTCGGGATCTGATATTATGGCTCATCAATGTTTTAATTCAGCAGTGTATTTATATTTGAAAATATCATCTTTAAAAGACACTAATTTAACGACACAAGCACTTCACGCAAAAGAAAAGTTAACACAGTATCTGTATTTGTACATTCCTGGCTTTCCATCATTATAATTAAGTGATATCCACTTGCTCAAAAGCCCTGTCAAATTTGTGTTAACCAGCACCGTAGTGATTACGTTACCATGGCAGCTACGTGCTCGTAACGTTAAGAGGGCTTCGTACAAGTGGGCCCCGGTGAGTTAGTTGCGGCCGAATGAACACACAAAAAGGCACAGTTTATTAAAAACACTCTGCTCCCCCTCGTCCTCAATCTTGACAAATTTGCAATGTGTCGTAGGCGATTTTCTCCTGGAACTGTGAGGCTGGATTTAAATGGAAATATACATCGTTATATAGCTATTTACATAGCCATTCTTATGTAGAGCTGTGGTTTTATCAAGTTTGATTGCACTGTCCTGAACTAGCAAGCTTCGCGAGATAAGGAATTCAGTGCCATAAATTTGTGGTCATGTATTTCAAAACCGCGTTTCCGTGGTTTTCTTAAAAAAATCCATGGTCAGTGTGTTATTCCCAGACAACCATAATTGGAGACAGAGTGCCATTTTCTATATAAATTTGAGATCGAGTGCCATATTCTATATGTGACAATACATCACCGTAAGCCTAATAAGAAGGTGTTGTAAGTAAAATGATCTGTGATAACGAGAGATTTTTTTGTAATGTATAACATGCCGATAAGGATGGCTGCTCGTAGATTCGCTGTGTGATTCTCGGACTGAATCAACACCTCGGTTGTGGTAGCTATACATATATATGATGTGATATTCACGTGTATACACTGTATAGGTCAAGACTGACAAGCATGACACATTTTGCACCAACAAAAACACATTACTTATATATAGTGTGCTCTTTAGTGGATGAGTGGATAGTGTTACAGTGTATTCTGTCTATTACTGCCACTTCCCGAGGTCTGTCCTATGCATTGTTTTCGTGTTATTGGTTATTACATATCATGACAACACAGAATTTTTAGTAATTCAAGACCAGTGACATGTAATAAATTGCAATTAACATAACTGCATATGTACTTATACTAATTTTACTTGCTTCTGCTTAAAAGAACATATCACATTTTCAGAAAGTACGCGTCATTTGAAAGGTAATTTCGTGCTGTTTCCAAATTCGGTCTGCATTATTTTTCAGTATTTTTGTTGGTTTTTTTTTTACAGTGACGAAAACGGAAAAAAAGATTCAGGTGCTACGGTGGACCTTCTGGGCAATATTGAAACACAGTGACGTCACAGATTCTTTTTTGCCGACAATCATGCTGTATCTGTTAGGTTTTCACATTAAATACAGGTGCAGGTGTTGTACTACATGCATTTTCACGAAAACGCAGACATTTAGCAATCAGACGATGCTTTGCAGCTGAAAAGAATGCGTGATGTCACTGTGCTTTAATATGGTCCAAGAATTCCACCTCATACCACCTCAGTTTTTTGTTTCCGCTTTAATCATTGCAAAAAGTGACAAATAATAAGGAAGACCATATTTGGAATCAGCATGCAGTTGCCTTGCAGATGATGCCTTCTTGCTAAAAATGTGGTATGTTCTTTAAAGGCGCTCGGGAGGTGTGACCTTCTGTTTAAGCATTTACGTGAGCAGTTTGAATTACTGTCGTCAGTGCGCTGGTTTTACTATGTGGGGTGTACTCTTTTACACATTTGTGCAGGAGTGTTTTATCTTAACATTATTATTATCCCCCCCCCCACTGCCACAATGCTAGATTTATCGTTAGTAAAGTTATGTATAATATTTCAGTATTAAGACAGTCCAATGTTCCCATTCCTGTAAAAAGGCGCTTTCCAAAACGACAACGCGAACATAGTGCTTTCATGCGTAACATGACCCTATACCGCCTCCGTGGAATAATGGTTTGGGTGTCCGTTTGCACGTTTTACAGTGAGTTCTCTTGTGGTCTCATAACTTTGTAAATCTACGAGCTCTCTGCCTGGCTCCCGATGTACAGAAACTAGGAATATGAAGCAGTCAAATGGCGACACAATACATTAGAGGTCAAAGTCTCGACGTAAGAGTAGATTTGCCTCCAAGTTTAGATTGATAAATACGAATCAAAGACGACAGTTATCTCATCGAGTACAGTTTCCTGCAAATCATCCAGCAATGGAGGAGGCAGCTAATGAAATTTTGGATAAAACTGAATTTATCAACATTAACCCGATGCAACTTCAAAACCGGAACAGTCCGATGTCTTTTATGTATTGTTAACTGGATACCGTACCAACGCACCGCAGCATTATCATTATACTCGGTATAGCTTTCATCCTGCTCGTCACAATGGTTAGTCTCGTAGTTTATACGAGAAAAAAACACGATGTGAGAAGTGGGTCATTCTGATTGTCCGTGTTGAGAAGTGAAAAAGAGATTTGTTGCCATTTTGAAGTATCAACGTTTGACCATGTGTGCGTATATTATACACCAGTGTGAAGGCAAATTATCAAGAAACACAGCCATGTCAGTGTTATGCGAAAAGGATCTGTGGTTTTGGAAATCTAGCCGATAGAAGAGAGGGAGTAAACGGTCAAACGGTCCTCCACGGAAAATGTAGTGTGCGGTCTGACGTCTGTACGCAATACCTGTCAGTATATTAAATACGCATACAAACGCCGATCGTGTCGGACTACATCTGGGCCAATTTTCTTCTTCTGGTCTCGAGCCTGGTCATGGGAGCGCAGACAGTATGTTCGTTGTTTTAGAAAGGATCCGGTGAGAACACCTCTCAAACTCATCCGTGATAGTGTTGGGCAAAGACTTCATATCCTTGCAAGAGGTGAAAAGGCAATAGTTCACATAATTGAGGGTAAAGAGTAGCGGCAAGAGGTCTTCCAAGACTTCCAAAAATCTTGTGTCTATGAGGACTGATGATGATGATGATAATGAGGGTTTCGTATCTTATAGTTAGGTCGTAGTACTTCAAAGTAGGGCTCCTCTTATCTGCATGTTGATTCTCCAAGTCATGGAAGATTTTTCATCATTCTGCTCTTCGCTGAACATAAAGGTTTCCCCATTTATGCCCGGTCAACAGAATGACTTGGTTGGCAAGTCCTACATTTTTTTTTATCCAGTGGCCTCAAAAATTAACATTTGGCAACTATTTTTAACTTTGTATGATTCCCACAGATACAAAAATCCTATATTTTGTCATTGATGTCGCCCATTTTGCTGTTATACATATTGTTTAAAAACTCTAGGGTTCCTAAGCTAACATTAATAAAAAGGTCAATGCCAAATATAGTTCTTTTTTCCGCGTGTAAAGATAATCTTGAAATATGGCACTAAGCTACTTGACTATTTCTCCATGTATTCAGAGAAATAACACCGCCATGGAGAGACTAAGAAAAGCACTTTCGGCCTGTACCTCGAAAGCGTTGTCAAGCGCTGCATAAATTCAGTACAACTCCGACTAGATGAACGAAGAGATATGGCAATTTATCCCGGACACTGATAATTAAGCCACACGTAATTCTGACCACCTTCGCGTGAGATAAAAGCCTGCCACACGGCGCTTAACGACAATCAAATGAATCTGTAAATATATAATATTGGGAATCTATATCGTAATCACGAATATTACAGGTACAGTATAGAGGGGAAGTATGTGAGCAGAGCACACAGGACAGAGCGTGGAGACTTCGCCTGGTCTGTGACTGCAGTCTTGCCGGTAAGACCGAATCTAGAATAGGTCGCCTCATTTTTTGGAGAATTCATCTGAGATCACATGTGCTGACCTCACCTGAGATCTTCTAGGATGTTCATCTGTTGTTTATATTCACAGCAAATCCAGTGTTTGTTTGGGGACTTACGTCATTTTCATCATTATTTCATTCATATCGCAACAGTGTCCTTGTGTAGCGGGCAGGGAACAATGCCGACATATTTATAGCCCTGCCTCACTGAAACACCATCCCGACCATACCGGACACGACACCCCACCCAGTCATATTATACGGACACCAGACCGACCTAATCTACTGATGCTGAGGGCCAAGTCAGCTAGTATACCAAGATTACCGCCTTCAAACTCTCAGGTAAGACACCTTTTGGGATAGAACGAAGCTGACGTGTTTGTCCACGGCGAAACCGCAGACGCTTGAGCAAACTCAAAATAATAAATAACTTAAACTTCTGCGATTTAATCAACCGATTAAGCCCATATTTATTTACAAATATATATATATATATATATATATATATATATATATATATATATATATATATATATATATATAAACACACACACCAAAAACTATTTTAAGATCATCAGCTTTATTTCATTTTTACACGTATTGAGTACATGTGGATAAGTTAACTCAGTGTGAATTGTTGATAGAATACTGGAACAAAAGTTTAGATGCTTTGCTTCTGAAAGATTTTAATGTCTCTAAATGATGAGAATTTTACCATGTAGGTGCGAAGACTGATCCATCTGGTGATCACGAGATTTACTGACCAGGAACATTGGCGTCCTCCTCTTCCACGCTGGCGAACAGTTCATGATGATAACATGTTCAATATTTTGGCCTTAACTCGCATCATAGTGATTTATTTATTTTATTTATTTCTTTGGTGTTTTACGCCGTACTCAAAAATATTTCAATTATACGACGGTGGCCAGCATTATGATGGCAAGAAACTCGGGAGAACTATATATTATTAATACAGTTATTTGTATTATCATGCAAAGCAAGTCAATTCTATTAAGATACGAATACAAACATTGCCAGAGAGATCAATAGTAACAGACAAGCATACATAAAGGACGAAATGTAAACTTACCCACAAAGACGACCGATGTTTCACCAAAGAACTCTTCATTTGTCAATTTACCGTCGTCTATTAAAGGAACAAGTGTAAATTAGGCACATTATAACATATACCCCTGCTGTGACGCTTATTTTACGTTGCTCTGTAACAAATCCTTACTAGCTCGAATGAGTGCAAATTCCTTCACTTTCGATTTATTTATTAATTAATGCTCTCTTGAAAAAGAAAAGTGCTACATGTAACTTGTTAAATCCAACATTCTGGCAGTCACGCGGTAGAGGAATATGTAGTATTTGCAACACTTTACAAAATACTTCGAAAATTTTGTAATTCAACCCTACATTATGTCAAATGAAAAGTTAACGTGTTGTGTGAGGCATTATAAATGTTAAAGAAATCTTGTAATGTAACATCATTTTACAACTTGCAAACAATCATTACTGGGTAACATTTTAGAGTGATGGCACTCTTACATTTTACAGCAATTGACAGATTTAACACCTGTTACAGAAAATGATTTAAGATTTAACATATGCGCTTTAAGAGAGCTATTAACATTTTTAGTACTTTAGGTTATGATATATGTAAAGCAAAGATATCCCACTGCAAACATCCTGCAGTATTATTTCTAATACTAATACTATTACTAAAATTATTATAACACATATATTATTATAACAGATAACACATCTCATCTGGTTACATAAGAGCAGCATCAGACGACACTTTCTGTGAATGTCGGTGTCGTTAAACCTGCGGTCCAGGTCGAGTTCATCTACTTCCTGACCCAAGGTGCTGGCGAACTCGTCTATCTCGATGAAGTTGTCGTCGTTGAGGTCATAGAAGTCAAAGTTAGCCGGCAATGCTGTTATGTGTCCTAACTCTTCGACAGCCTGTAGCATGTGAACAAAAAACAAACGACACATCACTGAACAATTTAAGTTAAGGCGACGTTAGTTATCTCTATGTCCTCTTGTAATTTGGATGGACCATAATCTTACAGAATCTAACATGGATGGGATTGACACTCAGTTTAGGCCAAAATACACATGTGCCATTGTTTTTTGTCTTATAAAAACTGATTTCAAAATTTTTACCACAATAGTATAGAAAACTGGAAATGCTCAGTTATTTGTAATATGCATAAGAAGCATTAGTTGAAAATGGGTAAAATATAGACTGTCAGGGTTGAATTTCACAGTAAATGTACGTAAAACAGCCCATTCCTATGCCTATAATGCTAAATGTGTTAACATTACCCTTTTTTTCAGGTAATGTGACATTACAGATTCATGGAGTTCTATTCTTGCGTGTCATTGACCCATACAAGGTAAACTAAATGCATGCGTTCTTGGTAGTTCTTGAATTTTCGTGTATTCTAAGAATTCTAATATCGTTGTATTATAATGAAATGTTGGGGGTTAAAGTGTTCTGTGGTTGAGAGTCTCAAGCCTTTGAAAAATGAGATTAAAGATTCAGAAGCAGCTCATGCTGGATTGGTTACAGCTATAAACAAGGAGGTTTTTCTGGCAGCTGGCTGAAGACAACGGTTCTTTGGGCCAGTTTTCACCCACATTTCCGTTAAAACATTCTTGAGTGTGGCATTAAGTACCAGTGAAATAAATGGCAAAATAAATGTTGATATAAACAAGAGCTACATGTAACCACATCTGGCTTTCTCCAACCATAACCCTGTCTGCTATGATATAAGTAGGAAAATTTCTTGATGACGACATTAACCACCAATAAGTTAGCATGTCCTAAGCATGTACACATAACCACGGAAAGCAAATGTGTTTCAACACTGAACATATATGTTGATGTTACAGGCCAGTTATGGTATAGAAGATGCAGAGTATGCCATAACCCAACTAGCTCAGACGACCATGAGGGCAGAGATTGGTAAAATAACCCTGGATACCGTGTTCAGAGAAAGAGAGCTGCTAAACGTAGCTATTGTGGGTCAGTGTAACGAGTATTAGCAGTAGAGTTAATGATTATAAGTAAATCGACTGTTTTATATTGAATTTACATGGTGGAAATTACCTGACAAAGGTCACTCGGTTTCCCATGGCATTTTGATTCCCTCCACCCATACAGCCGACTACCATCATAGAAATGAAGAATTTTGAAGCACTGTGCTGAACCGTATTCAGATAAATCCATGTCAATGTGTGTAGGTAGTGGATACAGGAGGACTTAATACAGATTAGTTACACACCAATTTTTGTAATACTACTGGAGTATAGTGTCATTTTGGTTGATACCTGTACGTTACACCTGGAAAAGTTCATCTGCCACTTGTCAAATGTTGACCTCAGGCACTGGTGCTTCCTCCACCCATAAAAGTGATCTAAGTGACAAATTCTTGAGATTGGCACTGAAGAGCTGTAAATAAACAGATAAATTTTCTCTACTTTTATTTTACTTAACTTTAATCGGCAAGTACATGTATTTTAACAGCTTTCTTTGTCTCATTCCAGATGCAATAAACGAGGCCTCAGAGGCTTGGGGAATAAATTGTATGAGATATGAAATTAGTAAGTCTTGTACACATGTAGATTTACATGTACTTTTATTGATGAGATATGATTTAAATTTCAGAGGTTAGTCCATTTGAAATGTATGATGTTAGTAACAAATTCGAAAATACTAAAGTTATATTTCAGTATTAAATATGATGATTTCAGGATAATTCTGAAATATGAAATAACTTATGTGGAAATTATAGTATTTCTTCAATACAACATTAATACATGTGTCTCTGCCTGTAAATAATGCCGTAACATGAATTTTCTGTACTGTTATCCCCGACACATCGTCATGACAACACTTTGTTAGTTACTTTAACATCTGACTGACAGCTGCTCATGCTTTTCCCTTTAGGGGATATCAAACTACCCAGTCGAGTTCAGGAAGCCATGCAGATGCAGGTAGAAGCAGAGAGAAAGAAGAGGGCAGTCATATTGGAATCTGAAGGTTTGGTGGAAAACTGATATAAATATGAAAAGCAAATATAAATTCAACATGAACATTATATCTTGTACTTCATCAGATTGCCTGTCTATCCCTCGGTCCATCTTTTACATTTACGTTTCTGTACAATAACTGCTTAAAATATAATCCAGTTTTTGGATTAAATTTGCATACAGTGTCATTTTGTGGCCCTGTAGATCAAGATTATTAACCAGTTGAACCAAGCGTACAGCCTTTTGCAAATTTAGTAAAAAACATTAATTCTACAAGTTTGCTTGTTTATTTCTTGGTCTGACTTTGTTGAATACTCTTGACACAGGTATACGAGAAGCAGAGATCAATGTAGTAGAGGGTAAAAAGAGGGCTCGGATATTACAGTCTGAGGCTTTCAAGTCGGAACAGATCAATCAGGCTGTTGGTATGTACATGTGTCCCTTGGGTTTGTATAGCTCTGCACAGTCAGTTTTTCAGTTGTTTTCTTTCTTCAGCAGTCAGTCATCTTCCTAACATGTTGCTAAAATACTTCAGCCAATTCAATGTTTCATTGTTGGTGATCTTACACTAAGCTAATAGCATACATACTTAATAATTTGGGATTCTCGTAATACAAAACTGCCAGTGCGATTATGTGTGACACACTCATTTCTCTTTAAAATGTAGTGTACCGGTTTACAAAACAGCCAGTGGGATAAAGTATGACAAACTAGTTTCTTGTTAAAATGCAGTATACAGGTTTGCAAAAGTACCAGTGGAATAAAGTGTGTCACACTGATTTCTTGTTAAAATGCAGTATATATGATTACTCTAAAGTTACTGATGGGATTAAGTGTGTCACAGTCAATTCTTGTTCAGATCAGTGTGTAGACTGATAGTAGTGCAGATTGTGTTAAATTTGTCACATTCACTGTTCTTTTGCACAGGTGAGGCACAAGCCTTAGTGACCAAAGCACGTTGTTAGAGGTCGTGGCCCAGGCTCTGTCTAAACAAGTGAGTGGGATTTAATCTCAAGGGCAGGGATTGCCTTAACAGGTCACTGACTGTGATGTTGGCGCTGGTCATTGATCTATACAGTGCATGTTAATACAGCTAGTAGTAAGTCACGGGCGAAGTGATTTATTGGGTTTTCTGCTTAGACCAAGAGGCCTGAGAAATGGTAGCACATGTTCAAAGTGGCTTCAGATGATGAGATTTTTACCGGCGCATGAATATGTGCTGTTTAAACAAGGTGCAGTGATTTCTTCCATCAGTGACAAAGCTTCTTCCACCGATGTCGAAGGGTCTGCCAGCACCTTGCGGATGGTCGTGGGCTTCCCCAAGGCTCTGCCTGGTTTCCTCCCACTACAATACTGGCTGCATTTGTATGAGTGAAAAATTCTTGATTATGGCGTAAAACACCAATCCAAAAATAAATCTTCCACCAGCAAACAGCTTGTATAAGAAAATTTCTCTGGAGTAATAAAAATTAATGAACAGTAAATGTGTGACTCTTTGCAAACCTTTATGATTGAAAATGTGAGAATGCTTTGCCAGTCTATAAAAAAATATTCTTTACGAAGTTTTTGCCAGATCTGCCAAGATACAGACCCGAAAATGTCTACTAGAAATGCTTTACATTTGCAATTCTGTTTTAACATTTGTCTTCCAGCAGGAGCTAAACGCAGTGTCCATGAATGTAGCAGAACAGTATGTAGCAGCCTTCGGGAACATAGCGAAGCAGGGGAATACTGTTCTGTTACCTTCCAACACAGGCGATATCTCATCAATGGTGTCACAAGTAAGTATGATCTTATGAAGGCCTGTGGCTCTTGATCCCTTCGCCATGAAAATAGTTTGGAAAAGTGGAGCAGGCAGCGAAGCAATTTTCAATAGCATTATTTGGCTCGATTTTATGATAATCTCATCTTTTGTGACAGTTTCTAGGGAAGAAATGAAATAATTAATTGTGATGCAGGGTAGGGGTGGGGGCGGGTGGGATGTGAAACGATGTGTAGGGAAAACAAAGCGGCAAATGTCTGAAAACTGTGAACCAATAGAAGAGATGTTACAAGCCAAGTCTGCGTTTCAGCAGCCTAGCATGTTCACACAGGTTGAGACAAGATAAGGGGGATGCTCAGCTAATAATAAGGCCAACTATGTAAAATCCTATCTTGTGCTATGTTAGCTTGCAACAGTAAGCTAACATCTCTCACCTTCTCTCACCTCAACTTGTGTGAACTTGTGAAACTTCTTGTTTCTAATGCTTATGTGAAAGAGCTCAAGGAAATATCAAATATTTGTATTAAGTTTGTTTTTCTCCTACCTACGTTAGCAAAAGAGTTGAAATGATTATTTGGATAATGTATTTAGACATATCAGTTTTTTTTTTGTTTTTTTTAATTCTTGAAATTCCACTAGCGAGGGGGTAAATGTGACAGTAAACCAACATGGAACCTGTTTTAATAAAGATTTTCAAGAAGATTTAGATGTATGCATGGTAGATATAACACATAAAATACATATGTTAAATGCTTCAAAGAAGGAAGTTGTAAAGCACTATTGGTGTTTTATTTTCATTAACAATAGGCCTTAGCGATTTACAAAAACATGGTGACGGAAACCGGCGATGGAGGTGGCATCAATCAACCAGGGGCCGCAACTCATTTGGAAAACACTCAAGACACAGAAGCTGTGCTAGCAAAGGAGGGGTTACCTGCCCCTGATAGATCAGGTGGTACAGATCGTGTGGACTATTATGATGCCAACTACCCTGAGAAACCAGACGGCAAAACGATATCATGAGAGTGTATTAGCCGTAGGAATTCTCCTCAGGTTTTATAAATGTTTTTGTGTTAATAATGAAATGTAAAAGCCATGGATCATGGGAGTGGAGTAAAGCTGATGTCAGAAAAACAGGACGAACCAGCTGTTTGGCCATACAAATGTCAATATACAAATGTCGACGTCAACAACAGGCATTTCTGAACTTATCTGATGGATGGCCAATCCGCCATACAGTGCTAATGAAGCAGCTGTCAAGGACCATGGCAGACATGACAACATTCACTCAAGTTCAGACTGAGATAAATAGTGTGCACTGCACTGTATACCCTGAACTTTTGTTACTGGTAAACAGGTAAATGTGTACCTGCTTTGTCGTGTCATGCGATATGTCTCCCAGGTTGGTATAAAAAAATAAATATATACATACATCAGATGCAGATGTTTTCAGCGTGGTATTAGACTACTGTCTCTTTTAAACTTGATCAGGAGATACTGTTACATTTTCTGGGTGGTCCCTGACTAACTTGTCACCCTTGAGGTCCAAGGCTCAAATCCAACATTCACTGGTTTGGCTGCTGCATGGGGCTTTATACAGGGATCAGAATTTTTCAGTTGATTTTTCCTCAAACCAGGGTTTTCCTAATCTAAAATAGCAAAAATTACTGGTTTTACTAATGGGGGCTAGATAGTAGAAGAAAATTCAGTCGATTTTGATGGAAAAGATTCCTTTCCTTTTTTATAAAAGGAGAGTAAAGAAAAGGTGTGGTGGTTTACTAACATCCTTTTGTGTCCAACCTTAACCCTAACCACCCTTATTTAAGTGAGTCGTTCTCGCGTACGATGTGAAACGCAATCACCATGGATACATGACTGTTTTGTGATTGACATTATGTTGTTCTCTTAACACCTTTGATATTTTGCTAACAGAATGTGAACGGGAGCATCTGTGTAGTGTATATGCCGCTTATTGCCCTGTGTGTGACAAAAAGTGAATTGTTTAGTTTATCTGTAGCTTTTATTGTTCTTAAAACTTTTTGTTCATAGCAAATGACACAAAGCTGAAGAAGTTTAACACTCCTATTATTCCCGTATAAAGGTGTTCCTGTGGAGGAATTTCTTGAAGAACTTCGCTGGCAGTTTTGCCTTTACTCTCTGAGGACTGACGAATGGCTCTTGACCAACTAGCCTGCGTGTATCACCCATTAACATTGCCACCATCGGTCAAATTTTATCATGAAGTGACCAGCCGAGAATACATTTAGATATCGGTAAACAACTTATTACGTAAATTTTCCTGCCCTTTTTTGGCTTGTAAATTAGATCGGCTTCTGACCTTTGCAACGAATCCTGCCTACATGTTTGTCATTGGTGAAGAAGGTGCATTTCACAAACTTGTATTAAAGCACCGCCATATTTCATACTACTATCGCAGAATACACAACTCGGTGATTGCTTTAGTGACTGTACAATGGTGATTACACATCTGTTTCACGCAGGAACTGGGAATTGTTGACATATTGTGTTTTGAGGTGTTTAAAAGAAAATTTAACTGATATATAGCTTTTAATTTGAAAAGTACTCTTCCTTGATTTTTACAAACATACAAGACTTTATTGTCCACTTTATTGTATAAATATTTTATTAGGTTACGGTGACCCCACGATTAACAGTACATACTGTAGTGCTTTGTGCTGACACGCGAAGTCGTATATATCCTCCAGTAACTCGGCCACGTGACTCTTTCATTAAGAACTTTACTGAAACTAGATTGGAACGTAAAGAAAAGACAAAAAGACACAAATAAAAACGTTCAAAGCTGGTTTCACATTTTCCCCTGAGGAATGATTTTCACGCTGATGCTTGTGGGCAATTTAACTACGTTATTAAATGTAGTTAAAATATTTCCACGTGTGAAAATGGAATGTTTAGGAATTCTTTTGCAAAACGTGAAAGATAGACACTTTTAAGGCCAATAAAATGTAAAAATTTCAAGATGGTTTTGCTTCAGATTTTATTATTAAGTAGCTGCAGACTTTGCTTCTGTCTGACCGAGAACAGTTAGTTATTAACCTCAATGCAAGGTGATACATTATTAATTTTGAGTATGTGTTAAATGTTGGCAAGGTGTTGTATTTATTGGAATTATTTATTTGATTTTTGTTTAACTTATATACAAAAGAAATGTTCGTTTATACTATGATGGGTAATTGTAAGAGAGGTGGAAACCTGGAGTGCCTGGCGAAAACCACCGACCCTTGGCAATTTACTGACAAGCATTCCCAGGCAAGACATTCATTGGGTGGTTTTACAAACAGGGTGCACGTTTTGTCGAACGTAACACTATGTGAGGTAAGTGGGCATTTAAGTTACGTGTGAAGTAGCGTTACAGTCTCTTTGTAAAACAGGCCCAGATGTGTACGCCATATTGGTGGTGCACAGGCAAGCTTGGACGAATGTTAAACTTCGCAAACGGCCATACGGGCGTCGGTGACAGCGTATTGTCGCATAGGCTCCTCAAGCAGTCATGGGGGGATGTTACACTGCGCATACGACTATACGAGCGTCAATGACAGCGGATTATCGCAAAAGCCCCACAAGGAGGGAGAGCTGACTGAGGATTCTGCAAAATCCTAATGTGTTTTAGATGGAACAGCTGTGATTTCTCGATGGCTGAATGTTACGTTAAACGACTTATGAAAGGTTATAGTATTGGGAATTAAAGCTTGTTCTGTTTACAGAATGGTTGAATTTCAGTCTAGTTGGATTCTTCGTTATTTCCGGTATGACAGATTGTCTTTCCGTCAATCTAACGGGCTGATTCCTTCCTGATTACCGTTTCAGGAACGGAATCGTTACCAGGAAGTAGGCGATCCTAATAATAGTTTAAAGTAAGGCATCTCTTGTGACTGGATGGGATGTCATGTCTGGTGTCTTCGGCATTATGTTCTAGTGGCGGCATGCAGCCCTTTGGCGGCATGGAATCGCCCTACCACAAGACACACTATATATACAATCAAAAGGACTACCCGTCGTCGTCATATCTCTGAAACATTGTTAATCAAGACGTAAAACCCATGCATACATACACACACATTCGATTTCATGAACCACTGTCTCCGTCTCTGTGCTTGCTGGCTACGTCGAGGTTGTATCTAGCTATCCGGTTTACTTTGTTGACTTTGTTGGCTGAATATCTATTCCGCTAGGCGGAGACATGTTGCAAGTGATCTCTATAGCCAAGCTGTTTGCGCAGATTAGCTTGGCTCTGTTGGTAAGGGTCGAGATGATGCGGGTCTTAGTTTTGGATGAGTGCTTGGAATGGTAGTGAGTTGTGTCAGTGATCAGAGTGAGTTGGTTTGCGATAAACGTTAGTTTGTAGTCCTTCTCCTGATCTTTTGACATAGGCATTTAAGAAATGGATTTGCTGATCTTTTTTTATGGCGAACTTCATGCGTGGATGTTGGGAGGTCAGGTGTTTCAACAGAGCTGTCAGGCCATCATCTCTGAGCAGAGCAACGAAGGTGTCGTCTGCTTTCATAGCCAACCCATGGGTTGGATAAGTGAGGTAGAGAGGGTTGTAACAACACCTAATGAATTAAATCATACCGTTTGAACAGGAGTTTCCACTGCATCTGCTATCCAATAATTATTTCGAACAGTATTTCACTGGGCATTGCTGCTGCAAACGCTAATGGAACAGTGTTGTTTCAATAAGCGGTTTGACATTTATGACCCTTATTGAAAGAAGTCGACTAGACACCAAGTTATGTTCTCTTGAACCTCATATTTGTAAATACCGTGTAAAACTGTAATATTCCTATACTTTTGGGTGAACAGAGAATGGGCATTGTTTAGAATATGTGATACTGACAAATATTTTTATCCTATTTGAAATACAAAGAGATGGGTAATATGAGTGCATAGCTCTGTGGCCCAAAGCACAGACATATAGCTATTTCCTGTTGAAATCCATGCTAGTTCTACTGTCCTGGCAGAATCAATATGACCAAATCTAATCTTCGTGTGTATTAAAATTGCTGCAATAAAATTTGCAGAAAAATCTGCCTACATGAAAACAACATATGTACAGATCGTTCTGTTATATTGTTCACTTCTACGGAATACGTTACGACGTCAAAAATACGCTTCTTTTGTTGTTAAACTCTGGTTGGACCATCATGATATCTATTCGCTGAAAATCACTAATCTTTGGTTAAGATTCATATATGACTTTTAGCAGTCAAGACATGTGGGACGGCCGGTGATTTCCCTGAATTTCTTGGGGTCTTTGTATCAAAGATATCGACAGGGGTGTCTGAAAATCCTTCATCACTATAACGTGCGCTTCGATGTATGGATAGATCTGAAAATGTTAAAAATGACATATTTGCCCCAAACCAACTAAATGTCAGAGCATTGTTCCTGTTATATCTCCAGCCGTAAAGATAGAATTGCCAACAGCTGCGAGATATATTCACTGTACATTAAGCAATAATCAGATATTAGGATAATCCAACCAACAAAGGTTGTGGGGTTTGATCTGGTGACATAGGATATCAAATGTAGTGGCCTAATATGAAATGTTCTTGAATCATAATTATGCATGACGTCAGGATAGATTACAGTGAATTTAGCAGAGTCTGTAAACAACACAGAGCAAAACTGTCATGCAGCTGATTTATATATACTCGGAGGAACAAAACACAAAAAAATTCAACAAAATTAAGAATGCGACCTAACAGAAATATTAAACCAGGAAGCTGCATGCATATTCCGTTTTAAAGGAGATAACCGGGAAAGTATTGGACAATTTGTGGTAAAACAGTATGGATTGAAGATTTAAAACCGACCCTTCAAGTTTGTTTTTGTTTTTTTTTTTGTTTTGTTTTTTTAGATTTTTGTACATCCGAGGCAACAAATTTTAAAGTAAGTCATAACACACACTTAATCGTGGATAATACATACCTCCCTGTAAAAGGGGACGTAACTGCGAAAATAATTTTGATCAATCAGAACATAGAACCATGTAAAGCCCGATTAGTGGATATGACATGAATCATATCATTGTATATTTTGAATGTACAGAACACTGGTCATATAGGCCTTACGGATACGAATTCAGTTCGATTACAGCCGGTTGGCTGCTGCCCCTTGTTTTATTAGTGCACATACAACAAAGAGCTGGCAGGCTGCCACAGTGTGCAGATTTTGGCTGCACAAACAGCACGTCCGATACAGGATATGGATATCGCTAGAGATTACAGGGAGCGATTCACGTCAATCAGCAGGCATCGGCTCGGTAAAATGTCGGCGTCTTCTGCCAGCTTAGGGCGATGAAGCATGTGTTTCTTAAAGAACGTTTAAAAATTATCGTATGGTGTTTTTTAAATCTTTAAATCTTACTCTCTTCACTACAATTTAGGTTACACTTCCCCGTCTTTAATAATTAACAGGGAGACGTTATTCAGGATTTTCTATAACATTTGGGTGGCCTATATGCGAGTAACGTGTCGTGCGAAAACTGTCCTAACAAATCCGCCCAGGTACGCCTGTGTCAAAACATTAATTTGTGTTTCTGATATTTATACAACGTGATATTTTATAAACTCTTGAGATAAAGCCTTCGAAAGTATAATGTTCCACGGGTGTGAAATATGCCAAAAGGCAAAGAGGCTACGCATAAAAGTGTCTTATTGAAGCAAATATTCCCTTAGGCCCTATTTCAATATGGGTTGACTGTAACACTGTTGAAATAATTATTTCAATAGGCTTTGCAGTCGCAACCATAAATGAAGTTTAACTGCAATTACCTTCAGTTCGTATTTGCTCCTGGGGCCCGTCTTACGAAGGTGGTGTACTGTTATGTCAAACGTAACTACATTATCTTTACGATATGTGTTGTCATGACAGTTACGTTTGTGATAACTTACACCCTCCTCGCAAGACGGGCAAGAGGGGTTGGGTAGGCCTTGTAACCCTGGGCAAAAAGTTTTCAGTTTTATCCAAAACAGGCAAAATTCTGGTATTTTAACCAGACGCAAAATAACAGCATAGTAATTGACCGTGTACATAAACAACGTAACACATAAACAACCTATAATGTCTTAGT
Source organism: Acanthopleura granulata (assembly GCA_016165875.1). Lineage (NCBI taxonomy): Eukaryota > Metazoa > Mollusca > Polyplacophora > Chitonida > Chitonidae > Acanthopleura > Acanthopleura granulata. Next base: position 18,529,815 of record JABBOT010000008.1, read on the forward strand.
GGCGGTATTATCCACAGTGGCCAATGTCCCACTTTAATAAGGGAGTTCGAACTCTTTGGTCGTAGAAGATGTTTAACAAGAGTTCAACTGTGGGATGTGACTTGTCAAAAATGCCAGGCAGTTTTGTTGATTTTAATTTACCGATCACCTGTCTTGCCCTGTTAGGGAGCTTAAGAGCTTCTTAAGTTAAATAAACTTCTAACTCCTCCATTTTCCTTATCGTGCGTCTAGTCTAAGTATCTTTTTTTTTTCGAAACTTTTCTTAGACCCCATGTTATAGTAAATGTGAATAGAAACAGTTGCCTAACATTTTTGACAGGTCACATGGTACAGTAGGGCTTTTCTTACCTTGGATCTCAAAATTACCCTATTCGAAGTTAAGCCTTATAACGTATAACCGACGTGTTCGACCATGCAGCCATTATGATAGGCGCATTTCTACTACAACTCTGATCCACCCCATATATTAGAGCTTCTAAAACTTGCATAGCAAATTGCACAGATTAGCTATCCGATATTTACTTAAAATTTTAGATTTTTTCTTGATGATTCATATCTGCAGATTGTGTTAAGTTGCTGCTCTGGTCAGAGGGGACTACTACTATTTATAACTGGATTTAACCAAATAACACGCATTAAACACAGACGAATTGAATCAGGGTATCCCACATGTATTGGTCCCTTTTTTTTTCTACCTCCCGTATTAGAGGTATGCAGGAAGGCTGCACTTATACAACTGCTACAATATAAAATCCCTCCTTTTCTCAGAATAAAACTCATCAGTTAATATATTGAACGTGTTACTCTGTTACACTTCTTTAACATGACAACCAAAGTATATCCATTTTATAACTTTAAAATGATTCATGTCATATGGAAAAATCAGGACAATATCAGTGGTTATTTCCCAACATTTTACATGGAATTAATGTTCATATGTGCTTAGCACATGAAAAGCAGTCATAACGTCTATCTTTTAAAATTACTGATCAACGTTCATAGCACTGACTTTAAAGTATCAAAGTTCAAACTTTCTGAAATCAAAAATATCCGGACAAATAACCTGGACAGTCGAACAATTAAAGTTAAATCTTAAACAATGCTGATGTTACGACAGTTTATGTCAGAACAAAGCCATTGTATCTGGCTGGCAAGTGTCTACTGCGTACAGGTCTACAACTCGGCTGAGATAGTTCGGCATCACATTCTGGCTCTGTATGGGAAGTACTATCTAACACAATTGCTTCTGACCGTTGGACAGAAGGTGGGTTACCATTGCACTTCTTCACAAATGTTGAATTCCGGCAGTGAGTAACACCCTCCAGTGACTGAACCATGACTCTAGTTTCGGTCCTTCCTCTTTACAGTGTACGGAACATTCTCCTACTTTGTCGAAAGTTTGTTCTGGCGTTGCTTTTGTAATAGCACATGGACATTACTCTCCGCTGCGTTGCGTGTGTTTTCAGCGTAATGTTTACTTTTAGCTTTCCGCTCGCTATCAACATCTCGTACATGTAACAATAGTCAAAGGGTTGTCATGTCTCAATTCTGGTAGCTTAGTTGCAGTCAAAAAGTAACTCAGACTGACAAACACATGTTGTCGAATGAGGCGATAGGCAAAAAGAAATTTGTTGATTTCTCCAGTTTCGATTTTCAGGATGAGCGATCCCCAACGCTTTCAGCAATGTGCGGTTCTATCGCTCAACCTCTCTGTTGGTTTAAGGAGAAAGGGGTGTGATTTTATGATGGACGATTCCGTTTTCGGTCAGGAAGTTTTCGAATTCCTCAGACACATACTGTGAATCCTTATCACTGCTTATGGTGACAGGAAGTCCATGTATGGCAAACACCAGTAGTCTATCACATTTGCTAAAGTAGTTGTTTTCACTAAGCTATGTCGTAGTAACCTGTGTAGTAATCCACCAAAACACTGATGCTATCACCTGACGGTAATGGACCAATCAAATCAACTGGTAAATCTTACCAAGGAGCAGACTGTCAGGTAGTTCTCTGCATTGATTTTGGTGGTGGTGGCTGACTTACAAGTTGATATGAGTGACACTGTTTGCAAAATGTCTGTGCCTCTCTGTCCATCCCCGGCCACCGTATTTTAGGACGAAGATGGATTTTCGTCTTGACAATGCCTTGATGCCCATTGTGCCCAAGACGAGTCACTTGTTGTCTTAATTTCTGTGGGATAACAAGTTGTGTTCCTCTTAAGACAAGTTTTCCTGTGACACTGTGATTTCATTTCGAATCGCCTTGTACTTGCTGACATCTGGATATGACCAGTTTCCCTGTCAGTACTATCGCAACTCACAGATCTCGGCCTTTCCCGCCGATTAACGTTCGACATTTGTGGCGTTCAGTGCACCAGGAACTGCATTGTCTGCAACGAATTGTATATGTACTTCTCAGCAACATTTCTTTGAGCGTTTTCCTGACCTAACTGCGGTGTCCTAGGCAGCGAATCGGCAATGTTAGTCTTCCCAGGTCTGTATTTCACTGTGAACGAGTATTGTTGAAGGCGTAGAACCCATCGTTCTGTCGTAGTGGACGGTTTGGAATGCTTCGAATATATCACTTCCAGTGGCTTGCAATCTGTAATTAAATCAAAATCTGAGGCATGTATATACAAGTGAAACCTCTCACAAGTCTATACGACAGCCAAGGCTTCTTTCTTAATTTGAGAATATCGCTTCTCAACGTCGGTTAGGCTGCGGCCGGCGTAGCTCACAACTTTGTGCTGTCGATTTTTCTCCTGGAACAACACTGCACACAGTCCTACTGTACTAACATCAGCAACTATACAGATTTTCGCGCTTTGGTCAAAATACGCTAGAGTTTCAGCTTGCAACAGTCTCAGTTTCAGTTTTTCGATACACTCCTTTTGATCTCGTCCCCACAAGAAACGAGCGTTTTTCTTCGTCAAGTCGGCCTACCTGTTCCGAAACTGAGGCTAGGCCCGGAATAAATCTGCCACTGAAATTAACCAGGCCAGAATACTGCTCACCTCAGTTGCTGTCTGTGGAGCTCTTGCATTGCTACAGCCTCCGTCTTGCATTTGTTCGGGCTAATATCTTTGTCAGATAAGTCAATGCCCGTAAATGTCAGTTTGTTCATCCTGAATTTTTCAACATTCAGTGTCACGGCTCTTTCAGACAAAGTAACCAAAATTTCACGCAATCTGTTGTCATGATCTTAGACATCTTTTCCGTGTGCAATTATGTCATCGGATACATTTTGTGCCCTTTCACAACCCCGTGTAAATTGCTGTAACGCCTGCTGACAAATTTCTGGAGCTGAGCTCAGTTGAAACATCAAACGTTTGTACCTATACAGTCCCTTGTGAGTGGCAAACGTTGTAATATGGCACGACTCCTGTGCAAGGGTAATCTGATGATAACCCCATCGAAAATCTAACCTGCTGAACACATTGGATGACGTTCTCGTAACACTGTTTCGTTTGTTCGTCGTATGTCAGCAGACGATCTGATTTCTCTGGACGGTTTTGGTACAATTGCCATGGGACTAACCCACTTCGTAGGATCATTAACTTTCTCAATTACGTAAAATTTTTAAAGTTCATTCAATTATTCCTCCACTTTTACATGCAAGTTAAACGGTTTGCGACCAACCCCATGAAAGCACGATTTGAACTCACTTAAGAAATCAATGTCTGTCCACAGATTGTTGACTTCCGGTCCTAACTTTAACACACCAAGTCCAGTCCTTCTTTTTCGACCCAGCAGAGCCTGTCCCTGTTCCACTACAGCAATGTGTTCTGCGTCTACCTGTTTATTGTTCGCTACAGTTACAGCTGTGAACGTTCCTGTTACTGATAGCGACTCATTTGATCCATATATGTATTGCTGTTTATTACATCTGCTTACTACATCTGCTTATTACATCTGCTTATTCCACTACACCATACGTTCTGACGTTTCAAGCCCCCCCCCCATGTAGGTTGGTCTGTAACATAACAGCATCTCCCTGAGTCAATTCACACGTGTGTCTTGACTGATCCAGTGTTAATCGAAATTGTTGCTTCCTTTGTTTTATTGTCAGGCACACAAGAATTCTTCACTGTCATTTCCTGCATGTAGTTAAGAATAGCATCACCACCCCGTATTGAGTTGCGTTTGTTGTGTTCCTTGTTGATGGCAAATTGTCAGGAGAAGAGTTCTTGGGCAATGTCTCTGTCTTCACAATGGGTAAGTTTATAGATTCACGAATTACAAATCGCTAACTAAGCACTTTAAACAGCTGCCATCTTCTCTGTTCGCAGCAATTGAAATATCTGTTGAAATGTTAAAGTCTGTCCCGACTTTTTGTTATTTATTTAGAACGTGGCAACATCATTGTTGGTGCTCGTCATTCCTACTTACAAAAAATGTGCCAGCTTAACGGTTGGGTAAATGAGTTAGTGAGTGCTTGAGGTTTAACGTCGTACGATCGGGTAACTGAAACGGCAGGGCCAATTTGACGACTTCGCGTTCCACAATCAAACGGAGACAAGCCTTGGAGTATTGATCAAATCATTATGGACTGTCCACATTTGTGCGCTTTATTTCAGGTCAGGCATAAGTTACAAACTGCATACAAAATAACGAGAAAATGTAACACAATCAATCAATCATTAACTCTTATGTCTAACAGTTTTGCATCAAGAACCTTTTAACCTGTGGATTGTCGTGAGTTTCTCCCGGGCTCTGCCCGGTTTCTTTCCACCGTACAAATCCTGTACGCAGCACACTGAACAGCATCCAATTTACATTTAAGAGAAAAGCAAGTAGAGTGAAAAGATTCACAACAATAGTCTAAACGCGATCTTATCAACGCTCTATATAGGATTAGAAGGCAGGATTTATCTACCCTCCAAGATTTCCCAGATATTGCCCGCATGAGGTTTGGACCTTCTGACATTTTGTAACAACTATTTCAATATGTTTTGACCATCTAAGCCTCATGTCAAATATAACACCGAGATACTTGAATGATGTAGAAACATTAATTGCACTGTTCCCTATGAACAGTGGAACAGGTAACTGCGCCCGTCTTCTGGTAAATAAGACTGCTTTGGACTTTGCAGAGGAAAAGCGAAATCCCCACAATATGCTCCATCTGGTAATTTCATTCAAAGCCTGTTGTATATACATCTCTGCTATGTTTATATTCTTAGCACTGAACCCAATAGCCTTGTCGTCAGCAAAAAGGGGGCAATTTATGCTTGGGTTGAGGGCCGATGGTAATTCGCTGATGGTTATATTGAACAGAGTTGGGGATAACACGCTTCCTTGTGGTGTACCATTTTCAACAGAAACAGGCCTGGAAAAGTCGGTACCAATGCGAACCTGCATTGTGCGTTGGGGCAGAAAGTCCTTCACCCAACCTAACATCCTACCTCCAATGCCCAAACCCTTCATCTTAGTTAACAGTTCACACCTCCACAACATATCATATGCATTTTCGATATGAAGAAAGGCTACCCTGTTACATTCTTTCCTTGCTAGTGACCTCCTCATGGATGTTTTAAGAGAAACAACATGGTCTGTAGCACTTTTACGTTTCCTAAAACCACTCTGAAAGATAGAGTAGACTTCGTATTTATTTAGAAACCATTCAAGTCTTGACTTAATCAGTTTACCATGATCTTACAAAGCGCTGATGTCAGAGCAATCGGCCTATATGATGAAGCTAGGGATGGATCTTTGCCAGGCTTTGGCACTGGGATGACAGCAGCTTTTTTCCATGAATCCGGAACTTTCATATTTGACCATATGCTGTTAAAAAACAAAAGTAACACATTTAGACTATTTTCTAGGAAGTGCTTAACCATAGAGTACCTAACCACCGCTTCCCCAGGGAAGGAGTCCTTTGTGCCACTAAATGTCTGCTTAAGCTCGATCAGGGAACAATCTTCATTAAACTTTGTCTCTCTTCCACCTGTTTCTTATGGGTAATGAACTCCTCGCTATGATTACTAGAGCTGGAGACAAATGAGAAGCCATCAGCTAGCACATTACACTGATCTACATTCGTAACGGTTAAAACACCATCTGCCACAATACTTGGCACACACACAGATTTCTTCTCCCTTTTTATGAATCTTACCTGCTGCCATACATTCTTAATGGGTGTGTTACGATTTGACACTTATCTGATGAACTTGCAAATGGTCTTCAATCCTTCTATAGAATGACGTGTCTGAATTTATAAATGTTTCTTTCCCAGACGATGGCAGATTTTCAGAAGAAGAGTTCTTGGGCGATGCCTCTGTCTTTAGAACGGGTAAGCTTATAGATGCACTAATTACAAATCGCTAACTAAGCGCTTTGAACAGTTGCCATCTTCTCTGTTCACAGCGGTTGAAATATCTGTTCAAATGTTAAAGTCTGTCCGGACTGTAATAACTGTGGACATTCTCCGTGAAACATTTCATAACATGCGTAGTTCTCTGCTTGTACATGTGTACAATCATTGAAGCCAGAGACCATAGGATTGAATTGTACGTATAACGAGGATTTTTACAAATATATCGACACCAAAGTCAACTGTTAAATAAGTCCTTGCCAATTATTATTATTCAAATTTATTTTCAGCCGATCCATTTGCAAACGTGGAGGATGGCGAGAATGTTCAAATTCCTTACGCACTCGCGAACAAGATAGATGGGTTGAACTCTAGAATTCCCCTTGTACCTGCGAGCCAAATCAATGGCCTACCAAGGAAGGATCCATCTTATGTACTTGGAAAACTACATACGCTCTCTACAGATTAAAGGTCAACTGCGATGCTTTCAATTTTCACAAAAATTGTCGTCAAGAGGATTCTCTTGCTGCTATACAACATTGTGGGATATTTCTTTGTAGAAAAAAATAATGAAGTACTTTTAATATACATGTAAATGTTTACTATTGTCCACTGTAACGTTGTATGGAAATGGTCAACGTTTATCTCTCTTTGTTATTTAGAACGTCGCAACATCATTGGTGGTGCTCGTCATTCCTACTTACAAAAATGTACCAGCTTAACGTTTGGGTAAACGAGTTAGTGACTGCTTGAGGTTTAACGTAGTATGGTCGGGTAAATGAAATGGCAGGTCCAATTTGACGTCTTCACTTTCCACAATCAAACGGAGACATGCCATGGCGTTTTGATCAAATTATTATGGACTGTAGACATTTGTGCGGTTTATTTCAGGTTAGGCATAAGTTACAAATTGTATACAAAATAAGAGGAAAGTGTAACACAATCATCACCGCGTATTAACTTTTATGTCTAACTTAAGAGTGGGAGAGGCACTACATACAGACAAAAAATGGACATAACGGACTCGTGTCGTGTTCCAAAGACGCGAGTCCGTTATTTATAGCTTGTTCATAGTTTGGAAAATTGCAAAGTCCAAAGTTAATAACAGGTGGTTTTTCTTGTTAAATTCAGAAAAATATCTCCACCCGAATCTGGTAAATCCCTGGAGAACCTTGCCTTAATGACACCAAGCTAAATAAGACACATCATTCAACGATGCACAGCGATATAATATTTTTTGTATTCCTTTAATTTTACGTCGAAGTGTTCCACTTGTTCTGTGTATCATATATAAATCTTAATATGGTTGATCTTAACGTAAAACATATATTTACCATGCCTTTTCATAGGCGTCCGAAGCTGCCGTGACCTGGGAGGTTGGGGGACGGGATGCGGATCGATTATCACAGCAAACTTTAGGCGAGGGTCCAGGAGTCGCCTAAGCCCTGAAGCCCCGTGCTCCCAGGTTCCAGGAGACGCATTCTGATCATCATTAAACCACTAAAGTAAAGAGCTGTTTGAATAATTAGAGTTGAGCTATTCTTAGCTGGTTCCTTTACGATATCCTGTTCACAGTTTTGACTGTCAAGTGTCGGGCTACATTAGGAGATATAAATTCTGAAATGTTGATTCTTATCACTGGTGATTGTACGGTATATATTAAATAAATGTGAGAATATCTCTTTGTGTTAAGCTCTGTCATTAGAGTATCATTAGAAACAAGGTAGACGAAATGTGCAGGGGAGAAGAAATATTCTTATACTTTAATCACATAAATGGGCTCTGAATGCAGAGAAAAATGCCATGGTAATTTAAATGCATACACATCATCACAATTTTAAGGCTACTGGATGCTAAGATGTTTTGGGTTTCACAATTTTTCAGTTGTATGACGACGAAAAGTTATTTGTATGTGTGTATATATACTGCACCGCTCTTTTGTTAGGTTCTGTCTCAACGAGAGGAATTGCTGAAGACACTCAGTCCGTTATACTGATACCGGGGTGACCAGTTATTGTTATTTCACCATGCTGGTTTTTGGGTGTTAGGTCCGATCTAGCCCAGGTCTAAACCCGGAGTTTTTACATTTATTCTTGGCAGTATGAAAACAGCAATATGACTCACACATCTGGTGAACTTGTGACAATGTATTTGCTTTTATTTTGCTGTTGTTAGGTACATTTGTTTTCAACTTTAATAACCTTTCTATTCTGAAACAGATGAAAATAATTTAGAATCTTTTCACTGGGAAAGCTCCAACAAACTGCTCAATCAAAATGAATCCTTCACTGTAATTTGTAACACACCAAATGCAGACAGGACGAAGCATTACATCATGTATACTTATCTCTTACATGACACATAGGTTTAAAACAATCAGCACACAGAATTCCCCAGATTTTTACAGAGCCTCAAGATTAATTTTTCTTTTAACAGCAAATTGGTGAGTTGATACGCCCCCACGTTTCAAGGCATTTGGTGATAGTTCGATGTTAATACTACTATATTCTCAAGACGAAATGCACAGCCAGTGCTTCTCATTTATTAATATTTGGGGTAGGAAAATTAAAATTAAAAAATGGCTAGCTTTCAGTATCCTGAACCTTTCATTCACATACTTTTGTTACAAACGTGTAGAAAAAATAAAATCACACACTTACATGATCCAAAAGAAAATATTATGAAGGTTACTGTTAAAATGTAATACCATTTTACCGCTCGCGTACGGATCGCTGTAGCAGAGGCAAGTAGCCGCAATATAGTGTACATATGGTATAGAGTACGGCTATCTTTTAATTTGTCGTAGCTTTTCTGCATATAGACAAATCACTTTTGTATGTATGTCTTATCCTAGAAAACCACAGACTTATACAACAGGCCGAGATTATGAAGTCATATAATGAATATCATAATTAGCTTTGCGTCAGAGACATATACGGTTGTGCTGGGGCATACTTCATCCCTTTTTTGTCACTGCCCAAAGCATTTCGCAATATTCGCCTTGACTTGAAAAATTTCCCCAGCGGCAAACCTGGGGGGGGGACGAAAAGACATCTCCCCGAGGGCAGGAAGCTGAAGGCTGCCCCCTATGCCCCCTCTGCCCCCTCTGCCCACTTTGTCCCCCCCCCCTTCATCCGTCCCTCTGTCCCACCTCCTCTTTAACTTTAATCTTTCTAGTTCATGAATACTTGAGATAATATGGATATCCATTCAGGTTATGTTTAACGAAAATGCTATCTTTACTGCAAGAGGTAGCAACAAATCGGCACACTTTGAAGAAGATACTGTAAATTATAAACAATTAACACATGCCTTTTATCAGCTAAGACAATTAAACATCAGAACCCACAACATGCATCGTAATGCTTCCATTTCTATTATGAGATGGGATCAACTTGTGAAACATTGTTTTACTTCTTTCTCCCGCACCAACAAACTTAATAGAGGTCAGTCATTTCTATAGCTTGCAGGTATTTTCGCGTGTAATATTTACAAGTAATGATGTTACCGGAAATAAACCAGGATGAACTTTAACCACACGCTTTCAACTGCGACTAATGAACTTCACTTCATATTATATAAAATGCAACTGTGACAGAAATTTGCTTTTACTAAACTTTACCACTGAAAGAGAAAAAAATAACATTTCCTGTAACATCTGGATATTAATGTTAAATTATATAAGGGAAATCAAAGCTGTTTAAGGCAAATCCAAACATTGTGGAATGTACTAAAATGTAGTCAGCTCTCAGAAGTACGTTCGTACAAAGAATAGCCACAACCTGGTCATGTTTGAATATCGTCAGTCGACACGTGACCTCTTGGATTATTTCCGGTATGCCGCTCACGGATATACATTTGCATTCCATTGTGACTGTTGTGGTTAAACCCTTGTAGAAATACTGGAGTTAGTGTGGTAAAAACACGGACTTTTCTAACAGTGTGTGTACACAACTTGTGTATTGGTGGTACACACTGATGTGTACATCTCGTATACAAAATATGTAGGCTACTTCTAGTACACAAAAGTGTACCTATTCAATGTTGTTACAGCTGTGTCTATTTGTGGTACACAGGCGTTTTTATAGCATATAAATACAGGATGGAAATCGCTTGTCACGTTAGTGACACTATAAATTAAGCGCGAACGATTTCTCGCCGAAACTGTCGATTCGCTTCTTTATTTTGTATTTGTTTAATAGCCGTTTAACGCCATTTTCAAAACCTTATTACTTACACAATAACAAGGTAAGCTTGATAAGAAACCTTAAGTGCCCGGGGTAAAACCACAGACCTGTGGAAAGTTGCTGACGAACTTTCCCACATATCACGGCCTCTCGGATATGCCCACCATATTGTTAGAAGACAAGTGGTCTCCACCGAAAGTTAGAATGCGGAAATGGGCACGCAAGTATAGTCAGCCACTTACTGTCACCAATAATCCACCAAGTGTGAGAGGCGGCGAATCTATACAGCTTCCCTGTCCATCGCCGGGGTAAACTCGCAATATAGCCGACGGCAATCGTAACAGTGTTACGTACGGAACAGACGATATATGATTTGATCAGCATGCCACCCGTTTTCCTATCTATAAATTTTCCTTTAATCATGATGTATACATGAGCAATGTGTTGAACTTAAAGAGATTTGTGTATTTTTCGAGTATATCCGCACATTTAGCTGAAATTATCCAAGCGATGCTTTATGCTAGCCATGACCTGGCTGTGTACGGGCCGAGAATCCAGGGCCTACTATCTTCGTTTAACATAAAAAAATAACATAATATACTACGAGTCTTCGTAAATTTCCTCTGAACAAAATGAAAAATTACCCCTGCCTTCGCATGTAGTTCCTATACATGTATACTCTTTAGGGATGACTTAAAAAATTAAATAATGCCACTGTAAAGGAAGTAAAACTATCAGTATTTATTATAGAGTGAAAAACATTTAGTTCTTTAGATTCTTCCCAGCATTACTTTGGGAAGAAACCGGGTAAGAAACGCGGAGGAAACCCACGACCATCCGAAGGTTGCTACCGGATCTTCCCATGTTGCTTGAAGTCACGGCGACCTCATTATTGACAGGCACCTGGCTCATTACGCTGCACGCTATCCCCCTCGGCCACAGAGATACTCGAGTGGAATAAAAAAGAACTAAAAACTAGCACATTTGTACATCTGTGAAGGTTGCGGTGAAGCCGTAGGCCTAACCGTGGGGCCGCGTATCCATCCTGTATTTATCGTGTATCACGTGACTTCTCCAGTCATTTCAGGTAAATAGCACAAGGAAATATTCCTCATTCAGTATGTCCTTTAGCATTTTAGGTCATAAGAAATGGTTGAGTTAACATCATCAAAGAATTCAAATGTTTGGAGCACTTCATATGTGATAAATGACCCATTTTTTTTAATCACGTCATAGAAAATTTTTCCCGGAAATAAAACAAAGATATAAAACGATGCCTGGGACGCGTGATTCTTCGCTACTCTCAGAGCAGATAGCAGCGGCCGCAGTTGAGTTCCATCCAGAAGGAATCCAGCTAACCCGTAAAGGTATGGTTTGTTTGTTTGGGGATAACACAAATGTTTTTACAGCACTGAGCATGTTTTACGTTGATTTGAATATTGCTGAAAGTCAACAGAAATTCTGCCTGCCTTTCTTTCACTCTGCCCTTCCAGTGATGTATTAGCTCTGGTACTCCTTGTCTCATTTGGTGTCTGCCTTGTACCAGCTACCGTTTATCACCATGGTATAATTAGCGCGTTTTTTCTTTTTGGGTTGTACCATCTGATGTTTTACTATTTTAATTCTGCCTGTTTTGTACCATGTATTGTTTGCCATCAACATGCACATCATCACAATTTTTTTGTTCAAGTAGGTGCTTGCTGTTCTCACACACGTAATGGGTTTATTCCTTGTCTCATTTCACTCATGCAGCATTCACCATCCTGACCCATTTTGTGTTTTCATTCCCCGCCTTTTTCCACTCAGTATTTACCATAGTGGCAAATTTCGTGTGTTTATTCCCCTCCCCCAGTACTCATCTACCCGATGTGTTTTGTGTCCTGGCCGCTCGTGTCGCCACTTGTCACCCCAGCGTATTTGCTGAGTCCCAGGTCTCCATGTTCTTGTAACTATTTGTCACCCTAACTATTTGTTCCTTTTTTTTCCTGCCATTCTCACGTCACTGTTTGCTACCATGGGGTCCCTTCTGATCCTGTCACTATTTCCCACCCTGATATATTTGGTGTGTTTCAGATGAATGCAAAGACCTTACTGATTGTGTTCCTGATCAGTATGTTAGTGGTAGAAGAGGTTTATCCCTGGCGTATACGTAGAGCTATAAGAAGGATAGCCCGTAAAATATGCAAAAGCGTTTGCAAGAGAGGATGCAAATGGGTTTATAGGAAGAAAGGCAGGAAATGGGTCTGCAAATTTGCCTGTCGAAAAGTATGCGGCAGGAAAAGGAGAGAGGTAAGATTAATACGTTAATAGGCAAGTTAATAGGCAAGTAAAGAAAGCTAAACGAAGTACATAACAGATACAAAAACACCAATCAGTCTTAGAAAACCAATCAATTTAGTTCTATCAGTTTTTCTTTCAAATAAGTAAAATGCCCTTCAAATTTTTAAACAAGAAAAGGACGTGGAAAGTTTTCATTGATTTCTTACCTGCCATACACTTATGCTAAGCACGTCAGCACTATGTTGATAGGAAAGCCTGGGGAAAACCTACCGAAGCTAGCTACCAGTCGTACCTTCCCACGTACCACTAATATCTCGTGTTTTGTTCACCATCTACAGGCTGTCGAAGACTTGGGACACATAACAGCTTTGCCGACTAACTTTGATTTCTACGATCTCGACGACGATAACTTCATCGAGATAGACGAGTTCGCCAGCACCTTGGGTCAGGAAGTAAATGAACCCGATCTGGTCCGTGGGTTTAACGACACCGACGTGGATAGTAGGTTCTGTTTATATGCTGTACTTATGTGACCAGACGACATGTGTCGTTCATCAGTCTGCAAAGCATTCATCCGTATTTGTAACAGCACGCCAGAAGGTTTCCAGTGGGATATCTTTGTTTTGCACGTACTACAAAATGTTAAAAGCATTACACGTATTAAATATTAAGTTAATAGGCTGCGTCGGTGGTATAGTGGTTATAGCGTCCGCCTCGAGCTCGGGATATCTAAGTTCAAACCCGGGTCGGGTCATACCAAAGACTTTAAAAATGGTAGTTGTTGCTGTCTCAGCATTGAGAGATTAGAGCAAGGAAACAGGATTGATCGACCCGGTGTCAGTATAATTACATGACTCGGTGGGATTTCATGTCTGGTGTCTCCGACATGATATTCCAATGACGGCAGCACTTCGGGACTTGGACTCGTGGCTCCACAAGAAGACACACGATATACACACATCAGACTGACTCGTCATATGAGTGAATCAATGTTAAGTACGACGTTCAATCTCAAGCAATCACTCACTTTTAGATCAACATAATAATAATATAATTAGGACAGGATTTTGTCTTTCGGATTTGTATGAGCGTCTGAGAGCTGTTTTTGACCTGTCTGAATTTATACATCTTTCTTCAACAGATGACGGCAAGTTGTCACATGAAGAGTTTATGAGTGAAACGTGCGTCTTCCTTTTGGGTAAGTGTAGAATTCTTGTTTCATATCACATGCCTCTTACTTTTCATGTCCCTTGATTCTCTTGCTTTCGCGTCTTTTTGGTAGTTTACTTTGTATATTACCACAACTCGTGTGAGAAATGTAAAAGTCTGACCCGCTACCTGATGACCATTATTCATATCTTTACTATAGTTTTGATTATTCGCAGTTAATTTATTACTGCCATTGGGAAGCATCTGTGTCACTAAAAGTGAAGTCCGAATTATTATTATCTTCAGCGGACCCGTTCGCCAACGCGGAGGAGGATGCCAATGTTCCCGTCCAGTAATCCTCGAGGTCACCACAAGTGTTAGTCCTCACACTCTTAAAGTCTCAAAGTTTAAAGTCTTATAGTTAAATAAATTCAAATCTTGCAAAAGCAAAATATTTATATGTTTGTACCATGACTGAGATGTCATATTTTCAAGTTGTATTCGAAATGTGTAAAAATGGAATAAAACTGATGTCATCTTAAAACAGCCTTCTCTGTGGTTTATTTTTCGTGGACTGTATTAATATGAAATCTTTCGTATTTGATATTCATTTGTGTTTTACGCCGAAACCCACAACCATCCGCAGGTTGCTGGCAGACCTTCCCACGTACGGCCGGAGAGGAAGCCAACATGAGCTGGACATGAACTCACAGCGACCACATTGGTAGGAGGCTTCTAGGTCTTTACGCTACGCTAGAGCGCTAACCAGTTGAGCCACGGAGGCGCTGAAACCTTTTAAAAACTGTGGGTTTGATTTAAAAGATTTATTTTCAGATTGTTGTAATGGAGAAAAATACAGGAAATCAAGATACTGATAAATCATTAAATAATTAGCAAACCAGTAATAAGCCCACCCATGGTAAAACACACGGTATTCACTTACCATTTCTAAAATCTCTAAAAGGCATGTAAATCATCCATCGAGTAACTAAAACTGACCTAATTTGTTAAAGATTCGTTAAATTAGGTGAGTCAGGCATCTAATACACCCCAGAACACGTCACTCTGACCAATGTGTGGCATGTTACATGACTTCGCAGGACACAGTTGGCCTATCACCAGTACGATGTATGTTATAGTGCATAGGAAGACTCACCAGGAGCATGCCAAAGGTCAGCGGTTTACACCCCGGGTACTACAGACTCATTTTCTAATAAAATTCCTGTTCTTTATAGCAAGGCCGACACACCGTGTACCGTTTTCTGCCTTGATCAATCAACTAGGCGAATCTGTTCCAGTCCGAAGTTGAAAAGCCGTCATCGTTATCCAATCGGATACTTGCCTGCTCGGGTTGGCACAGAATTTATTCACGCAGTAAATTTTATACGTACTGAAAAGCTCTGAAACACGTGGTGGGCGAACATTACGTGTTGACCGAGCCATGAAGGTAGAATAGACCACGCTATGTCCGGCTCGTGTAATGTTTTGCAGCACGGTATCTTACATAGAACATTAAAATCTGCGTGTCCACGGAAGGTTTAATTCCGAGTACAAAGGCTGAGTAAATCTGGTCATCTCACTCTGGTCGTACGTTTTCGGTCACAGGGTGACTTGAATGATCAAGAGATTTCATCCTATTCCGTCTCCATGATTGAACTTTCCAAGAAGTATTTTGACATCACGTCTTAATATCTTAACATCAGGCCAGCAGCTGTTTGTTTATGCCGGTTCTATCTCCATCTTGACGGGTGTGAAAAGTTGTTTTGTTTTTGATTTTACCTGCCATCTGTCGTGTGCGCCGACACATGTTGTTCCGTCTTTGCTGTCAATCGGTTAGGGGAACTGCTATTTGATTGTGTAATACATTTATATTAATACTCATCAGGTACTGAGTCGGGTGCATCGGTTATGTCTGCCTGTCGTATCAAGGCAGGAAGCGTAGCTATAGGCGAAGTGTCTGGCTTGTTAAAATGAAGATGATAAAACTGGTCAGGTTGTGCAAGTGAAAAATTACTCACTGTGTATGGCTACGGAGTTAAATAACGACCGTATCAAAACCAAAGGCAAATCAGCCAGAGCTGGAACAGACAGAGCAACGAAACTGTTCTGCTGTCAAGTTATCGTGCAGCTGGATGGCATAGTGACATATTATAGTACAAATCTCATGATTATAACTATACATCACTACTGATATGCTACAACGTAAAGCTCTGGATCTTAACTATGGATCACCACTGATATGGTAGTTCGATTCTAGTTCTCCCTACTTCATACGCGACCCTAAATCGGAAGGTTTGGCAAAGACCTGACAGAAAGCGATGGTTTGCCAAATATCTGCCAGAAAGCGATGGTTTGCCAAATACCTGCCAGAAAGCGGTGCTTTGCAGCGGGAAACCCGGCTTTCTCCATCCATGAACCTGAGCGACGCCATACATAAGTGAACAATTCTTAAGAACGGCGGTAAGCACCAATCATGTGAACAAATAATATTTCTGCATCTGTCAATGAAGAAGTCTTCTTATTTATCGACTGAGCGACACAAACCGATACTTCGTTTAATGGCACCAGTAAATTCGGACAAATCGTGGTTTATTGTATCAGGGTGAAGTCAAGTGTTCAAGCCTTTTGGCGTTATCCCTGAGCTGGTTGTTACATAAATCATACAAGCATAAAGGCTACGTGTACTTTGCTTTGCTCTGCTAATTCTCTTGCATGTACAATGACGATCTTTCTTCTGATCTGGGGAAATAAACAAATGAACCTCTGATGTCGTATTTCCCAGAACTGTCAGCCATTTCCCGAACCTCTGATGTCTTATCTCCTAGATCTCTGGTCTGCCATCCACTGGATTGATGTCTTATCTTTTTGACCTCTTGTCTGCCATTTCCAGAACCGCTGACGTCTTATCTCCTGACTTTTTATCTGTGATCTCTAAGACATCTGATCTGTGATCCCCTGAACCTCTGATCTGTGATCTCCTGAAGCCCTGATCCGTGTTCTCCTGAACCTATGATGTGTGGTCCCCTTGACCTTTCATCTCTGATCTCATAGAGGTCTGCTCTATGATCATCTGGACTTCTAATCCCCGATGCGTTGGTTATGTGATTTTTTAACTGCTGGACATCTCTGGCCTCTAACCCGCTTGACATCCCTGGCCTCGAACCTGCCAGACATACTTGAGGTTCAAGTTGGAACTATTTTGGCGGTTAAATGCATAAAACTCCACCTGTGGCAAACTGAAAAGAGGCAGCATTTAACCGGTAATGTGTGACCATTTTCCCATGTCGCCGTTCCTCTGGTTTCACTCTCTGTTGAGTCCTTTCTTATATTGTATTCCTGCGTAAACCGGGATTCCGCTGGTGGACTAAGTACTGCATAAGGCCTGGTCCCTTTTGCACTGTTTCCATGTGTGTGTTTAAATGTGATGACACCACAGAATTTGATGTAATTCTTGAATATTGACAAATCCGCTGCAATTGAGATTATTAATGTTTAAGTCATGGTGCTAGGGAACGTGTACCTTCCTACCATGTGGTCATTTTCATAAACAGTAAGAAGAAAACCCTAACTAACTTACACTGACAAGAGGGCCGTATTTCACCGAGTAAGCCAGACCATTTGCCAACTGTTCCCCCGTGGTCCCCACTTCAACTTTACTCTGTGCCGTAGTATTTTTTTTTGTTGTATGCATGCATAAAAACAGGATTCTGCTGATGGATTTATGGCCCCAGAAACATGGTCCATTTCATAGTTTTGAGAGCATTTTGAATAATTCTAGGCCACTAACATCTCATAAATTCAAATTAACACCCGTGCATATATATATATATATATTTTACCACACTCTGTTTAAGCCACGTCGGTATTGATCTCGTAAGCTATTGAAGTATTTACGTGAATAGTTGGCTCTTTATGCTATAGTTCATTATAAGATTTGTACAAATGTTTGGATATAGGTAGTGGGGAAATTTAATGCAGATTTATTCACAGTTCGGCTACTTCGCGTCAGTCAACGGATTACTGTTAGAAGTATACATTGTTCACCCCAGTTTTCTTTGTTTGCATATGTGTGTTATGAAAGCGAAGAGACAATCTTAATTCTTTCATACTTTATATCATGCTATCTTTACAAGACGGGAGGAATTTTACATACCGGTATGCACTGTACACCATATATGGAAAGTGCCTATGGCACTTTCGGTTTGTACTCCGAAATGGTTGTCACGTGTTGTTGAAATCTAAACCTCGACTAGACGAATTAAGCGAGAAGGTAATTTAGTCCGACACGGACACACCACACGTAAATCTGACCGTCCTTGTCAGAGTGAAAGTCTGGAGTTTAATGCCAATCATGGAATAATATGAATGCCAATAATGGAATCTATATCATAATCAACAATATTATGGGTAGAATACACAGGACAGAAAGTACAGAATTCATCTGGTATCAGACCGCAGTTTTTCCTCATCTAATTACCTCACCTGATATCTCATCTTATGACCTCATCTGAGATTTCATCTAGTGACCTCTCCTGAGATCCTCCAGACTGCTCGTTTGTTCTTTTTGTTCCGCGCAAATTGAGTGTTTATTTCTTTAAATGGAGCTTACGCCATTTTAAACATTATTTCGGCCAAATCACGACGGTGTGTCCTTGTAGCAGATCAGACCCAATACCGACATATTTATAGCGCTGCCTCAGTGAAACACCATCCCGAACACACCGAACACGACACCCCATCCAGTCACATTATACTGACACCAGACAGACGTGATCTTCTGATGCTGAGCGCCAAGCCAGCTAGTATACCAAGATTACCGCTCTTAAACTCTCAGGTATAACGCGATTCGGAATTGAACTATGGATGTCCAATTTGCTAAGTAGCCCTGCTGTTCACGGCGCTACCGCAACCGGAGGAGCAAACTCAAAACTTAAACATCTGCGAATTGATCAGTAGCATAAGCCCTTTTTAATTTACTATTATATGTATAAAAAAAATCCACACACACACCAAAGACTATTTTAAGGTGACATCAGTTTTATTTCATTTATACACGTATTGATGTCGATTGTTGATAGAACACTAGAACAATTGTTTAGATGCTTTGCTTTTGAAAGATTTTAATGAAATGATGAGAGTTTCACGATGTGTGTTCGATGACTGATCCATCTGATAACTACGAGGGATACTGCCCGGGGATATTGGCGTCTTCCTCCTCGTTGGCGAACGGATCGGCTGAAGATCGTAATAATATTAATAATAATGATAATGATGATGATGATGACGATGATGAAAATTATTTACTGTAAATAGTTAATGATAATAACATGTTCAAGATTTTGGCCCTAGCCCGCATCATAATGAAGACAAAGTCATAAGGTAACAGTTCGCTTATATAGTGTTAATACAGATAATTATATTATCAAAGTAAGTCAACTCACGTTAAGAGACGAAAACAAACAATACCAGAGAAATCAGAGGTAAATCGTAATAGACAAGCATTTGCAAAGCACGAAATATAAGCTTACCCACAAAGAAGACCGACGTTTCACCGAAGAACTCTTCGTATGTCAACCTGCCATCATCTGTTCAATAAACAAATGTAAAATGAGCCAGATCATACCAATTATTCATGCCATGACGCTTAGTTTACTTTGCTCTGTAACATATACTTACTAACTGGAATGAGTACAAATTCCTTCATTTCAGATTTACTTAATAATTAATGCTTTCTAAAAAACGAAAGAAGAGGATTTGCATTATGTTAGACCAACACTATTTCTAAGACTTTACAAAATACTGGCAAAATTTTATAATTCAACCCTACCTTATGTCAAATGAAAAGCCTAAACGTTGTGTGGAGCTTTGTAAATGTTCAAAAAATGTTGTAATTTAACGTCACGTTACAACTTGCAAACAATTATTACGCCGCGTAACACTTTGTCAACAAAATTCTGATACTCCTACGTTGCATGAATTTCACACTTGCTAAAGAGAATGTTGACAATTTAACAATTGCGTTTTAAGAGAGCCATTAATACTTTTAATACTTTAGGTTATGCCATAGGTAAAACAAAGATATCCCACTGCACATTTCCTGGCGTATCTTTACAAATGCGGATAAAAGCTTTGTAGATTCATAAACAACATATGTCGTCTAGTTTACATACGAACAGCATCAAACGACACTTACTGTCGATGTCGGTGTCGTTAAACCCGCGGACCAGATCGGGTTCATTTACTTCCTGACCCAAGGTGCTGGCGAACTCGTCTATCTCGATGAAGTTGTCGTCGTTGAGGTCATAGAAGTCAAAGTTAGCCGGCAACGCTGTTATGTGTCCTAACTCTTCGACAGCCTGTAGGATGCGAACAAGAGACAAACGACATATCACTGAACAATTTAACTTAAGGCGACGTTAGTTATCCCTGTGTCCTCCAGTACTTTGGATGGACCATAATCATACTTTCACTGGTTACCAGTATCTCTAAGAACAAAACATAGCCATGTATGTACACCTTAAGTGTAAATTTTATCTCTTTTCGGCGCTTCTTCTCGTTTTCAGAGAAAACTAAGAATGTAGTTCATTATGTTGATCATTCTGGCTGTCTGTCCGTCTGTCGGTGGGACATCTTATTATGTAATTTGGGCCTCCTATCCTTTAACATGGGCCCTGCGTTTAACGAGGAGGCTGAATACAAGACAACGTGAAATTCCATACTAGGGTCTTGGAGATTTTGGACAAACCTAAACCCTATATCTAACACACCTCTGTAGCACGTCACAATGTTTCACCCAGAAAGCAAGGGGAAATAATGACGTTACGAAACCTCTGCGATATGAGTTACTTGACAACATGCCAAGAAACTGGATCGTTTTAATTCCGATAGCTTTAATTCCTTGGGAAAAATAATCAAATGTTCAACAAATTACAATTTGTCTGAACAAATTCAAGTGTTTTAGGATAAAACAAAATGGGGGGATAGGGGTAGAATGCCTTTGATATATTTGTAAACATGGAAGTGCCAAAGGATTAAAATGTAAACACGTCCCTTTTTCGACACATATCTCAGGCATCTTAATGCGAAAAATGAAACCTTTCATTCTTAAATATGCCCAAAAGTCCGTAAATACTTATAGGGTGATACACTTCCTTCAAATTTAACGTACAAAGAGTACAGATGCAGCAGTTTTCATGTCGATGCCGTACCTGTCTCTTCTTCTTGCCGCATATTTTCTTACATCCAAACTTGCAGACCCATTTCCGGCCTGGTCCCTTGTATACCCATTTGCACCCTCTCTTGCATACACTTCTGCAGATTTTCCGGAATAATCTACGTATACGCCAAGAATGAACCTCTTCTGCCACTAAGAGAGTGATGAGGAAGACAACTAGTAACGTCTTGGCCTTCATCTGAAACACAAGCATCGAATAAAGTGACAGGACCAAGTGGCCAAAAACACATCCTGTTACGTCCAGTGACAGCGGTAAGGCTGCGAAAACGCATCAAATACAACACCGTGGTAAACAGTGACCGCAAAAAATGTTGGCGCAGCACATTAAATACATCAGGGCGACAAACAGGGACAGGAGGAATGCGGCCAAAAACACGCCAAATACATCATGGTGACAAACAGTCACAGCAGAAAGGCTGGTAAACACACCAAATACATCAAGGTGACGAATAGTGACAGGAACAACGGCGATCAAAAACACCCTAAATACATCAAAATGAAAAACGCTGGACGGAAGAAATAAACCAAAACTATCAGAGTTGGATATATTAGGCAAGGTGCTAGATAAATACACGAAAAGCATCAGTCACATAAGAAATATTAGCAAGGTGATCACTAAATACTCGAAATACATCACAGTAGGAAATATTAGGCAAGGTGAATAAAAAATGCACAAAATATTTACATCAGGGATGGAAATAATAGGCAAGGTGTTTCATAAATACTCCAAATACATCTGAGTGGGAAATATTAGCCAAAGTGCTTGATAAATACACCAACTACATCTAAGTAGGAAATATCGGGCAAGGTGACCAATAAATACACCAAATACGACGGGGTGGGAAATATTAGGCAAGGTGCTCAATATATCAGGGTGGAAATTGCCAAAAGAAGAAAAGTACTGAAAAAATACACCAAATATACTTGTTTGGGAAATGCTAATTGGGCAAGGCACTCAAAAACTACATCAGATTCATCAGAATAGTAATATTAATTGGAAGAAGGCACAATGTCTACTGACCATGTCACGATGAACTATGTGTACTACTCAACAGGATTTTTACACCCTAATACACCAAGTTTACCTTTACGTGTTACAGGAATTCCGTCAGGGTGTGTCGTGTCTCCGTGAGAGTGAAATTCGGTTGAAATCCTCTGAGAGAGTAGTGAAAAGTTTTGGTTCCAGACATCCTTTTATACCCTCGTTTTTTCCGGGACACATGTATTTTTACATTCAGGAAATACTGAGTGATATTGCCAAAAGCGTCATTTGACTTCTTTGATGGAGGTAGCCAACCAATAACATCATGTTCTTTTCAGTATAAACGAAAATTAGTGTAACAGGGGAAATTAAATGACGAGTATTTCCTCGTGCTGTTTATTTGAAATGACCAGAGAAGTCACTTGGTGGCCGGTCACGCATGATAAGACGCGCCCTGCACCGTTGTGTCCCAACCAAACCGTTTACGTCGTTTAAACTTATACAATTAATTATCGGAAATTTCAAAAAATGTTTTATTCTACTTTTAAAGATTGAAGTTTTTGATTTATGTTTTCTCTCTTTTAATTTTATTTCACTGATATTCAATTCGGTAAATCGTCGTAGAACCACCTACTATGTGTCACTTGTTTAATGACCTGACAAGGACCGAAAGAGCGCATGTCAACTAGGCCATTTAAATTGGGATGATCTCAGCTAATCAAAACAGCACACAGGGAAATACTCGTAACTGTCACCTAAAACTATTTATCACGTATAAAATGAAAGTTTTATGTTTTACAGTTTATAGACCTAAAATAGGAAATGAAAAACATCCCAATCAATGCTTGCATGTATATGGAGGCTACTACAAGACGATATTTTCCGTGGGAAATTTGTAGCGCGCATTTTCTAAATCGCAATGTCGCTTGTAACACATATCTGTGTGTCGCCTCTATAAATGACAGTCCATTCTAGCTTATAAAGACTTGCACAGTACTCTGAAAATGTTACAACATTCTATTTCTAACACTGCTATGGCATATTTGTTTATTTGTCATCTAACTGTTGTCTAACGTTTTACGCGAGAGAATTTTTCATAAGTTGGCCCATGACGGTGGTCTGTTTCATGGATTGAAAAAATCACTGGGTGCTCAGGATAAACAACAGACCTTTGGCAAGTTACTGACGAGTTTTTCTACATGAGACGCAAAGACATATATGCGCGGAGGACAAGCGCTTAGTATGGGAAACCCGAGTTAACCGAGGGTAGCACCACAAGAAACAAGGCTGGGTTCCGAATTCCTGCACGGGGTGTTTAAGTATGTGCAAATCAAGGTGAGAAAATGAGCGAAGATAACTTTATAAGGTAATGACTTTTCTGCCACATCTTTAGGTAGCAAGGCCATGCTGGTCGGGATCTGATATTATGGCTCATCAATGTTTTAATTCAGCAGTGTATTTATATTTGAAAATATCATCTTTAAAAGACACCAATTTACCGACACAACCACTTCACGCAAAAGAAAAGTTAACACAGTATCTGTATTTGTACTTTCCTGGCTTTCCATTATTATAATTAAGTGATATCCACTTGCTCAAAAGCCCTGTCAAATTTGTGTTAACCAGCACCGTAGTGATTACGTTACCATGGCAGCTACGTGCTCGTAACGTTAAGAGGGCTTCGTACAAGTGGGCCCCGGTGAGTTAGTTGCGGCCGAATGAACACACAAAAAGGCACTGTTTATTAAAGACACTCTACTACCCCTCGTCCTCAATCATGACAAATTTGCAATGTGTCGTAGGCGATTTTCTCCTGGAATGGATAGGCTGGATTTAAATGGAAATATACAGCGTTATATAGCTATTTACATAGCCATTCTTATATCCAGCTATGGTTTTATCAAGTTTGATTGCACTGTCCTGAACTAGCAAGCTTCCCGAGATAAGGAATTCAGTGTCATAAATTTGTGGTCATGCATTTCAAAACCGCGTTTCCGTGGTTTTCTTAAAAAAATCCATGGTCAGTGTGATATTCCCAGACAACCATAATTGTAGATAGAGTGCCATTTTCTATATAAATTTGAGATCGAGTGCCATCTTCTATATGTGACAATACATCACCGTAAGCCTAATAAGAAGGTGTTGTAAGTAAAATGATCTGTGATAACGAGAGATTTTTTTGTAATGTATGACATGCCAATAAGGATGGATGCTCGTAGATTCGCTGTCTAATTCTCGGACTGAATCAACACCTCGGTTGTGGTAGCTATACATATATATGATGTGATATTCACGTGTAAACGTAGTGATTACGTTACCATGGCAGCTACGTGCTCGTAACGTTAAGAGGGCTTCGTACAAGTGGGCCCCGGTGAGTTAGTTGCGGCCGAATGAACACACAAAAAGGCACTGTTTATTAAAGACACTCTACTACCCCTCGTCCTCAATCATGACAAATTTGCAATGTGTCGTAGGCGATTTTCTCCTGGAATGGATAGGCTGGATTTAAATGGAAATATACAGCGTTATATAGCTATTTACATAGCCATTCTTATATCCAGCTATGGTTTTATCAAGTTTGATTGCACTGTCCTGAACTAGCAAGCTTCCCGAGATAAGGAATTCAGTGTCATAAATTTGTGGTCATGCATTTCAAAACCGCGTTTCCGTGGTTTTCTTAAAAAAATCCATGGTCAGTGTGATATTCCCAGACAACCATAATTGTAGATAGAGTGCCATTTTCTATATAAATTTGAGATCGAGTGCCATCTTCTATATGTGACAATACATCACCGTAAGCCTAATAAGAAGGTGTTGTAAGTAAAATGATCTGTGATAACGAGAGATTTTTTTGTAATGTATGACATGCCAATAAGAATGGATGCTCGTAGATTCGCTGTCTAATTCTCGGACTGAATCAACACCTCGGTTGTGGTAGCTATACATATATATGATGTGATATTCACGTGTAAACACTGTATAGGTCAAAACTGACAAGCATGACACATTTTGCACCAACAAAAACACATAACTTATATATATCGTGTGTTCTTTAGTGGATAGGTCGATAGTGTTACAGCGGATTCTGTCTATTACTGCCACTTCCCGAGGTCTGTCCTATGCATTGTGTTCATGTTATTGTTTATTACATATCATGACAACACAAAAGTTTTAGTAATTCAAGACCAGTGACATGTAATAAATTGCAATTAACATAACTGCATATGTACTTATACTAATTTTACTTGCTTCTGCTTAAAAGAACATACCACATTTTCAGAAACTACGTGCCATCTGAAAGGTAATTTCGTGCTGTTTCCAAATTCGGTCTGCATTATTTTTCAGTATTTTTGTTGTTTTTTTTTTTACATTGACGAAAACGGAAAAAAAGATTCAGGTGCTACGGTGGACCTTCTGGACGATATTGAGGCACAGTGACGTCACAGATTCTTTTTTGCCGCCAATAATGCTGTAACAGTTAGGTTTTCACATTAAATACAGGTGCAGGTGTTGTACTACATATATTTTCACGAAAACGCAGACATTTAGCAATCAGACGATGCTTTGCAGCTGAAAAGAATGCGTGATGTCACTGTGCTTTAATATGGTCCAAAAAGTCCACCTCATACCACCTCAGTTTTTTGTTTCCGCTTTAATCATTGTAAAAAGTGACAAATAATAAGGAAGACCATATTTGGAATCAGCATGCAGTTGCCTTTCAGATGATGCCTTCTTGCTAAAAATGTGGTATGTTCTTTAAAGGCGCTCGGGAGGTGTGACCTTCTGTTTAAGCATTTACGTGAACAGTTTGAATTACTGTCGTCACTGCGCTGGTTTTACTATGTGGGGTGTACTCTTTTACACATTTGTGCAGGAGTGTTTTATCTTAACATTATTATTATCCCCCCCCGCTCCCCACTGCCACAATGCTAGATTTATCGTTAGTAAAGTTATGTATAATATTTCAGTATTAAGACAGTCCAATATTCCCATTCCTGTAGAAAGTCGCTTTCCAAAACGACAACGCGAACATACTGCTTTCATGGGTAACATAAACTTACACCGCCACCGTGGAATAATGGTTTGGACGTCCGTTTGCACGTTTTAAAGTGCGTTGTGGTCTTGTGGTCTCAAAACTTTGTAAATCTACGCGCTGTCTGCCTGGCTCCCGATGTACAGAAACTAGGAATAAGAAGCACTCAAATGGAAACACAATACATTAGAGGTCAAAGTAGGAGTAGATTTGCCTGCAAGTCTAGATTGATAAATACGAGTCAATGTCGTCAGTTATCTCATCGAGTGCATTTTCCTGCAAACCATCCAGTAATGGAGGAGGCAGCTTAGGAAATTTTGGATAAAACTGACTTTATCAAAATTAACCCGATGCAACTTCAAAACCGGAACAGTCCGATGTCTTTTATGTATTGTTAACTGGATAAGTACCAAAGCATCCCTGCATTATCATTATACTCGGTATAGCTTTCATTCTGCCCCTCACAATGGCTAGTCTCGTAGTTTATACGAGAAAAAACACGATGTGAGAAGTGGGTCATTCTGATTGTCCTTGTTGAGAAGTGAAAAAGAGATTTGTGGCCATTTTGAAGTATCAACGTTTGATCATGTGTGCTTACATTATACATCAGTGTGAAGGCAAATTATCAAGAAACACAGCCATGTCAGTGTTATGTGAGAAGGATCTGTGGTTTTGGAGATCTAGCCGATAGAGGAGAGGGAATACACCGGCAAACGGTCCTCCACGGAAAATGTAGTGTGCGGTCTGACGTCTGTACGCAATACCTGTCAGTATATTAAATACGCATACAAACGCCGATCGCGTAGGACTACATCTGGGCCAGTTTTGTTTTTCTGGTCTCGAGCCTGGTCAAATGGGAGCGCAGACAGTATGTTCGTTGTTTTAGAAAGGATCCGGTGAGAACACCTCTCAAACTCATCCATGATAGTGTTGGGCAAGACTTCATATCCTTGCAAGAGGTGAAAAGGCAATAGTTCACATAATTGAGGGTAAAGAGTAGCGGTGAGAGGTCTTCCAAGACTTCCACGTGAAGATGAAAAATCTTGTGTCTATGAGCACTGATGATGATGATGCTAATGAGGGTTTCGTATCTTATAGTTAGGTCGTAGTACTTCAAAGTAGGGCTCCTCTTATCTGCATGTTGATTCTCCAAGTCATTTTTCAGAATTCTGCCCTTCGCTGAGCATAAAGGTTTCCCCATTTATGCCAGGTCAACAGAATGACTTGGTCGGCAAGTCGTACATTTTTTTTTATCCAGTGGCCTCAAAAATTTACATTTGGCAACTATTCTTAACTTTATATGATTCCCAAAGATACAAATATGCTATATTTTGTCATTGATGTCGCCCATTTTGAATTTTGCTGTAATACATATTGTTTAAAAACTCTAGGGTTCCTAAGCTAACATTAATAAATATTGTCTTCAAAAGCTTAGTGCCAAATGTAGTGCTTTTATCCGCGTGTAAAGGTAATCTTGAAATATGGCACTAAGCTACTTGACTATTTCTCCATGTATTCAGAGAAATAACACCGCCATGGAGAGACTAAGAAAAGCACTTCCGACCTGTACCTCGAAACCATTGTCAGCGCTGCGGAAATTCAGTACAACTCCGACTAGATGAACAAAGAGATATAGCAGTTTATCCCGGACACTGATAATTAAGCCACACGTAATTCTGACCACCTTCGTGTGAGATAAAAGCCGGCCACACGGCACTTAACGACAATCAAATTAATCTGTAAATATATATTATTGGGAATCTATATATCGTAATCGCGAATATTTCAGGTACAGTATAGAGGGGAAGTATGTGGGCAGAGCACACAGGACAGAGCGTTTAGACTTCGCTTGGTCTGTGACTGCAGTCTTGTCGGTAAGACCGAATCTAGAATAGGTCGCCTCATTTTTTGGAGAATTCATCTGAGATCACATGTACTGACCTCACCTGAGATCTTCTAGAATGTTCATCTTTCGTTTATGTTCACAGCAAATCCAGTGTTTGTTTGTGGATTTACGTCATTTTCATCAGTATTTCAGTCATATCACAATAGTGTCCTTGTGTAGTGGGCAGGGAACAATGCCGACATATTTATAGCGCTGCCTCACTGAAACACCATCACGAACACACCGAACACGACACCCCACCCAGTCACATTATACGGACGTCAGGCCGACCTAATCTACTGATGCTGAGCGCAAAGCCAGCTAGTATGCCAAGATTACCGCCTTCAAACTCTCAGGTAAGACTTCTTTCGGGATAGAACTCTGTGCCTACCATTTACGAAGCAGACGTGTTTGTCCACGGCGAAACCGCAGACGCTTGAGCAAACTCAATATAATAGATAGCTTAAACTTCTACGAATTAGTCAACAGCTTAAGCCCATATTTATTTACAAATATATATATATATATATATAAAAACACACAAGCGAAAGACTATTTTAAAACTATATCAGTTTTATTTCATTTTTACACGTATTGAGTACATCATGATAAGTTAACACAATGTGAATTGATGATAGAATACTGGAACAAAAGTTTAGATGCTTTGCTTTTGAAAGATTTTAATGTGTTTAAATGATGAGAATTTCACCATGTAGGTGCGAAGGCTGATCCATCTGGTGACCACGAGATTTACTGACCAGGAACATTGGCGTGCTCCTCCACGCTGGCGAACGGATCGGCTCAAGACAGAAATAATATTTATAATGATCATTATCATGATAATGAAAATTGTTCACTGCGAACAGTTGATGATGATAACATGTTCAATATTTTGGCCTTAACTCGCATCATAGTGATTTATTTACTTTATTTATTTCTTTGGTGTTTTACGTCGTACTCAAAAATATTTCACTTATACGATGGCGGCCAGCATTATGATGGCAGGAAACTCGGGAGAACTATATATTATTAATACAGTTATTTGTATTATCATGCAAAACAAGTCAATTCACATTAAGATACGAATACAAACATTGCAAGAGAGATCAATCGTAACAGACAAGCATACACAAAGGACGAAATGTAAACTTACCCACAAAGAAGACCGACGCTTCACCAAAGAACTCTTCATATGTCAATTTACCGTCGTCTGTTAAAGGAACAAGTGTAAATTAGGCACATTATAACATATACCCCTGCTGTGACGCTTATTTTACGTTGCTCTGTAACAAATCCTTACTAGCTCGAATGAGTGCAAATTCCTTCACTTTCGATTTATTTATTAATTAATGCTCTCTTGAAAAAGAAAAGTGCTACATGTAACTTGTTAAATCCAACATTCCGGCAGTCATGCGGTAGGAGAATATGTATTATTTGCAACACTTTACAAAATACTTCGAAAAATTTGTAATTCAATCCGACATTATGTCAAATGAAAAGTTAACGTATTGTGTGAGGCATTATAAATGTTAAAGAAATCTTGTAATGTAACATCATTTTACAACTTGCAAACAATCATTACTGGGTAACATTTTAAAGTGATGGCACTCTTACATTTTACAGCAATTAACAGATTTAACACCTGTTAAAGAAAATGATTTAAGATTTAACATATGCGCTTTAAGAGAGCCATTAACATTTTTAATACTTTAGGTTATGATATATGTAAAACAAAGATATCCCACTGCAAACATCCTGGCGTATTATTAAGAATACGGATAAACGCTTTCCACACTGACAGATAACACATGTCATCTGGTTACACAAGAGCAGCATCAGACGACACTTACTGTTAATGTCGGTGTCGTTAAACCCGCGGACCAGGTCGAGTTCATCTACTTCCTGACCCAAGGTGCTGGCGAACTCGTCTATCTCGATGAAGTTGTCATCGTTGAGGTCATAGAAGTCAAAGTTAGCCGGCAATGCTGTTATGTGTCCTAACTCTTCGACAGCCTGTAGCATGTGAACAAAAAAACAAACGACACATCACTGAACAATTTAAGTTAAGGCGACGTTAGTTATCTCTATGTCCTCTTGTAATTTGGATGGACCATAATCTTACAGAATCTAACATGGATGGGATTGACACTCAGTTTAGGCCAAAATACACATGTGCCATTGTTTTTTGTCTTATAAAAACTGATTTCAAAATTTTTACCACAATAGTATAGAAAACTGGAAAATGCTCAGTTATTTGTAATATGCATAAGAAGCATTAGTTGAAAATGGGTAAAATATAGACTGTCAGGGTTGAATTTCACAGTAAATGTACGTAAAACAGCCCATTCCTATGCCTATAATGCTAAATGTGTTAACATTACCCTTTTTTTCAGGTAATGTGACATTACAGATTCATGGAGTTCTATTCTTGCGTGTCATTGACCCATACAAGGTAAACTAAATGCATGTGTTCTTGGTAGTTCTTGAATTTTCGTGTATTCTAAGAATTCTAATATCGTTGTATTATAATGAAATGTTGGGGGTTAAAGTGTTCTGTGGTTGAGAGTCTCAAGCCTTTGAAAAATGAGATTAAAGATTCAGAAGCAGCTCATGCTGGATTGGTTACAGCTATAAAGAAGGAGGTTTTTCTGGCAGCTGGCTGAAGACAACGGTTCTTTGGGCCAGTTTTCACCCACATTTCCGTTAAAACATTCTTGAGTGTGGCATTAAGTGCCAGTGAAATAAATCGCAAAATAAATGTTGATATAAACAAGAGCTACATGTAACCACATCTGGCTTTCTCCAACCATAACCCTGTCTGCTATGATATAAGTAGGAAAATTTCTTGATGACGACATTAACCACCAATAAGTTAGCATGTCCTGAGCATGTACACATAACCACGGAAAGCAAATGTGTTTCAACACTGAACATATATGTTGATGTTACAGGCCAGTTATGGTATAGAAGATGCAGAGTATGCCATAACCCAACTAGCTCAGACGACCATGAGGGCAGAGATTGGTAAAATAACCCTGGATACCGTGTTCAGAGAAAGAGAGCTGCTAAACGTAGCTATTGTGGGTCAGTGTAACGAGTATTAGCAGTAGAGTTAATGATTATTAGTAAATCAACTGTTTTATATTGAATTTACATGGTGGAAATTACCTGACAAAGGTCACTCGGTTTCCCATGGCATTTTGATTCCCTCCACCCATACAGCCGACTACCATCATAGAAATGAAGAATTTTGAAGCACTGTGCTGAACCGTATTCAGATAAATCCATGTCAATGTGTATAGGTAGTGGATACAGGAGGACTTAATACAGATTAGTTACACACCAATTTTTGTAATACTACTGGAGTATAGTGTCATTTTGGTTGATACCTGTACATTACACCTGGAAAAGTTCATCTGCCACTTGCCAAATGTTGACCTCAGGCACTGGTGCTTCCTCCACCCATAAAAGTGATCTAAGTGACAAATTCTTGAGATTGGCACTGAAGAGCTGTAAATAAACAGATAAATTTTCTCTACTTTTATTTTACTTAACTTTAATCGGCAAGTACATGTATTTTAACAGCTTTCTTTGTCTCATTCCAGATGCAATAAACGAGGCCTCAGAGGCTTGGGGAATAAATTGTATGAGATATGAAATTAGTAAGTCTTGTACACATGTAGATTTACATGTACTTTTATTGATGAGATATGATTTAAATTTCAGAGGTTAGTCCATTTGAAATGTATGATGTTAGTAACAAATTCGAAAATACTAAAGTTATATTTCAGTATTAAATATGATGATTTCAGGATAATTCTGAAATATGAAATAACTTATGTGGAAATTATAGTATTTCTTCAATACAACATTAATACATGTGTCTCTGCCTGTAAATAATGCCGTAACATGAATTTTCTGTACTGTTATCCCGGACACATCGTCATGACAACACTTTGTTAGTTACTTTAACATCTGACTGACAGCTGCTCATGCTTTTCCCTTTAGGGGATATCAAACTACCCAGTCGAGTTCAGGAAGCCATGCGGATGCAGGTAGAAGCAGAGAGAAAGAAGAGGGCAGTCATATTGGAATCTGAAGGTTTGGTGGAAAACTGATATAAATATGAAAAGCAAATATAAATTCAACATGAACATTATATATTGTACTTCATCAGATTGCCTGTCTATCCCTCGGTCCATCTTTTACATTTACGTTTCTGTACAATAACTGCTTAAAATATAATCCAGTTTTTGGATTAAATTTGCATACAGTGTCATTTTGTGGCCCTGTAGATCAAGATTATTAACCAGTTGAACCAAACGTACAGCCTTTTGCAAATTTAGTAAAAAACATTAATTCTACAAGTTTGCTTGTTTATTTCTTGGTCTGACTTTGTTGAATACTCTTGACACAGGTATACGAGAAGCAGAGATCAATGTAGCAGAGGGTAAAAAGAGGGCTCGGACATCACAGTCTGAGGCTTTCAAGTCGGAACAGATCAATCACGCTATTGGTATGTACATGTGTCCCTTGGGTTTGTATAGATCTGCACAGTCAGTTTTTCAGTTGTTTTCTTTCTTCAGCAGTCAGTCATCTTCCTAACATGTTGGTAAAATACTTCAGCCAATTCAATGTTTCATTGTTGGTGATCTTACACTAAGCTAATAGCATACATACTTAATAATTTGGGATTCTGGTAATACAAAACTGCCAGTGCGATTATGTGTGACACACTCATTTCTCTTTGAAATGTAGTGTACAGGTTTACAAAACAGCCAGTGGGATAAAGTATGACAAACTAGTTTCTTGTTAAAATGCAGTATACAGGTTTGCAAAAGTACCAGTGGAATAAAGTGTGTCACACTGATTTCTTGTTAAAATGCAGTATATATGATTACTCTAAAGTTACTGATGGGATTAAGTGTGTCACAGTCAATTCTTGTTCAGATCAGTGTGTAGACTGATAGTAGTGCAGATTGTGTTAAATTTGTCACATTCACTGTTCTTTTGCACAGGTGAGACACAAGCCTTAATGACCAAAGCACGGGCCAAGAAGCAGTCGTTAGAGGTCGTGGCCCAGGCTCTGTCTAAACAAGTGAGTGGGATTTAATCTCAAGGGCAGGGATTGCCTTAACAGGTCACTGACTGTGATGTTGGCGCTGGTCATTGATCTATACAGTGCATGTTAATACAACTAGCAGTAAGTCACGGGCGAAGTGATTTATTGGGTTCTCTGCTTAGACCAAGAGGCCTGAGAAATGGTAGCACATGTTCAAAGTGGCTTCAGATGATGAGATTTTTACCGGCGCATGAATATGTGCTGTTTAAACAAGGTGCAGTGATTTCTTCCATCAGTGACAAAGCTTCTTCCACCGATGTGGAAAGGTCTGCCAGCACCTTGCGGATGGTCGTGGGCTTCCCCAAGGCTCTGCCTGGTTTCCTCCCACTACAATACTGGCTGCATTTGTATGAGTGAAAAATTCTTGATTATGGCGTAAAACACCAATCCAAAAATAAATCTTCCACCAGCAAACAGCTTGTATAAGAAAATTTCTCTGGAGTAATAAAAATTAATGAACAGTAAATGTGTGACTCTTTGCAAACCTTTATGATTGAAAATGTGAGAATGCTTTGCCAGTCTATAAAAAAATATTCTTTACGAAGTTTTTGCCAGATCTGCCAAGATACAGACCCGAAAATGTCTACTAGAAATGCTTTACATTTGCAATTCTGTTTTAACATTTGTCTTCCAGCAGGAGCTAAACGCACTGTCCATGAATGTAGCAGAACAGTATGTAGCAGCCTTCGGGAACATAGCGAAGCAGGGGAATACTGTTCTGTTACCTTCCAACACAGGCGATATCTCATCAATGGTGTCACAAGTAAGTATGATCTTATGAAGGCCTGTGACACTTGATCCCTTCGCCATGAAAATAGTTTGGAAAAGTGAAGCAGGCAGCGAAGCAATTTTCAATAGCATTATTTGGCTCGATTTTATGATAATCTCATCTTTTGTGACAGTTTCTAGGAAAGAAATGAAATAATTAATTGTGATGCAGGGTAGGGGTGGGGGCGGGTGGGTTGTGAAACGATGTGTAGGGAAAACAAAGCGGCAAATGTCTGAAAACTGTGAACCAATAGAAGAGATGTTACAAGCCAAGTCTGCGTTTCAGCAGCCTAGCATGTTCACACAGGTTGAGACAAGATAAGGGGGATGCTCAGCTAATAATAAGGCCAACTATGTAAAATCCCATCTTGTGCTATGTTAGCTTGCAACAGTAAGCTAACATCTCTCACCTTCTCTCACCTCAACTTGTGTGAACTTGTGAAACTTCTTGTTTCTAATGCTTATGTGAAAGAGCTCAAGGAAATATCAAATATTTGTATTAAGTTTGTTTTTCTCCTACCTACGTTAGCAAAAGAGTTGAAATGATTATTTGGATAACGTATTTAGACATATCAGTTTTTTTTTGTTTTTTTTAATTCTTGAAATTCCACTAGCGAGGGGGTAAATGTGACAGTAAACCAACATGGAACCTGTTTTAATAAAGATTTTCAACAAGATTTAGATGTATGCATGGTAGATATAACACATTAAATACATATGTTGAATGCTTCAGAGAAGGAAATTATAAAGCACAATTGGTGTTTTATTTTCATTAACAATAGGCCTTAGCGATTTACAAAAACATGGTGACGGAAACCGGCGATGGAGGTGGCATCAATCAACTAGGGGCCGCAACTCATTTGGGAAACACTCAAGACCCAGAAGATGTGCTAGCAGAGGAGGGGTTACCTGCCCCTGATAGATTAGGGGGTACAGATCGTGTGGACTATTATGATGCCAACTATCCTGAGAAACCAGACGGCAAAACGCTATCATGAGAGTGTATTAGCTGTAGGAATTCTCCTCAGGTTTTATAAATGTTTTTGTGTAAATAATGAAATGTGAAAGCCACGGATCATTGGAGTGGAGTAAAGCTGATGTGAGAATAACAGGACGAACCAGCTGTTTGGCCATACAAATGTCAATATACAAATGTCGACGTCAACAACAGGCATTACTGAACTTATCTGATGGATGGGCAATCAGCCATACAGTGCTAATGAAGTAGCAGTCATGGATCAAGACAGACACTCAAGTTCACACTGAGATAAATAGTGTGCACTGCACTGTATACCCTGAACTTTTGTTACTGGTAAACAGGTAAATGTATATCTGTTTTGTCGTGTCATGCGATATGTCTCCCAGGTTGGTATAAAAAAATAAATATATACATACATCAGATGCAGATGTTTTCAGCCTGGTATTAGACTACTGTCTCTTTTAAACTTCATCAGGAGATACTGTTACATTTTCTGGGTGGGCCCTGACTAACTTGTCACCCTTGAGGTCCAAGGCTCAAATCCAACATTCACTGGTTTGGCTGCTGCATGCGGCTTTATACAGGGATCAGAATTTTTCAGTTGATTTTTCCTCAAACCAGGGTTTTCCTAATGTAAAATAGCCAAAACTACTGGTTTTACTAATGGGGACTAGATAGTAGAAGAAAATTCAGTCGATTTTGATGGAAAAGATTCCTTTCCCTTTTTATAAAAGGAGAGTACAGAAAAGGTGTGGTGGTTTACTAACATCCTTTTGTGTCCAACCTTAACCCTAACCACTCTTATTTAAGTGAGTCGTTCTCGCATACGAGGTGAAACGCAATCACCATGGATACATAACTGTTTTGCGATTGACATTATGTTGTTCTCTTAGCGCCTTTGATATTTGCTAACAGAATGTGAACGGGAGCATCTGTGCAGTGTATATACCGCTTCTTGCCCTGTGTGTGACAAAAAGCAAATTGTTTAGTTTATCTATAGCTTGGATTGTTCTTAAAACTTTTTGTTCATAGCAAATGACACAAAGCTGAAGAAGTTTAACACTCCTATTATTCCTGTATAAAGGTGTACCTGTGGAGAAAGTTCTTGAAGAACTTCGCTGGCAGTTTTGCCTGGACTCTCTGAGGACTGACGAATGGCTCTTGACCACCTAGCCTGCGTGTATCACCCATTAACATTACCACCATCGGTCAAATATTATCATGAAATGACCTGCCAACAATACAACCAGATATCCGGAAACAACTAATTACGTAAATTTTCCTGCACTTTTTTGCTTGTAAATTAGATCGCCTTCTGACCTTTGCAATGAATCCTGCCTACATGTTTGTCATTGGTGAAGAAGGTGGATTTAACAAACTTGTATTAAAGCACCGTCATATTTCATACTACTATCACAGAATACACAACTCGGTGATTGCTTTAGTGACTGTACAATGGTGATTACACATCTGTTTTAGGCAGGAACTGGGAATTGTTGACATATTGTTTTTTGAGCTGTTTAAAAGAAAATTTAACTGATATATAGCTTTTAATTTGAAAAGTACTCTTCCTTGATTTTTACAAACATACAAGACTTCATTGTCCACTTTATTGTATAAATATTTTATTAGGTTACGGTGACCCCACGATTAACAGTACACACTGTAGTACTTTGTGCTGACACGCGAAGTCGTATATATCCTCCAGTAACTCGGCCACGTGACTCTTTCGTTAAGAACTTTACTGAAACTAGATTGGAACGTAAAGAAAAGACAAAAAGACACAAATAAAAAAGTTCCACTACGTTATTAAATGTAGTTAAAATATTTCCACGTGTGAAAATGGAATGTTTAGGAATTCTTTTGCAAAACGTGTGAAACATACCCGCAGTTTTCGTAAACAAACGACCAATTGAAACTTTATACGCGTGGAAGATAGGGACTTTTAAGGCCAATAAAATGTGAAAATTTCCAGATGGTTTTGCTTCAGATTTTATTATTAAGTAGCTGCAAACTTTGCCTCTGTCTGATCGAGAACATTTAGTTACTAACCTCAATGCAAGGTGATATATTATTAATTTTGAGAATGTATTAAATGTTGGCAAGGTGTTGTATTTATTGGAATTATTTATTTGATTCTTGTTTAACTTATATACACAAGAAATGTTCGTTTATACTATGATGGGTAATTGTATGAGAGGTGGAAACCGGAGTGCCTGGCGAAAACCACCGACCCTTGGCAATTTACTGGCAAGATATTCAGGGGATTGTTTTACAAACACGGTGTACGTTTTGTCGAACGTAACACTATGTGAGGTAAGTGGGCATTTAAGTTACGTGTGAAGTAGCGTTACAGCCTTTTTGTAAAACGGGCCCAGATATGTACGCGATATTGGTGGTGCACAGGCAGGCTTGGACGAATGTTAAACTTCGCAAACGGCCATACGGGCGTCGGTGACAGCGTATTGTCGCATAGGCTCCAGTCATGGGCGCAGTCATGGGCGGATGTTACACTGCGCATACGACTATATGAGCGTCAGTGACATCGGATTATCGCAAAAGCCCCACAAGCAGTTAGAGCTGACTGAGGATTCTGCAAAATCCAAATGTGTTTTAGATGGAACAGCTGTGATTTCTCGATGGCTGAATGTTACGTTAAACGACTTATGAAAGGTTATAGTATTGGGAATTAAAGCTTGTTCTGTTTACAGAATGGTTGAATTTCAGTCTAGTTGGATTCTGCGTTATTTCCGGTATGACAGATTGTCTTTCCGTCAATCTAACGGGCTGATTCCTTCCTGATTACCGTTTCAGGAACGGAATCCTTATCAGGAAGTAGGCGATCCTAATGATAGGTTAGAGTAAGGCATCTAGGGTGACTGGATGGGATGTCATGTCTGGTTTCTTCGGCATTATGTTCTAGTGGCGGCACGTAATCGCCCTACCACAAGACACACTATATATACAATCAAAAGGACTACCCGTCGTCATATCTCTGAAATATTGTTAATGACGACGTAAAACCCACGCATATATACACACACATTCGAATACATGAACCACCATCTCCGTCTCTGTGTTTGCTGGCTACGTCGAGGTTGTATCTAGCTATCTGGTCTTCTTTGTTGTCTTTGTTGGCTGATTATCTATTCCGGTAGGCGAAGACATGTTGCATGTGATCTCCTCAGCCAAGCTGTTTGCGCAGATTAGCTTGGCTCTGTTGGTAAGGGTCGAGATGATGCGGGTCTTAGTTTTGGATGAGTGTTTGGAATGGTAGTGAGTTGTGTCAGTGATCAGAGGGAGTTGGTTTGCGATAAACGTTAGTTTGTAGTCCTTCTCCTGATTTTTTGACATAGACATCTAAGAAATGGATTTGCTGATCTTGCTCTCTTTTTATGGTGAACTTCATGCGTGGATGTTGGGAGGTCACGTGTTTCCCCACGCCTTTCACGTCATCATCTCTGAACAGAGCAACGAAGGTGTCGTCTGCTTTCATAGCCAACCCATGGGTTGGATAAGTGAGGTAGAGAGGGTTGTAACAACACCTAATGAATTAAATCATACCGTTTGAACAGGAGTTTCCACTGCATCTGCTATCCAATAATTATTTCAAAGAGTATTTCATTGAGGATTGCTGCTGCAAACGCTAATGAAACAGTGTTGTTTCAATAAGCGATTTATTTGACATTTATGACCCTTATTGAAATAAGTCGACTGGACACCAAGTTATGTTCTCTTGAACCTCATATTTGTAAATACCGTGTAAAACTGTAAAAAAATATTCCTATACTTTTGGGTGAACAGAGAATGGGCATTGTTTAGAATATGTGATATTGACAAATATTTTTATCCTATTTGAAATACAAAGAGATGTGTAATATGAGTACATAGCTCTGTGCCCCAAAGCACAGAAATATAGCTATTTCCTGTTGAAATCCATACTAGTTCTACTGTTCTGGCAAATCAATATGACCAGATCTAATCTTCGTGTGTATTACAATTGCTGCGATAAAATTTACAGAAAAATCTGCCTACATGAAAACAACATATATACAGATCGTCCTGTTACATTGTTCGCTTCGACGGAATACGTTACGGCGTCAAAAATAGGCTTCTTTTGTTGTTAAACTCTGGTTGGACCATCATGATATCTATTCGCTGAAAATCACTTACCTTTGGATAAGATTCATGTATGACTTTTAGCAGTTAAGACGTGTGACGGGGGGGGGGGTGATTTCCTTGAATTTCTTGGGTTCTTTGTATCAAAGATATCGACAGGGGTGTCTGAAAATCCTTCATCACTATAACGTGCGCTTCGATGTATGGATAGAGCTGATAATGGAAAATTATGTTAAATATGTCATATTTGCCCCAAACCAATCAAATGTCAGAGCATTGCTCCTGTTATATCTCCAGCCGTAAAGCTAGAATTGCCAACATCTGCGCGACTTATTCACTGTACATTCAGCAACAATGAGATATTAGGATAATCCAACCAAGAAAGGTTGTGGGGTTTGATCTAGTGACATAGGATATCAAATGTAGTGGCCTAATATGAAATGTTCTTGAATCATAATTATGCATGACGTTAGGATAGATTACAGTGAATTTAGCAGCGTCTGTAAACAACACAGAGCGAAACTGTCATGCAGCTGATTTATATATACTCAGAGGAACAAAACACAAAAAAAATTCAACAAAATTAAGAATGCGACCTAACAGAAATATTAAACCAGGAAGCTGCATGCATATTCCGTTTTATAGGAGAAGACCGTGGAAGTATTGGACAATTTGTGGTAAAACAGTATTGATTGAAGAATTAAAACCGACCCTTCAAGTTTGTTCTTGTTTTTTGTTTTTTTTATATAGATTTTTGTACATCCGAGGCAACAAATTTTAAAGTAAGTCATAACACACACTCAATCGTGGACAATACATACCGCCCTGTAAACGGGGACGTAACTGCGAAAATAATTTTGATCAATCAGAACATAGGACTATGTAAAGCCGATTAGCGGATATGACATGAATCATATCATTGTATATTTTGAATGTACAGAACACTGGTCATATAGGCCCTACGGATACGAATTCAGTTCGATTACATCCGGTTGTCTGCTGCCCCTTGTTTTGTTAGTGCACTTACAACAAAGAGCTGGCAGGCTGCCACAGTGTGCAGATTTTGGCTGCACAAACAGCACGTCCGATACAGGATATAGATATCGCTAGAGATTACAGGGAGCGATTCACGTCAATCAGCAGGCATCGACTCGGTAAAATGTCGGCGTCTTCTGCCAGCTTAGGGCGATGAAGCATGTGTTTCTTAAAGAACGTTTAAAAATTATCGTATGGTGTTTTTTAAATCTTCAAACCTTACTCTCTTCACTACAATTTAGGTTACACTTCCCCGTCTTTAATAATTAACAGGGAGACGTTATTCAGGATTTTCTATAACATATGTGTGGCCTATATGCGAGTAACGTGTCGTGCGAAAACTGTCCTAACAAATCCGCTCAGGTACGCCTGTGTCAAAACATTAATTTGTGTTTCTGATATTTATACAACGTGATATTTTATAAACTCTTGACATAAAGCCTTGGAAAGTATAATATTCCACGGGTGTGAAATATGCCAAAAGGCAAACAGGCTATGCATAAAAGTGTCTTATTGAAGCAAATATTCCCTTAGGCCCTATTTCAATATGGGTTGACTGTAACACTGTTGAAATAATTATTTCAATAGGGGTTGCAGTCGTAACCATAAATGAAGTTTAGTTGCAATTAGCAATTAGTCACCTTCAGTTCGTATTTGCTCCTGGGGCCCGTCTTACGAAGGTGGTGTACTGTTATGTCAAACGTAACTACATTATCTTTACAATATGTGTTGTCATGACAGTTACGTTTGTGATGACTTACACCCTCTTCGCAAGACGGGCCAGAGGGGTTGCATAGGCCTTGTAACCCTGGGTAAAAAGTTTTCAGTTTTATCCAAAACAGGCAAAATTCTGGTATTTTAACCAGACGCAAAATAACAGCATAGTAATTGACAGTGTACATAAACAACGTAACACATAAACAACCTATAATGTCTTAGTGGCGGTATTATCCACAGTGGCCAATGTCCCACTTTAATGAGGGAGTTCGAACTCTTTGGTCGTAGAAGATGTTTAACAAGAGTTCAACTGTGCCATGTAGTTTTGTTGATTTTAATTTACCGATCATCTGTCTTGCCGTGTTAGGGATGTACAAACGACCTCTCCTTTAATCAGGAGCTTCTTAAGTTAAATAAACTTCTAGCTCCTCCATTTTCCGTATCGTACGTCTAGTCTAAGTATCTTTTTTTTTTTCGAAACTTAGACCCCATGTTATAGTAAATGTGAACAGAAACAGTTACCTAACATTTTTGACAGCTCACATGGTACAATAGGTCTTTTCTTACCTTGGATCTCAAAATTACCCTATTCGAAGGTAAGCCTTATAACGTATAACTGACGTGTTCTACCATGCAGCCATTATGATAGGCGCATTTCTACTACAACACAAAACACACTTGATGCGAAACTCTGATCCACCCCATATATCAGAGCTTCTAAAACTTGCATAATAAATTGCACAGATTAGCTATCCGATATTTACTTAAATTTTAGATTTCTTCTTGATGATTCATATCTGTAGTTTGTGTTAAGTTGCTGCTCCGGTCAGAGGGGACTGCTACTATTTATAACTGGATTTAACCAAATAACACGTATTAAGCACAGACGAATTTAATCAGGGTATCTCACATGTATTGGTCCTTTTTTTTCTACCTCCCGTATTAGAGGTATGCAGTAAGGCTGCACTTATACAACTGCTACAATATAAAATCGCCCCTTTTCTCAGAATAAAACTCATCAGTTAATATATTAAACGTGTTACTCTGTTACACTTCTTTAACATGACAACCAAAGTATACCCATTTTATGACTTTAAAATGATTCATGTCATATGGAAAAATCAGGACAATATCAGTGGTTATTTGCCAACATTTTACATGGAATTAATGTTCATATGTGCTTAGCACATGAAAAGCAGTCATAACGTCTATCTTTTAAAATTACTGATCAACGTTCATAGCACTGACTTTAAAGTATCAAAGTTCAAACTTTCTGAAAACAAAAATATCCGGACAAATAAGCTGACAGTCGAACAATTAAACTTAAATCTTAAACACTGCTGATATTACGACAGTTTATGTCAGAACAAAGCCATTGTATCTGGCTGGCAAGTGTCTGGTGCGCACAGGTCTACAACTCGGCTGAGACAGTTCGGCATCACATTCTGGCTCTGTATGGGAAGTACTATCTAACATAATTGCTTAAGGCCGTTGGACATAAGGTGGGTTACCATTGCACTTCTTCACAAATGTTGAATTCTGGCAGTGAGTAACACCCTCCAGTGACTGAACCATGACCTAGTTTCGGTCCTTCCTCTTTACAGTGTACGGAACATTCTCCGACTGTGTCGAAAGTTTGTTCTGGCGTCGCTGTTGTAGTAATAATGTACATTACGCTCCGCTGCGTTGCGTGTGTTTTCAGCGTAATGTTTACTTTTAGCTTTCCGCTCGCTATCAACATCTCGTACATGAACAATAGTCACACGATTGTCAGTTCTCAATTCTGGTAGCTAAGTTGCAGTCAAAAATTAACTCACACTGACAAACACATGTTGTCGAATGAGGCGATAGGCAAAAAGAAATTTGTTGATTTCTCCAGTTTCGATTTTCAGGATGAGCGATCCCCAACTCTTTCAGCAATGTGCGGTTCTATCGCTCAACCTCTCCGTTGGTTTAAGGAGAAAGTGGTGTTATTTTGTGATGGACGATTCCGTTTTCGGTCAGGAAGTTTTCAAATTCCTCACACACAAACTGTGATTCCTTATCACTGTTTATGGTGACAGGAAGTCCATGTATGGCAAACATCTTGTCCAAGTAGTCTATCACATTTGTGATAGTTGTGGTAGTTGATTTCACTAGGCTATGTCGTGGTAACCTGTGTAGTAATCCACCAAAACACTGATGCTATCACCTGACGGTAATGGACCAATCAAATCAACTGGTAAATCTTACCAAGGAGCAGACTGTGAGGTAGTTCTCTGCATTGATTTTGGTGGTAGTGGCTGACTTACAAGTTGATATGAGTGACACTGTTTGCAAAATGTCTGTGCCTCTCTGTCCATCCCCGGCCAACGTATTTTAGGACGAAGATGGATTTTCGTCTTGACAATGCCTTGATGCCCATTGTGCCCAAGACGAGTCACTTGTTGTCTTAATTTCTGTGGGATAACAAGTCGCGTTCCTCTTTAGACAAGTTTTCCTGTGACACTGTGATTTCATTTCGAATCGCTTTGTACTTGCTGACATCTGGATATGACCAGCCCTTGTCAGTACTATCGCAACTCACAGATCTCGGCGTTTCCCGCCGATTAACGTTCGACATTTGTGGCGTTCAGTGCACCAGGAACTGCATTGTCTTCAACGAATTGTATATGTACTCCTCAGCAACATTTCTTTGAGCGTTTTCCTGACCTAGCTGCGGTATCCTAGGCAGCGAATCGGCAATGTTAGTCTTCCCAGGTCTGTATTTCACTGTGAACGAGTATTGTTGAAGGCACAGAACCCATCGTTCTGTCGTAGTGGACGGTTTGGAATGCTTCGAATATATCATTTCCAGTGGCTTGCAATCTGTAATTAAATCAAAATCTGAGGCATATATATACAAGTGAAACCTCTCACAAGTCTATACGACAGCCAAAGCTTCTTTCTCAGTTTGAGAATATCGCTTCTCAACGTCGGTTAGGCTGCGGCCGGCATAGCTCACAACTTTGTGCTGTCGATTTTTCTCCTGGAACAACACTGCACACAGTCCTACTGCACTACAGCAATGTGTTCTGCGTCTACCTGTTTATTGTTCGCTACAGTTACAGCTGTGAACGTTCCTGTTACTGATAGCGACTCATTTGATCCATATACGTACAGTTGTTTATCACATCTGCTTACTACATCTGCTTATTACATCTGCTTATTCCACTACACCATACGTTCTGACGTTTCAAGTCCCCCCATGTAGGTTGGTCTGTAACATAACAGCATCCCCCTGAGTCAATTCACATGTGTATGTTGAGTGATCCAGTGTTAATCGAAATTGTTGCTTCCTTTGTTTTATTGTCAGGCACACAAGAATTCTTCACTGTCATTTCCTGCATGTAGTTAAGAATAGTATCACCACCCTGTTTTGAGTTGCGTTTGTTGTGTTCCTTGTTGATGGCAAATTGTCAGGAGAAGAGTTCTTGCGCGATGCCTCTGTCTTCACAATGGGTAAGTTTATAGATTCACTAATTACAAATCGCTAACTAAGCACTTTAAACAGCTGCCATCTTCTCTGTTCGCAACAATTGAAATATCTGTTGAAATGTTAAAGTCTGTCCCGACTTTTTGTTATTTATTTAGAACGACGCAACATCATTGTTGGTGCTCGTCATTCCTACTTACAAAAAATGTGCCAGCTTAACGGTTGG
This sequence comes from Acanthopleura granulata, assembly GCA_016165875.1. Taxonomy (NCBI): domain Eukaryota; kingdom Metazoa; phylum Mollusca; class Polyplacophora; order Chitonida; family Chitonidae; genus Acanthopleura; species Acanthopleura granulata. The sequence goes on from JABBOT010000008.1 coordinate 18,574,297, forward strand.
GTAAATGAGTTAGTGAGTGCTTGAGTACGATCGGGTAAATGAAACGGCAGGGCCAATTTGACGACTTCGCGTTCCACAATCAAACGGAGACAAGCCTTGGAGTTTTGATCAAATCATTATGGACTGTCCACATTTGTGCGCTTTATTTCAGGTCAGACATAAGTTACAAAATGTATACAAAATAACAGGAAAGTGTAACACAATCAATCAATCATTAACTCTTATGTCTAACAGTTTTGCATCAAGAACCTTTTAACCTGCGGATGGTCGTGAGTTTCCCCCGGGCTCTGCCCGGTTTCTTTTCACCATTGATCTCTTAATGGATTAACGTAGACTATGAAACTCGATGAAATTTTGCCTCGGAAAAGTACCTAACTCGGAACGGTGTTTCCTTTCAAGAAATGTTTCAAAGATGAAATAAAACTTATGTCATTTGAAAATTGCGTTTCGTGTTTTACAAAAAAACAAATAGTACTTTTCACTATTGTTTGACGATATGTTAGATTTTCCGAAAAGAATGAGCATAACATTCCTTGGCCTGTGCGGGAAGAAGTTTACCAAAGAGTACCCCACCAAAGATACATTATCATTATTAATTGGTTCATTCTTTTGATTGCTCCGACATTAGTTTGCTTGATTAGTTCCCTTTGGTATTCAAACTGTCAAGACCATCGTGGCGTAAGTCGTATTTCACTATAGTTGCTCTCTCGAAACAAAGTATAAAGGATGATTAATTGATTGACTGACTGGTTGATATTCACTGCTGCAGTCAGGTATATTTAACTTATTGCAAGGAACATTTAACTGCCAGTTTCATGTGACTTGCCGCCTTAGTGCCATGAATAAACCCCCGGCCTTCGGCAAGTAACTTTCCTGAACTGAAGTGAGCCATATCACCACCCATAGAAAGAACTTCATGTTTGTGTCATACTGAATTGATCAGGTGTGAATTTCAACGGACGTCATGTAAGGCCACCCTGTACAAGCGTTGTGGACCAATCTGTAAGTTGCGGTGGCGTATATTAGTAACAGAGTTTTAATCTATTATAAATTTCCTACTCTATGTGCTTTCTTATTTCTTTGATAGAATTCGTTGAACGTGGTTTTGGAAATTGGTGTTGTGATTATTAGCCTGGAACTCTCATTACGGTTGACGGCCGGCTGGTAGCCCAATGTCTGTTTCGACGTCTAGATACGTAAACGATCAGTCCAGGATTCGATCTGATCCCGAATCGAGGCATACCTGATACTTTAACATTGGTAATCTTGGCACTACCTCGTTTGGTGCTCAGCATTATAGGCATACGCCAAGAAGTGGTTCACTCACCGTCAGCATAATGTGACTGGCCGGGGCGTCGTGTCTGGTGTCTTCGACATGGTATTCCAATGAGACAGCGCTGTAAATCTGTCAGCATTGGGGCTACCTGAGACATGACATACTGTAATGCTAGTACTAATATAATGTTGACAACGGTGTTAAACCCCAAACCAAACAAACGAACAAACAATCTATGGCTTATTGAGGCCCTGCAAGGTTCCAAGAACAACACAATAGGCGGATTCCTGTGCGTGACAAGGATTGAAGCATTCCCTCGCATGCGCCAGTGGTTAAAGGCTAGCACTAACATGTACGAATACAAATTATTGTAAGATTTATTCCGAGACATTATGGCGGAATACATACAGACAACAAATGGACATAACGGACTCGCGTCGTGTTCCAAAGACGCGAGTCCGTTATTTATAGTTTGTTCATAGTCTGGAAAATTGCAAAGTAGAAAATAAATAACAGATTGTTTTTCTTCTTAAATTCAGAAAAATGTCTCCACACGAATCTGGTAAATCCCTGGAGAAGCTTGCCTTGATGATCGCAAGCTAAATAAGACATATCATTCAACGATGCACAACGATATAATTTTTTTTGTATTCCTTTAATTTTACGTCGAAGTGTTCCACTTGTTCTGTGTATCATATATAAATCTTAATATATTTGATTTTAACGTAGAACACATATTTACCATGCCTTTTCATAGGCGTCCGAAGCTGCCGTGACCTGGGAGGTTGGGGGGAGGGGGTGGGGATCGACTATCACAGCAAACTTTAGGCGAGGGTCCAGGAGTCGCCTAAGCCCTGAAGCCCCGTGCTCCCAGGTTCCAGGAGACGCATTCTGATCATGATTAAGCCACTAAAGTAAAGAGCTGTTTTGAATAACTAGAGTTGAGCTATTCTTAGCTGGTTCCTTTACGATATCTTCTTCACAATTTTGACTGTCAAGTGTCCCGCTACGTTAGCAGATATAAATTCTGAAATGTTGATTCTTATCACTGGTGATTGTACGGTATATAGTAAATAAATGTGAGAATATCTCTTTATGTTAAGCTTTGTCATTAGAGTATCATTAGAAACAAGGCAGAAGAAATGTGCAGGGGAGAAGAAATATTCTTATACTTTAATCACATAAATGGGCTCTGAATACAGAGAAAAACGCCGTGGTAATTTAAATGGATACACACCATGAGGATTTTAAGGCTACTGGATGCTAAGATGTTTGGGGTTTCATAATTTTTCAGTCGTATGACGACGAGAAGTTATTTGTATGTGTGTATATATACTGCACCGCTATTTTGTTAGGTTCTGTCTCAACGAGAGGAATTGCTGAAGACACTCAGTCCGTTACACTGATACCGGGGTGATCAGTTATTGTTATTTCGCCATGCTGGTTTTTAGGTGTTAGGTGCGATCTAGTCCAGGACTAAACCCGGAGTCTTTACATTTATTCTTGGCAGTATAAAAAAAAGCAATATGACTCACACACCTGGTGAACTTGTGACATTGCATTTGCTTTTATTTTGCTGTTGTTAGGTACATTTGTTTTAAACATTAATAACCTTTCTATTCTGAAACAGATGAAAATAATTTAGAATGTTTTCACTGGGAAAGCTTCAACAAACTGCTCAATCAAAATGAATCCTTCACTGTAATTTGTAACACACCAAATGCAGACAGGATGAAGCATTACATCATGTATACTTATCTCTTACATGACACATAGGTTTAAAACAATCAGCAACAGAATTCCCCAGATTTTTACAGAGCATCAAGATTAATTTTTCTTTTAACAGCAAATTGGTGAGTTGATACGCCCCCACGTTTCAAGGCATTTGGTGATAGTTCGATGTTAATACTACTATATTCTCAAGACGAAATGCACAGCCAGTGCTTCTCATTTATTAATATTTGGGGTAGGAAAATTAAAATTAAAAAAATGGCTAACTTTCGGTATCCTGAACCCTTCATTCACATACTTTTGTTACAAACGTGTAGAAAAAATAAAATCACACACTTACATGATCCAAAAGAAAATATTATGAAGGTTACTGTTAAAATGTAATACCATTTTACCGCTCGCGTACGGATCGCTGTAGCAGAGGCCCCTGGCCGCAATATAGTGTACATATGGTATAGAGTACGGCTATCTTTTAATTTGTCGTAGCTTTTCTGCATATAGGCAAATCACTTTTGTATGTATGTCTTATCCTAGAAAACCACAGACTTATACAACAGGCCGAGATTATGAAGTCATATAATGAATATCATAATTAGCTTTTGCGTCAGAGACATATACGGTTGTGTTGGGGCATACTTCATCCCTTTTTTGTCACTGCCCAAAGCATTTCGCAATATTCGCCTTGACTTGAAAAATTTCCCCAGCGGCAAACCTGGGGGGGGACGAAAAGACATCTCCCCGAGGGCAGGAAGCTGAAGGCTGCCCCCTCTGCCCCCTCTGCCCCCTCTGCCCACTTTGTCCCCCCCCCCTTCATCCGTTACTCTGTCCCACCTCCTCTTTAACTTTAATCTTTCTAGTTCATCAATACTTGAGATAATATGGATATCCATTCAGGTTATGTTTAACGAAAATGCTATCTTTACTGCAAGAGGTAGCAACAAATCGGCACACTTTGAAGAAGATACTGTAAATTATAAACAATTAACACATGCCTTTTATCAGCTAAGACCATTAAATATCAGAACCCACAACATGCATCGTAATGCTTCCATTTCTATTATGAGATGGGATCAACTTGTGAAACATTGTTTTACTTCTTTCTCCCGCACCAACAAACTTAATAGAGGTCAGTCATTTCTATAGCTTGCAGGTATTTTCGCGTGTAATATTTACAAGTAATGATGTTACCGGAAATAAACCAGGATGAACTTTAACCACACGCTTTCAACTGCGACTAATGAACTTCACTTCATATTATATAAAATGCAACTGTGACAGAAATTTGCTTTTACTGAACTTTACCACTGAAAGAGAAAAAAATAACATTTCCTGTAACATCTGGATATTAATGTTAAATTATATAAGGGAAATCAAAGCTGTTTAAGGCAAATCCAAACATTGTGGAATGTAGTAAAATGTAGTCAGCTCTCAGAAGTACGTTCATACAAAGAATAGCCACAACCTGGTCATGTTTGAATATCGTCAGTCGACACGTGACCTCTTGGATTATTTCCGGTATGCCGCTCACGGATATACATTTGCATTCCATTGTGACTGTTGTGGTTAAACCCTTGTAGAAATACTGGAGTTAGTGTGGTAAAAACACGGACTTTTCTAACAGTGTGTGTACACAACTTGTGTATTGGTGGTACACACTGATGTGTACATCTCGTATACAAAATATGTAGGCTACTTCTAGTACACAAAAGTGTACCTATTCAATG